>ML804040.1:118967-135456 GCA_009831015.1 Picea engelmannii
ACATCAGGCCGTCACCCTAGTATGGTTCTTTGTTGCATTTTGGTATGTTGGTGGTTAAGCTCCGCATTTCAGGGAAAATGCTGGGCCAACTCGCCCTTTTAAGCTCTCGGTTACATGTATGGTTCTTTTTCACCCCATCAATGAATTACACTCTCTGTATGAAAAAAAAATGGCTCAATAATGCTTGGGTTTGTGTTTTCCTAAGAATGGAAACTGTGTAAATGCGTGATTCTTCTCTCTGGAATGACTGTGTAATTTTTCGGATTACAAGCAAAAGAATTGGTTTTGGTTGAGTTGTGCATTCGTTGGTTTCTGTGTTGGTTAAAATCGTGGTGGGTCTTTGTGGATTTTAAATGAATTTGGGTATTATCGCTCTATCTTTTAATGGTCGAGGTTTTCGCTCTGTTTATTATTGCATGTTGCTTCCTCACAGTTATGAGTGTAGCCTTATCTAGTCGTGTTCAGACCGCCATTTGGTTGCTATGTATTTCTCGAACCAGAGTCATGGTCGTGGGATCAGTTTCTTGGCACCAAAATATTTCAAGAATCGGTCTTAGGGTGGCTATAACATCAATATATATGCTTTATGGTTGTTGGGTGATATAAGTTATGCCTCGGGTTATGCATCCTCACTGGCATGGTTGTCAAATGATTTGGCTCTTAAGAAATAAACATAGCTTATACCTCTGTGTGTTCTGGGTAACTGTCACTGTCCAATGGATGTTCATCGCCCCTCTGCAAACGTAAGCGCACTATGAGCATCATTTTTTTCTACCCTACCCATCGTTGTTTCCTTTGTGGCTAATTGTTGTGCCATTCCCCATACCAAGAGTTATAAGGAAACCTTGTGATTTTTTACTATGCTCGTATTGAAGGGTCTTTGCCTATGGTTGATATGCCTCTGAGGACCTCCGGTTCTCTGTGCTATTGATGACTGAGCGCACTCTTGATTACCTCTTTGTATTTTTTGTGACAGATCCCGATTTTTAAAATCCCCAATTGTTCTTACTCCTGTCGGGCATCTTTTTGGTTGTCAAAGATTGGTTATCAAGTGCAGTGGTTATGGAATGTTTGTTGAAGTCCCTATCTCGTCCTCCTATGATGAAATTGGTTGAAAAGTTGTGATTGGGAATGAGTAATAAGATGTAGTGAAGGGCTGCATCTTTTTGTTATACTTTCGATCGATGTGTTCTTACAACATGGTGTTAATTGCAAATTGGAGACTATTGTGTGTTTCCCTAGGCCCGATCAGGGTTATAGATAGTTATCAAAATGGTGTCTGTGTTTATTTCATTATGTTCACTATGTATCTATTATGAAATCATCGTGTATATTGTAAATAATTACATCGATAGTCATGAAGCTCGGGTTTTATATTGATTGTGGTTTCATTGCAAAAACTTATTGGTTGATATGTTGAAGAATGTGTGAAATCAGGCATGTTCTGGAAGTCTGTTCGATTTGGAAGGGACCTGTGCATATGTTTTAAATTGGCCAATCATGAATTGATAGACATGGTATGATATTTTTATAGTGGTGCTTATGGGATAGAGATGGAGCAATGTTGTTGTGTGTTTTCTTTTAATTCTTAAAAGGAAAGAAAAAGAAATTAAAGACCAAGCATTTTATCAACATGACTATTGAAAGTTGTTTCGATTATGATTGCAGACTGTTCTAATTGAGAAGTTTTTGAGGAATTTAAATGTTGAACAATGAACATTTTGATACACAGTAATTATTGAATTGGTGTTGGTATTTTTTGTATCGAGTAAAGAGTTATGTCTATCAATTACTTGATTTGTTTTATGAACAATATTCGTTATTTCCCTGCCATTCTCTCACTTTTCCACACATTACAAGTCCCCTCACCTTCCCAGTTTCACTATTCACTCCCTGTTCTTAAAATTAAATTATAGTTAAATGAAAACTCTGTATTATAGTAGTTGAAGGATGGCACAGGGATGAGTTACAGTTGATGCGTTTTGTTATTACAATACAATTGATTGTTTGATGATTTGTTGAGCAGTAATCATGTCTACCCCCCTTCATTTTAGCACTTTTTCGCTCAATACAATCCCTCATATATCCCAAAACCCTTATTCACCCCCTGCTCATTGACAAGTATTAAACGATTTTTATGGATTGGATTGCATGAGTCTGATGTGTTTTTGAGCCAAAATTTGTTTCATATTTAAAGAGATGTCACGAATGGTTTGTTGAAGAAACTATTTGCTAATAAATAATGCATACATGAATGAGCTTCTTCATTAGAGGTAGCCATGGCTAGTATAACAGGGGAAGAGGAAATTGGAACAGGGGCCCTAGAAGGCCAAGGTTTTCTATACATTTTGATACAGACTCACAAGAGTTGAGCCAGTTATTCCAAGCTTGATTTTGTAATTGGATTGGACAAGGAGTGGTCCAACTGTAACATCCCCAACCATCCATAAGCCGAGCAACGCTACTACGCAGATGCTTCACTTAGCCTTTAAAGCTTTGATACCAATTTGTAACATCCCTGACCATCCACAAGTCGAGCAACGCTACTATGCAGACACTTCACTTAGCCTTTAAAGCTCTGATACCAATTTGTAACATCCCCGACCATCCACAACCCTGGGCAATGCCACTACTCAACTCTGACTTAGCTGCGATACCAAACTATAGCATCCCGGACCTCCACAGAGACCGGGAAATGCCACTACTACGGAATATTCACATATAAATATAATATGCATTAAATCAAATTAACACATTTTAACATAGAGTTACTGTTACCATTCAGATTTAAATAAAATTAACAACAATTCATTCATGCAACGAAACACATGATAACATTCAAGCATTATGCATAACATAAAATTAAGCAGATAAATTATACTTGTCTTTCAACTGGAATAACACCACCAACTACGTGCAGACCTTCCACGAACCTCCCAGCAGTGGGTCACCCCCGAGCTAGGAATAAGCTCCACCCAGGGCAAGGGAATCCTAGACTAGGCTGAGGTCACAGGAAAATGCACAAAGCAACCAAAAGTATTCTCTCCCGAAGCCTTCTTACGCCCACTACTCATGGACTCTTCCCCACATGCATGTTCCACCCGGGAGTATACACCTTCACAAGAACAGTCCATCGGTGCTTCACCTCCCTCTCTGGGTCTCGATAACAAGCCGAATCAGGAATTCTCAGAGATCCGTAGATGGCGCTGGACTCTCTCTAGGAGAAAACCACTTCCCAACAGACTCTCTCACTTGGAGAGAGCTGTTCACAGGCCTCACAACCTGCCTCTTCTAACACGGGCCTGACAACCCGCTTCTTCAACATACTCCTCGACTCAGCTCTAGCCAGGTGAGGACAACAACAACGGTTCAACACTCATTCACACATGGATGACAATAGCAACCGAAAATTGGGTATGGACGTCCAAAAATGACAACCGTCCACACTAAGACACAACATGGCTCAGTAAGAAGCAACCGATGACAACAAGCCATCCTCAGTCGAGGAACTGCGTGGCTGCAACAACCAACCGTTATGACACACACATGACACAGATATATACGGGATGCTTGGGCTTCACGGACGACACGACTCAGTCCGTCGGTTTTCTCACGGTTTCTCACTGGGTTTGTGACCAAGAAACGACGCAGAGGTTGATTGCAGAGGCAAAATGGGTTCAGACTTCAGATGGCTGAATGACCATCGAACTCCCGCGGAGGTTGGAAGAATGACCACAAACACGGCTGACTCATCAGTTTTAATTGCATGCGCCCAGGTCAACACTTGTTTTCCTAGAGCTTTATGTGTTTCCTTTTGCACACGTTCCCTTTACAAGAACTTAGGACAACACTCAACATGTCCACCTTAGCCTTAAGGAAATAATAATAAATTATTATCCCCTTTAGAGGTAATCCCCCTAGCTTATCCCCTAGGCCCATAGACTTAGCCTCTTCCCTTACCCAACCTTGTGGAAGCTTAGTCCCCCATCACTCTTTCTTCGTGGTCGATCTGCACGCAACGATGTTTATATTTTATTAATGATCTGCATAATTACATATACAAAATCAGGCTCCTGGCCTTTAACACTCAGGCTCTCCGGCCTAATAAACACATAAGCCCACCAACTTATATACACTTGGCTCACCAGCCTATAAACATGATTACAATTCATATTAAAACTGGGGCACTTTAGGGCGATATCACACCAACCTAGGCCAGAAAGGCCTCCTTTCCAATCCCCACATGTCCCTGGTATCTTAGTTCCCCCTCATGTCTCGTTACAACCTAAAGTCCCTAAAAATGACAAATGGCAAGAGATTGTCCACCTGACAGTCTCCTAGCATCGTGGCTGGCCCAATTTGTCTCTGCCTTCTCCTCCTCCACCGGTTAACCAAATTGTCCAATTTGCCCCTGCACACTCACCAATACAGTCTTCCCACGCAAGCAAGAGGTTAAAAATCGAAGCCCACCATGCACCTGATAAAGGAAAAGTTGTTGCTGCCCCCTTCTCTCCTTCAAATGACTCTGCCAAATCTGTTTCATCCCGCATGCATTTGAAAGATGATTGCTCTCATGTTATCAGTGAGATTAGGCCTAAAGGCTCCACACAGCCTAAGGAAAATTCAGAGAAATCAAAGGGAGACAACAACAACAAGGGGAAAATTACCTCCCAGAGTGCCAAATATAGTTTTTGAGTGTTTTTATTTATTGATTGTTGAGAACAATTGACTTGTGAAGTTTTTGGACAACACACTATTTTTGGACATGGTTCAAATATCATTGATATTAATTTTCAAATTATAAGAGTGATGATGGGAGCCACAAGGAGGGATGTGTTTGATTGATTAACTAGTTGTGTTTATGTTGTTAAGAAACTAAAGGGAGTCAGAAGGGGTCCCACCTACTAGTTATTATTTATTAAGACCCTTATTATTATTTTATTAATTTTCCCCTAAACTAAAAGTTAGTTGAGTTTTAGTTAACTTAACTAAAAGAGGTATTTTAACTACTTCAACTAATTCTGATTGCTTAAAGGCAAAAAGAGAAGGAGGAACAAGATGAGAATAGAAGGAGAAAGCATACTAAGGTCTGATCTTGAGTTTTATTGAGATAATTCAATTTTCATTCATTCTTTAATTCGTTGAAAGCCTAATTCTCTTTTATGATAGCAGGGTCCTATTGTAGACAACAAGATTCAAGGCTAAATTACATCATTCAGACACTTGTTTTTCAGAGGTTTTGATCTATCTTTGATAGTATGTGTAGACTTGTCTGTTTTTGAATTAAATTTCATGATTGATAAAGGATATTGTGCAAAGTCGAGTGGGCAACAATCTGTGGCAAGTTGATCCAGCTTTTGAAGTTCAGTTTTTTACTTTCTGTCAAAAGTCCTTTTGTCTGGTTTTCATTGGGGACATCTAAGTTTGACTTTGGTCCAAACTTCCTCAGAGAATTTTGTAAAGAGAACAATTCTTTTGATAAATTGGAATGAAATAAGCGATTGCTTTATGTTTCATCTGTGTTAATTATTGACTTGGTGTTTTTACTTCTGTCTCTACATTTATTTCTGCATCTTTATATTCAGAAAATTACATAAATATTGAATTTTTCAGCAATCTTTCAATTATAAAAAAATCAGCCTAAGCTCTTGTAACCAATACTTGTGGATTAGGAAACAATTTTTGATGGCTATAAACATAGGGTGATATTCCCGTCTATCTTGCTTTAGCCAAGTAGGATCTGAAAATGCTTGAGTAAGATTATTTCATATATTTTCCTCAACACTCCCAAGTGGAAAGGATTTTTGGAGGGAGATCAAAAAAATCAATTGTCACTTTTCCTTCAAGGGAGTTGACAAATAAGCGCATGCATGTATCATTATCGTTAGCCTCGATATTATGACAAGCATTAGAAAATGCCACTAGGTGTTCATTTGTAGAAACAATATTATTCCCTGAGAACTTAGGAAAATGCTCTTTAAACTTGGGTAACGGATGAGTAGCAAGTGCTAGATTCAAGGGAGAAGATACATTCCATGGAATGGTCGTAGCATCTTCATCAAACTGAAAAATCCTGTATTTCTTTATAACTTTAGCAGGGTTGGTAGCATATTAGATAGGAACTTGATGACTATATAGACTACCAATTACGAACGAGGCTGAAGGTTGGGATGATGAAGCACCTCCAACACCACTAGCACCACCCGCAGATGCCATTTTGAAAGTGATGGGTAAGGGTGAAAAAGGTGAGCTGGAAGAATCTGACAAAGTCCTTCATAGAGTGCTTTCTTGGGTCGACAAAATGGCTTTCCTCCTTCCTATTTCAATGATAGGAGTAGCTTTAGGGGACAATCCTCTCCTTCTTATAGAAATGCAAGGATTTGAGGACATGAAAAAGAAGGCCAAAGACTTAGGAAAAGGGAGGTTACTACTGATTTCTAGGCTGCCTGCCTGGCTTCCCAACGTTCACAGATACTTATATCTTGTTCAACTACTTCCCAAGAGAGTTCAAGCTCAGCCCGGGAGATAACAGTTTCTAGGATAGTGTTGAATAAGGTCAAGTCAATGCTAGTATGGTTGTTAAGACCATGTTCAATATTAGGCTGCCTTGCAGAAGGTACTGTCATGAGAAAAATCAATCAATAAGTATTCGAAAAACAAAAACCAGAAATATTCAAAGATAATTGTTAATACAATCAACTACAGAGATACAAAATATATCCCTAGTATGGTCACCAAATAAATGTTTAGGAAAAGGTATGGAGTACCTCACTCAATCATTTTTAGATCTTGCATGGCTAAGACAAGATAGTTGGGAATGTCACCCGAGGTTTATAGCCTCAAAACATTCACTCAATCCACAAGTATTAATTACAAAGGATCAAGGCTGATTTTATGATTTGTATATGTTGCAATATAAAAATAAAATTTAAACAAAGCTACATGAATGTATACATATTTTACAATAAAGTAAACGTGGAGACAAAAGCGAAAGGAAGAACCAAGCCATGAAAACACATGTATGAGACAGAAAAATAATATGATTTTATTTCATTCTGAGATACAAAAATGTACTTCTCTTTTACAAACCCCTGCGAGGGTATGTACCAAAGTCAAATTTAGAAGTCTCCGATGGGCACCATACAAAAAGACCCCGTCAGTGAAATAAAACTGAAACGAATGATCTAGATCAGCTTGCCACAAAATGTTTCCACTTGACTCTGCAAGTTATTCTTTATCATCCATGAAAATTAATTCATAAACCAACAAGAATACACAAACTATCAAAGATAAATCAAACACCTTTAAAACAAGCTATTGAATTGTATGATTCAATTTTGAATCCTGCTGCCTTCAATAAGACCTTGCTGTCAATAAGAGGATTATGTTTTCAAGTAAACTTAGAAATGAATGAAAACTGAAGCTATCTCACTAACTAGAGAGAAAACCTTAAAGTTATAGTTCTCCTTCCATTCCCCTCTTGTCTCTTCCTTTCATTGAACCTTTATTCTTTCTCAATAAGTTGAGGTAGTTCAACTACTTTCTTTAATTAAGTCAAATTAACTTAACTAATTAGTTTAAGGAGAAATAATTAATAATAATATATAAATAAGGGTCTAATTAATAAGAACTAAATAGGTGGGACCCCTTGTGACTCCCATCATTCTCTTTGCCAATCATTAAATATAAAATACAAAACATCATTTTGATCATATAACACCCTTGTAGCTCTCATGGATATCATTTAAGTTGAATATTTAAATATCAGCAAAATTTAAGACCATATCCCAAAAAACAATATATCCATCTTATCCACAAAAAATATCCAAAATAAAGCTTACTGTCAAAAATATGCTTAAAATCATTAAACACTGTCTTCATCACTGAATATCATAAAAGAAAAAACATTTAAAATCCATATTTGTTGCTGTGTGAACATATTTCCTCTTCTCACTACTGTCTCCTCTTGACTTTTCCGGGGTAGCCCTTGGTTGGTTAGACCCTTGGGGCTATATTTCGCTGATCACATGGGAGTAGTCATCCTTTAGGTGGAGACGTGAAGACACAAATTTAGAAGACCCTGTGGATGGACTGGAGGGGGAGGCCACTGCTTTTCCTTTGTCTTGTACAGGTTGTGGGATATCAATTTTTAATCTTTTGCTGACGTGCGAGGACTGCATTGGTGAAACAACACGAGCAATTTGAGCATTGGGATTAACTGGTGGTGGTAAAGGCAATGACACAATGGGCCAACCACGATGGTGAGAGACAAGCTAGTGGGCAATTTATTGCCAACCGTCATTAGCAGGGACTTCAAGCTGCATTGACACATGTGGAGGAATAGGAATGTCAGGAAAATTCTAAGGAGGTTGAAATGGGGGTCTGTTAGGTCGGGGATGCAATATACCATGGGAAACCTAATTGAAAACCCCAGCTTGAAACAACTGGTTTAACTCTTGTGGATCAACATCAAAGTGGATAGAAAATTGAGGTCTTCTATAGCCTCGCTGCCAGTTACCTCTGCCTCTATTATTCCGGCCATTACTGCCCCTGCTGAAAAAAACTCATCCTGTAGCAATATTTAACCAGTCATGAATTTTTTTTAATAACCCATCCATGAAACCCCACTTAAATAAATCAACAATTGGCTCTATAATTTACTGCATGACGCATGCAATCCATCCATTAAAATGTCATTTATTAATTGCGATACAAACATGGAATTGATAGGATCATTGGGAGTATGGAGGGCTTGTATTTAGCGTAAAGAAATATCATGGAAGGGGGGATATTTACGAATATTGTTCAAGAAATCAACAAAACTATCAAACTGTGTATACAACCATCTCCAAGAGTACTGATTATCAATTACTGCCACTTCAAATTTTCTTCATCTCCATACATACCTTTCTTAAAAATGAATATCACAGAACAAGGAGTGAACAAGTGCAATTGGGATGACGAGGGGAGTGTATTTTGCGTAAAATGGTATAATGGAAAGGACTCCTATGGATATTGTTCTAATATATCAAACAATGCCATCTTCAACGTCAATTAAAATTCAAAACCCTTGCCATTTCAAAATTGAAATTCAACACTCTATTTCCCCAAATCCAGAACTTGGTTTTCACTTTAAGGCTGCTCATTTGCATTTAGAATTTGCATTGCACAATAATCATTTCATAATTTATTGCCCAGTAAACATTTGACAGTAATAACACAGCTTGTGCACAACAAAGTCGAGGAGACACAACATCAAAATAATCACAATAATCACAACCAACAGTCGAGGAAAGGATAGACTGTGGTCCACGATATCAACACCAGTACATTTCAAATCACTGTAGGGTTCCATGAAGTGGCTAGAGAAGGGATCCCTGTGTATAACTCAATTCAAAATTGAAACTTCAAATAACAATGCTTCCAAAATTCCCTTCATTCTGGTTCGCAAAACTCATTCAACGCATATATAATTCATCCACAGAGGTATTCCTTTCATATAAAATCGAACACACAGTAGGTCGTATCCCCTAAACAATGGTATTGAAATGTTTCCATCACCCCCATTATTTCCACATGACCGACTGTATTACAAAAATAAGTGTGCTTAGCATTCTTTCTAACTTCGCACAGTAAATAATCAACAAGACCCATGACTAAAAATGAGCACGAACAATGCCTTTATTAAATTCTGGGTTGGCCACCCCCACACTTTTTCCAAATACAAGGTTTGATATACAACTATCAACAGTAATGCAGTGAAGGAGAGCGAGTTGAACAAGTTGAGGGTTTAGCCAAAAAGAGCACGAAAAACTTAACACCACCACAAAATTCTACATTAATTACAGAGTTGATATAGGGGCGCGAGCACAATAGCCATGAGAGCCACACAATCAAATGACAAGCAGAGTTTTCAAATAACCCACATGCCAAAAGTAGTGGTAACATTTTTAACAGACATAAAAGAATCTAAAAAAGAAAACCAGAGGCAAGGCATGCCCAAGAACTTCCCAAACAATATCCTTTTTTCACAGATAAATCACAAAAGAACTACAGACAGTAAGAGACACCCACGTCGTTTTCCATACGAATAGTTCACATACAAATGCCATAGAGACCTGTAACACCCCAAGGCCGAGCCCCTACTGAATTGTAATTATGTTTATAGACTGGTGAGCCAAGTGTTTATAAACTGGAAGACTTATGTGTTTATTAGGCCGGAGAGCCTAGATGCTAATGCCAATGAGCTTGAGTTTGTATATGTAAATACTCACATCATTAATAAAATTACATCATTGCGTGTAGACCGACCACAAAGAAATATTTATGGGGGACTAAGTTCCACTAGGTAGGGAAAGGGAAGGGGCTAAGTGTCTAGGAATAGGGGCTAAGCTAGAAGGCTTACCTCTAAAGGAATGATATTATATTATTATTTCCTAGAGGCTAAGGTTTTACATAACCTATGTTGTCTTAAGTTATTGGGTAAAGGGAGCATGTGTTAAGTGGAGCTCATGCAGCTTTAGGAAGACATGTGTCAACCTGGGCCCATGCAATTTTTAGGTGGGAAGGTCAGCTCATTGGGAGTTCCCTCCCGACTCTTGCGATGGTCGCCACTCTGTAAGTCTTCCATACTCCCCACTGATGCACACACTGAGATAGGGATAGCTTTGACACAACCATCCATTGCCTCCATCGTCAATCTCTGCAACTTCTGAAACCTGCACACTCATGTTACAAAGCTAGCCATTTTTCCTGTGAAGCACAACACGACTACGTAGTGTCTGAGCCATATCACTCCTTAGCCTTTGTTGTTGCTACCCACATTTTCTCTGGACTGGTGTGGCTTTTTTCCATTACCATAGCCCATACCCAATTTTTGTTGCGGTGGTTACCCATTAGACTTAGGAGCTGGATAGAAGAGGCAAGTTGTCAGGCATGTGAGCAACTCTCTCCAGGTGAGAGAGTGTGTTGAGGAAGTGAGTTCTCCTGGAGGGAGTCCCGTAGCAGCTACAATACTTTGAGACTTCTGGTCCAACCTATTGCTGAAGCCCTAGAAGGGAGGTGGATAGCCGATGGACTTGTGATAGTGAAGGTGTACACTCCTAGGGTGGGACAAGCATGTGGGGAATGAGGGTCTGTGAGCGTAAGTGGCTCCTAGGAGAAAATCCTTCCGGTTGATCTGTGCGACTTTCCTGTTGTCCTTTCCAAGCCTAGGAATCCCTTGCTCGGTGGAGGTTAGTCCCAGCTCAGGGGTGACCCACTACTTAGCGTGATGAGCAGCGTGGTCTAAGGCTGGAAGGTTCATGGAAGGTTTGCACGCAATTGGTGGTCATCTATTAAAAGATAAGTACCAAATATCTATTCTTTGTATGATGTGTATCTTGAAATCAAGTTATAATGTTATTAGAATTGTCTGTATATGTTGCATGTATGTTTTAATGTTGTTTCCGCATGAATTGGTGTATGAACAAAATGCTATAACTATTTAAATTGCATTAGATAGATATGTATATAAATATATATGGTATCAGAGCATGAAAGTTATTTGGTGGCATGGCCCGACCTGTTGGTTTAAGGCCGAGGATGTCACAAAATGGTATCAGAGGAGAAAAACAAAGATATAATTGTTTAGGTAGCTTTACCCGATAGAGGTTTGAGGGTCGGGGACGTTACAAATTGGTATCAGAGCAGAAAAACAAAGATACAATTGTTTAGGTAGCGTTACCTGACAGAGGTTTGAGGGTTGGGGACGTTGCAAATTGGTATTAGAGCCATGGTTTCAACACTGAACCTAGATGGGCCATGAAAGAGGAATTCAGAGTGAAAAGTCCAGAGAATTTTGATGTACAGAGTGCCAGAAGGGCCTTGAGAGAACACTTGGACTATGTTTAGAAGCACATGAGGTATAACAGTTTAAGAAATGGCCATAGAGAAAGAAAACACAACAATCGTGGCGTTGGGCTGTAGGATCTATTCAGGAGAAGGAGGATCCTTCACAATGGTCAGATCCGGAGAAAAGTGCATGAAGGTTAACCTCCAAGTCATTCGGACTTCGTGACTTCGACGGAGTTTATGGCTTATAAGATCAAAAGGGGCCAAAGCCCAAAGTTCCGAAGTCCTGTAGTGATTTTCATCCATAGATCATCCAGGATGAGGAGAGTCGTGGATTTTCCCCAAGAAGTTCAATGGTTTAGAGTTCGGGAGAACCATGAGGTAATGTTAAGAGAAGTTATGAAGCCCTAGAGTCCTGAAGTTCCGAGAGGCAGCCGTTCGATGGTTCAGAGTTCAAGAGAAACATGGTGATAATTCAAGAAATCCACTGAAGCCTAAAGTTCCGAAGTCCCGAAGAAGATCTACACCATAGATCCGGGGAGAAGTGTTTATCTCTGGATTTGACCAAAAACAAATCTCAACCGTCAGATCTGCACGCGGGTGGTTATGAGCTGTAGATCTCACAGCCGTTTGGAAATTCGGTATTCGGGAGAAACAAAGTGTGCCAATGTGAAAACTCCCAAAGTCTCGAAGTCCAGAGTTAATATAGATTGTCCATCCGAAGAGACACGTGTCAGCAGATCAACTAGTTCAAAAGTTTGACGTTTGGGAGATTTGGGGAATGCAAGTGTAAAATCTTCCAAAGCCCCGAAGTAACATGGAACTCCCCTATTCATGCCACATGTCACCATCTTATATTATGATAGTTGTACTACGTGGACCCCGAAAAATTTAAGAGGTTCGAGAATTCAGCGTTCGTAAGAAATTGGAGAAGAAGTTGTGAATTTCTCTGAAGCCCGGAGTGTCGAAGCTCCAGAGCGCCGAAGTAATAAAGCTCCGAAGAGACATTGGATTATTACTTTGTCGGTTCATCCTTCATAGGAAATGTTAGAAGAAGGTGTGAATTTCTCCGAAGCCCGAAGTGTTGAAGCTCCGGAGCGCCAAAGTAATAAAGCTCCAGAGCGTCGAAGTAATAAAGCTCCGAAGAGACACCGGTTCAGTACATCACTAGTTCAACGTTCGGGGAAATCACAAAGTGATGAGCTAGAAATATTCGAAGTCCAAAGTCCTGAAAACTAGAGTTAATCCAGACCATTCATTAAAAAGGGACACATGTCAGAAGATCAACTCATTCGGAAATTCAACGTTTGATAGAATTGGAGTGTGCTAGTATGAAAAGTCCCAAAGCCCAAAGTCCCAAAGTGACGTGGCCTGCTGACGTCACCAGGGATGACATGGACACATGGGATGTGTGCAACGTGTCGGTGATTTGAGAACCTTTGGAAGATATAAATGTCACTTCGAACGTGACACGTGTCACCAGTCATATTGGGCCGCCTGTCCACTTCTAGTATTCCGCCACATGGTACTCCTCTAGAGCATGGGTAGTGGGGCTCCTGAGGGTCACAAGAGACACGTGGCACCCGATCGTGAAGTCCAGAGACTTGGAACTCCGAAAGATATGGTTTGTGATGGAATGGGAGGAAGAAATCCCTGAAGTTCCGTAGTGTTGAAGTGATGTGATGTGATAACGTCACCGGGGTGACGTGGAAGTATTCAGAGATTCACGTTTCGGGAGTTTTGGGCTGTGCAGATGTGAAATCCTCCAAAGTCCCAGAGCCTCGAAGCTTCGAAGTCCCGAAGCCCCAAAGCTCCGAAGTCCTGGAAGCTTGAAGCCCCGAAGCCCAGAGTTTCGTAGTAAATACCAATCATTGGATGCTGGGAGGACATGGACAGTTGATCCACTCCACTTCGTGAGTTCACCAATTTGGCACTCCGGGAGATTTGTTGTGATGTGATTTGGATACCGCCGAAGCTCGGAGTCCCAGAGCTCCTATCCACCGTAGATCTGAGAAAGGAATGTGGACTGTAGATCCACCATTCTTCGCACGTCCGACAGTTTGTTGTTTTGTGATGTTTGTGACACGCGGAAAAGGGAAACCTCCGAAGCTACGGAGCGTGAAGTTTCAAGACTCTGGATAAGTGCCCAAATCATTAACACTTGGTCATGGTCATGGTCGCATGTGAACCAAGGGCTGAAGAAAAGGGGCTAGCACCCAAAAATTGTTGCAGAACTGAGCTGGGATTAGATATATAAGCTTGAGAGGTTCTTGATCAACCAAGAACTACTGAAAATGGAGTTTGATATTCTTTTGTTGAATCAGATTGTTTAAGTTATTCGGGAAAATTATTAAGTCAAGTAACCTGAAAAATTTCGGTTGACTGCACATTTTGCAGAGTTAACAATTGTCAGAACCGAACCAAATTGTTCCATAGTGAAGAGAAATGGAGGAGGCACAGGATGCTTACAGTAAGGAGGATGAGGTTAGAGGAATGTATGTCCATTTGGGAATTGAAGGATCGAACTCCAATGGGCATGGAGAAGAAATAGATACAAACATGGATATGATGAAACTCATAAAAAATTTGCAAAAAGATGTCCAAATTCACCAGGCAGATAATGAAAGACTTAAGAAAGCCAAGGAGCAACAGAAAGACTTCAACATGAATTTGATGCAGAGCCTAGAAAGAATTGAAAAGAAGATATATAAGGAAGGTGGATCCAACAAATCAGGAAGCCACCGGTCCCCTGATGAGGAAAGAAGAGGAAGAAGTGATAATAGACATCACTAGCACTCCTGAAGGCATTCCAAGAAGAGGACGCACAACAATTCAAGTCCATCCCCTACCCGAAAACATAGGAAATATGGAGTGGATGAATTGAAGGGATAAATGAACAAGATCAAACCTCTTACTTTTGATGGAGAGCCCAAGAAAGATGAAGATGTTGAGGCATGACTGCTGGGCATGAGGAAATATTTCCAACTGTAGAATTACTCTTCTCGTGCAGAAGGAAGAATTGACATCTATCAACTAACAGGAAAGGCATCCATATGGTGGGATCAGATTGTGCAAGTGCAACACGTCAGAGAGAAGAATGTTACATGGAGGGAATTCAAGAGGCATTTTGAAAAGAAGTACTTAACTAAGAGGTATTATGACAGGAAAATGAAAGAGTTCTTTGAACTCAAGCTAGGAAGTATGTCCATTGATGAGTATGAAAGAAGATTCTTGGAGTTGTTGAAGTATGTCCCCTTCATTAAGAATGAGAAAGTTAAGATTCAAAGGTATCTGAGTGGGCTGCCATCTTTCATCAGTGACAAGATCCAATATGATGATCCTAAAACTATGGAACAAACCATAAGGAGAGCAAAATGCTTATTTGATCAACAAAAAGGGAAACCTATTTTCCAGAAGGCTTGGGAAGACAAGAGGAAGTTTAAAAGGGAGCAGAGGCAGAAGGGGAACAAGCCACCATTTTTTAGAAATAGTCCTCAAGGACAACCAATTTTGAGAGAGCCCAGGATGGCTAATGTAGGTGGGCAAAGGTCAAGGAAGACACCTATGGAATGTTGGGGTTGTAAAGGAGATCATAGGTATAGAGATTGTCCTCACATAATTGAAAAAGTGAGAGATGTTCACAATGTTCAACAAGCAGAAACACTAGAGGACATGGGTAGAAGAGTACCAAGGATCTATGCAGCCCTGGACAACAAGCAAGTTGAGTTTCAATCACACATGATTGAAGTTAAAGGTATGATCAATAACCATGCCTTTACTATTTAAATTGATTCAGGGGCTAGTCATAGCTATATAGATCCCAAGGTAGTGGGAAGATTGCAATTGCCAAGAAGCAAGCATGGGAAATCTTGGTTGGTGCAACTGGCTACAGGAACCAAGAGAAAGGTTGTTGAGTTGATTAAACCATGTCCAATGGGCATGAATAGACTGAGTACCAAGGCAGATTTGAACATCTTTCCTTTGGGATCATATGATTGCCTAATTAGTATGGATTGGTTAGATCAACACCATGCCATATTAGACTGTCATAATAAGGCTTTCACTTGCCTGGATGAGGAACGAAATCAGAGAACAGTCCAAGGAATTCCCAGGATAGGTATTGTCCGAGAAATTTCAGCAATGCAGCTGAAGAAGTGTTACTAGAAGGGCTACCAAATATTTTCAAGTCATATGGAAGAAGCATCTAAGGGTAAGGTGCCAAATCTGGAGGATCATGTAGTCCTGGAAGATTTCAAAGATGTGTTCAAGGAGGTACCATGACTACCCCCAAAGAGAGATATTGATTTCTCTATAAATTTAATGCTTGGAGCAACTCCAGTATCAAAAAATCCTTACAGAATGAGTACACCATAGCTGAAGGAGTTGCAAATGTAGCTTGAAGAGATTATGAAGAAGGGTACATACACCCAAGTGTGTCACCTTGGGGTGCCCTAGTCTTTTTCACGAAGAAGAAAGATGGGACCTTGAGATTGTGCATTGACTTCAGGTAGTTAAATAAAGTAACCATAAAGAACAAGTATCCCTTACCAAGGATTGATGATCTCTTCGATCAGTTGAAGGATGCAAGGATATTTTCAAAGATAGATCTCAGGTCAGGATACCATCAGGTAAGGATTAATGATGAAGATATCAGTAA
>ML804040.1:135556-154023 GCA_009831015.1 Picea engelmannii
TTCTCTAACTCTTGTTTATTTGACTCCATTAACCCAATAGTAAAGGCATTAGTCATACTCTTTTTTGCATTGGAGAAATAAAATATTGCATTGGGAAATGTGAATTTCGGTCATTTTTACTTCTTGCAAAGTGGATTGTACTTCTTGTGCCTTGGGCACCTGACAATCGCTAGGGAATCCCCATCAAGGGGGTGCTTCTTTCTGTTGTTACAAAATTGCATCTTCGTCCATTAGGGCTGCAGAAGCCCTAACTCATTTGCTTGAATAACTCTCTTATCAACCATTGGATTTTGCTCAAAGTTTGTACACTTACTCTCCTTGACCTAGCACACTTTTTGGGAAATTTTGAAGGGATTTCAGTGGATAATTTTCTTGCTTCAATACATAAAATTTTATAGCCATAAGGCTGATATAATTTGCTGCAGACAAGTATTTACAACAACCTTATCTTTTGTACTAGAATATTGGCTTTTTATCTTGAGTTTAGCTAGTCTTTCTCTTGTATTTTATATTTGATCTCTAGCACTTATTGAGTAGATTATAGTACCATTTACTTGTTGATATATACTTTTATATATTTATGCAAATTAGGGACATCAAGCTTAACTTTTTGATCCAACTAACATATATCATTGCAAAGTGTCTTTTCTTGTGTCTCGGAAAGGTACAATCATCCAGAGAAGTATTATACCAGTGGGGAAACAATTAATTGACTTGCAAGGCATCTCTCTCTACCTTTTATTCCACTTAGAATTGACCTCTAGGGGCTTCACTTTTATTTTCCTCCATCTTCATCTCAATCACCCTAGGGTCACCGGGATCGCCTCCCTAGGGTGACCTAGTCACCCTTGAAGTGTGGGACCTACATCGAGGTGACATTGGGTGTAGGATTCCCAAGTTGTAGCTCTTGATCTATGGTTGGGTCGGGATTTTCCCAACATACAACTTGCGCTATAACACTCTTCACTCTGAAACTCTCTTTCTCTATATCTATATCTATCTCTCTTCGGCCTCTCAGGCTCACGACACCCTTTACATATTTATACATTATGATCAGGGTCTTTTGACACTTCATTGTCAGTTGGCTATAACCCATGCTCAGGTGGTGACAACTCATTATGAGCTGGATACAACTCATTCTCGGCTAGTTTTCCTGTATTTTGTGCTAGTTGTTCTTTCCCCCGACTTCTCCTCTTTCCTCTCTCTTCTTTCTTGATCTTCTTGATCTTCTTTATCTTATTTTTCCTTCTCCCTTTCTATGCCTTTTCCATGTAGCTTGTCTCTTCTCACTATTCCATCCCCAAAATTTTATGTCCAACACCTTCCCAAGGGGATTACATGCATGGGACACACGAGGAAGGAAAGGGGAAGAAGACTTGGAAAAGAGAGAGTGTGGGGGAGAGACACAACACACAAAGACCTGAGGAAAATATTTGTTACAAGTAAACGCACGAGGGAGTGTAGAGAATCCCCTAGTGGTATCATGGCTCATAACAGGGGAAGCTTGTTGTCGAAGTTTCTGAGCAAGAAGAGCCTATGGTTGGGTGGAAAGGCGAACACCCGCAGTCACTTGGTTGGCTATAACTTGTAAAATATTAGTATCTCTACACCCTATATAATTGAAATGATATGATTGGATGCATGTGTTTGTAATTATGAACATTGTTGACGCCCAAAAGCGCAACATAGGGTACCTGCTTACAAATGGTTGCAACACCTTATTGTTTAATTATATTTAATAATATACTAATAGGTGGGACCCCTTGTTTGACTTGTGTGACTATGACGAAGAGATGACACTTATGTTTTATGTGCTTGGTAGTGATATGATCTCTACAGTTATTTGCTTTTAAGTTGTTGTCGAAATAAGTGGCCAAATGATGCTATGGGCGATGTGACTTAAGAAGAAATTATGTTGTCTTTATATAGCTATCACAAGTATTATTTAGTTTGATGAAGGATATAAACTCCATGTTTAATTTATATGTGTGATATGATGATTTCATGCTACAAGGATTGTGTGCATTGTTTGAACTGGAAGTAAGGTTGAAACATGGTATCCCTAACAAGGTTTCGATATATGTCACATTGGAGTTTTAAATGAAGGTTGGCACATTTGTTAAAGTATAAGGCTTGGGATATGGTGGTGTATCAAGCTTGCATTAAATTGATTTTGGAATTAGTGGGCTAATGTGATGTATGGTAGCTTGCTCGTACTGGCTATGGATGAATGTGTAAGTGTAGATACGACGTGCAGTAAATGCACGTCACTCTAACCTACCTCGAGCCTGCCACCCAAGCCATTTTACATTTGGTCTTTTGTTGGTTGTTGTTACTACACTTTGTTCAGTCGTGGAAGAGGTATACAGGCTTGGTCGACTCTCCTTGCCAATTTTTATGCACATGTATGGGATTTCTTTTTGTTCCATCCATGAATATTTCGCTCTGCTCTTTAATTAAGTCAGCAGTTGGCTCTTGAGTTTGCTCGTTGTCTGTGCATTTCCAAAGTTATAATATGTGGATTTTCAACTGTGTATGGATTATTAGTAATGTTTGGTGTAACATCCCTGGCCCTCAAACCTTTGTCGGGTAACGCTACCTAAATAATTGTATCTTTATTTTTCTGCTTTGATACCAATTTGTAACGTCCTCGACCCTCAAAACTATGTCGGTTAATGCTACCTAAACAATTGTATCTTTGTTTTTCTGCTCCGATACCATTTTGTGACATCCTCGACCTTAAACCAACAGGCCATTACATGCCACTGAATAATTTTCATGCTCTGATACCATATATATTTATATACATATCTATCTAATGCAATTTAGATAGTTATAGCATTTTGTTCATACACCTATTCATTCAAAACAACATTAAAACATAGATGCAACATATATAGACAATTCTAATAACATTATAACTTGATTTCAAGATACACATCATACAGAGAACAAAGATTTGGTACTTATATTTTAATATATGACCACCAACTATGTGTAGACCTTCCATGAACCTCCCAACCATAGACCACACTGCTTATCATGCTCAATAGTGGGTCACCCCCGAGTTGGGACTAAACTCCACCAGGAAAGGGATTCCTAGGCTTGGCAAGGACAACAAGAAAGTCGTACAGATCAACAGGAAGGATTTTCTTCCAAGAGCCACTTACGCCCATAGCCCATAGACCCTCATTCCCCACACGCCTGTCCCACCCTAGGAGTGTACACCTTCACTATCACAAGTCCTTCGGTTGTCCACCTCCCTTCTAGGGCTTCAACAACAGGCTGGACTGGAAGTCTCAGAGTACTGTAGCTACTACGGGACTCCCTCTAGGAGAACTCACTTCCTCGATACACTCTCTCACCTAGAGAGAGTTGCTCATAGGCCTAACAACCTACCTCTTCTTTCCTGCTCCTAAGTCCAATGGGTAACCACTGCAGTAAAAATTAGGTATGGGCTCTGGTTATGGCAGCAAGCCACACCAGTCTAGAGAAAACGTGGGTAGCAACAGCAAAGGCTAAGGCATGATATGGCTCAGACACTACGCAGTTGTGATGTGCTTCACAAGAAAAATGGTTAGCTTCGTAACACAGGTGTGCGGGTTTCAGAAGTTGCAGAGATCGACGATGGAGGCAATGGTTGGTTGTGTCAAGGCTCTCCCTATCTTAATGTGTGCATCAATGGGGAGTATGGCAGACTTCCAGAGTGGCGACCATCACAAGAGTCGGGAGGGAACCCTTAATGAGTTGACCTTCCCACCTAAAAAATGCATGCGCCCAAGTTGACACATGTCTTCCTGAAGCTGCATGAGCTCCACTTAACACTCATTCCCTTTCCCCGGGAACTTAGGACAACATAGGTTATGTCAAACCTTAGCCTCTAGGAAATAATAATATAATATCATTCCTTTAGAGGAAAGTCCTCTAGATTATCCCTTATTCCTAGACACTTAGCCCCTTCCATTTCCCTACCTAGTGGAGCTTAGTCCCCCATAACTCTTTCTTCATGGTCGGTCTACACGAAGTGATGTAATTTTATTAATGATGTGAGTATATACATATACAAAATCATGCTCATTGGCCTTAGCATCTGGGCTCTCCGGCGTAATAAACAAATAAGTCTTCCAACTTATAAACACTTGGCTCACTAGCCTATAAACATAATTAAAATTCCACAGGGGCTCGACCTTGGGGTGTTACAATCCCCTCCCCTTATTTTTTCACTGTCCTCAGTGCAACTTATTTACACAACAAAAACAACATTTCCAAAATCTTCAAAAATATGTGGGTACTCTACCCGCATAGAATCTTCATGCTCCCATGTTGCGTCCTCAGGACCGTACTAGGTCCACTGAACCTTTACAAGCTTTATGACTCAATTCTGGAGTTGCTTTCTCTTCCAGTCCAGTATGCGCACAGGTTGCACTTGCAAAGTTCCTTCTTGCTCCACCTGAATCACATTCCAATCAATCACATGATTAGCATCAGGTATATACTTCTTGAGCAATGATACATGAAATACATTATGAATATTCATGGATGCAAGCAATGCAAGCATGTAAGCTACTGGTCCAATCCTTTCTAAGATTTCAAACAGTCCACAATATATAGCTGCCAACTTGGAATAGCTTCCCAACTTCAGGGAACTTTCGTTGGCTTTCACCTTCAGGAAAACATGATCACCCACTTTAAACTCCATGTGAGTTCTGCCTTTGTCTGCATAGCTTTTTTTCTTGTCTTGGGCAGCCTTCAGATTTTTCTTTATCTTTAACAATTGCTCTTCCATTTCCCTAAGAAACTCTGGCCCAACCACTACCCTATCAGCTAGGTTGTCCCAGCTTACTGGGGTGTTTCACTTTCTGCCATAAAGTGCTTCAAACGGGCTCATCTTCAGTGATGCTTGATACCCATTGTTGTAGGCAAATTCTACCAAGTGTAGATAATATTCCCATTTAGATGGTTTTTCCATGACATACATCCTTAACATATCTTCTATCACTTGGTTTACTCTTTCTATTTGTCCATCTGACTCAGGATGATAGGTTGTGTTGAAGTTCAGGTTCGTTCCGAACCCCTTGAATAATCCTCTCCAAAAATTCGAGGTAAATTTTGGGTCTCTGTCAGCACAACTGTCTTGGGAATACCGTGCAACCGTGCCACTTCCCTTATATAAATATCAGCAATGTTAGTTGCCTTGTGAGTAGTCTTCAATGGGATAAAATGGGCGGCCTTCGTGAGCTTATCTACCACCACCATGATGGAATCATGTTGTTTGTTTTTTCTGGGTAATCCCGTGATGAAATCCATTGTCACCACTTCCCACTTCCACTCAGGGATGGTTAATGGATGTAGCAAACTAGTTGGGTGTCTATGCTCAGCTTTGACCCTTTGACACTCCATACATCTGGCAATGTACTCTGCAATTTCTTTCTTCATACCTAGCCAATGGTAATGGCTCTTGACTAATGCCATTGTTTTCTAGTATCCAGGGTGCCCAACATAAGGCACATTATGCATTTCTTTTAAAATCGCACTCCTCAATTGAGGAGAATTGGGTACATAAACTTTGTTTATGTACAAGAGAATTCCATCGATTCCCAATTCATAATCTTCAGTTTTCTGCTGCATCTTACCTTGCTGTAACTTTGTTACCATCTCCATGTACTACAAATCTACTTTTGCAGCTTCCAAAATTATTCCTTTAACATCAGTTTGATACATGCTAATGGTTGTAGCATGTAGTTCATGCACCCTCATGTTGAGTGCATCAGTCACTTTTTTCTCCTTTCCTTTGATGTGCTTGATATCAAAGTCATATTCACAAAGGAATTCCAACCATCTGCTCTGCCTTCCATTCAATGTAGGTTGATCAAACAAATAATTCAGACCATTATGGTCTATCCTGAGCTCAAAACTCTTTCCCATGAGGTAGTGTCTCCATTTCTTTAAAGCGTGTACAATGGTTGCCAACTACAGGTTGTGAGTGGCGTAGAGCCTTTCATGCTCTTTCAATTTCCTGGATTTAAAGCCTGTTAGGAACCCATTATGACTGAGGAATCCACCTAGTCCTTCTTTTCATGCATCAGTGGAAACCATGAAATCTTCATTCGGATCTGCAATCTTCAGAATTGGAGCACTGGTTAATAGTTGCTTCAATTGTTGGAATCTCTCTTCACATTCTTTTGTCCATTGAAATTTTACCCCTTTTTTTCTGCAGGGAAGTGATTAGGTGAGTGATTCTCAAAAATCCTGCAATGAATCTCTTGTAGTAGCCAGCCAAACCCATGAAGGATTGGAATTCAGTCACATTCTTAGGTGTTGTCCACCCTTTAATGGCTTCAATCTTTTCGGGGTCTACTTTTATTCCCTCCTCGGATATTATATGCCCCAAATAGTGGATTTGATTTTGGTAAAATGAGCACTTGCTCAATTTGGTGAACAGTTCGTGCTCTCTTAGCACCTATAACACCATCCTTAAGTGTTGCTCATGCTCTTCTTTTGTATTGGAATATACAAGGATTTCATCCAAAAAGACAATGACAAACTTGTCTAAATATTCTCAGAAAACACCATTCATTAAGCACATGAAAATAGTTGGTGCATTTGATAACCCAAATGGCACCACTGTGAACTCATAATGACCATACCTTGTCTTGAAGGTGGTTTTACTGATATCTTCATCATTAATCCTTACCTGATGGTATCCTGACCTGAGATCTATCTTTGAAAATATCCTTGCATCCTTCAACTGATCGAAGAGATCATCAATCCTTGGTAAGGGATACTTGTTCTTTATGGTTACTTTATTTAACTACCTGAAGTCAATGCACAATCTCAAGGTCCCATCTTTCTTCTTCGTGAAAAAGACTAGGGCACCCCAAGGTGACACACTTGGGTGTATGTACCCTTCTTCATAATCTCTTCAAGCTACATTTGCAACTCCTTCAGCTATGGTGTACTCATTCTGTAAGGATTTTTTGATACTGGAGTTGCTCCAAGCATTAAATTTATAGAGAAATCAATATCTCTCTTTGGGGGTAGTCATGGTACCTCCTTGAACACATCTTTGAAATCTTCCAGGACTACATGATCCTCCAGATTTGGCACCTTACCCTTAGATGCTTCTTCCATATGACTTGAAAATATTTGGTAGCCCTTCTAGTAACACTTCTTCAGCTGCATTGCTGAAATTTCTCGGACAATACCTATCCTGGGAATTCCTTGGACTGTTCTCTGATTTCGTTCCTCATCCAGGCAAGTGAAAGCCTTATTATGACAGTCTAATATGGCATGGTGTTGATCTAACCAATCCATACTAATTAGGCAATCATATGATCCCAAAGGAAAGATGTTCAAATCTGCCTTGGTACTCAGTCTATTCATGCCCATTGGACATGGTTTAATCAACTCAACAACCTTTCTCTTGGTTCCTGTAGCCAGTTGCACCAACCAAGATTTCCCATGCTTGCTTCTTGGCAATTGCAATCTTCCCACTACCTTGGGATCTATATAGCTATGACTAGCCCCTGAATCAATTTAAATAGTAAAGGCATGGTTATTGATCATACCTTTAACTTCAATCATGTGTGATTGAAACTCAACTTGCTTGTTGTCCAGGGCTGCATAGATCCTTGGTACTCTTCTACCCATGTCCTCTAGTGTTTCTGCTTGTTGAACATTGTGAACATCTCTCACTTTTTCAATTATGTGAGGACAATCTCTATACCTATGATCTCCTTTACAACCCCAACATTCCATAGGTGTCTTCCTTGACCTTTGCCCACCTACATTAGCCATCCTGGGCTCTCTCAAAATTGGTTGTCCTTGAGGACTATTTCTAAAAAATGGTGGCTTGTTCCCCTTCTGCCTCTGCTCCCTTTTAAACTTCCTCTTGTCTTCCCAAGCCTTCTGGAAAATAGGTTTCCCTTTTTGTTGATCAAATAAGCATTTTGCTCTCCTTATGGTTTGTTCCATAGTTTTAGGATCATCATATTGGATCTTGTCACTGATGAAAGATGGCAGCCCACTCAGATACCTTTGAATCTTAACTTTCTCATTCTTAATGAAGGGGACATACTTCAACAACTCCAAGAATCTTCTTTCATACTCATCAATGGACATACTTCCTAGCTTGAGTTCAAAGAACTCTTTCATTTTCCTGTCATAATACCTCTTAGTTAAGTACTTCTTTTCAAAATGCCTCTTGAATTCCCTCCATGTAACATTCTTCTCTCTGACGTGTTGCACTTGCACAATCTGATCCCACCATATGGATGCCTTTCCTGTTAGTTGATAGATGTCAATTCTTCCTTCTGCACGAGAAGAGTAATTCTACAGTTGGAAATATTTCCTCATGCCCAGCAGTCATGCCTCAACATCTTCATCTTTCTTGGGCTCTCCATCAAAAGTAAGAGGTTTGATCTTGTTCATTTATCCCTTCAATTCATCCACTCCATATTTCCTATGTTTTCGGGTAGGGGATGGACTTGAATTGTTGTGCGTCCTCTTCTTGGAATGCCTTCAGGAGTGCTAGTGATGTCTATTATCACTTCTTCCTCTTCTTTCCTCATCAGGGGACCGGTGGCTTCCTGATTTGTTGGATCCACCTTCCTTATATATCTTCTTTTCAATTCTTTCTAGGCTCTGCATCAAATTCATGTTGAAGTCTTTCTGTTGCTCCTTGGCTTTCTTAAGTCTTTCATTATCTGCCTGGTGAATTTGGACATCTTTTTGCAAATTTTTTATGAGTTTCATCATATCCATGTTTGTATCTATTTCTTCTCCATGCCCATTGGAGTTCGATCCTTCAATTCCCAAATGGACATACATTCCTCTAACCTCATCCTCCTTACTGTAAGCATCCTGTGCCTCCTCCATTTCTCTTCACTATGGAACAATTTGGTTCGGTTCTGACAATTGTTAACTCTGCAAAATGTGCAGTCAACCGAAATTTTTCAGGTTACTTGACTTAATAATTTTCCCGAATAACTTAAACAATCTGATTCAACAAAAGAATATCAAACTCCATTTTCAGTAGTTCTTGGTTGATCAAGAACCTCTCAAGCTTATATATCTAATCCCAGCTCAGTTCTGCAACAATTTTTGGGTGCTAGCCCCTTTTCTTCAGCCCTTGGTTCACATGCGACCATGACCATGACCAAGTGTTAATGATTTGGGCACTTATCCAGAGTCTTGAAACTTCACGCTCCGTAGCTTCGGAGGTTTCCCTTTTCCGCGTGTCACAAACATCACAAAACAACAAACTGTCGGACGTGCGAAGAATGGTGGATCTACAGTCCACATTCCTTTCTCAGATCTACGGTGGATAGGAGCTCTGGGACTCCGAGCTTCGGCGGTATCCAAATCACATCACAACAAATCTCCCGGAGTGCCAAATTGGTGAACTCACGAAGTGGAGTGGATCAACTGTCCATGTCCTCCCAGCATCCAATGATTGGTATTTACTACGAAACTCTGGGCTTCGGGGCTTCAAGCTTCCAGGACTTCGGAGCTTTGGGGCTTCGGGACTTCGAAGCTTCGAGGCTCTGGGACTTTGGAGGATTTCACATCTGCACAGCCCAAAACTCCCGAAACGTGAATCTCTGAATACTTCCACGTCACCCCGGTGACGTTATCACATCACATCACTTCAACACTACGGAACTTCAGGGATTTCTTCCTCCCATTCCATCACAAACCATATCTTTCGGAGTTCCAAGTCTCTGGACTTCACGATCGGGTGCCACGTGTCTCTTGTGACCCTCAGGAGCCCCACTACCCATGCTCTAGAGGAGTACCATGTGGCGGAATACTAGAAGTGGACAGGCGGCCCAATATGACTGGTGACACGTGTCACGTTCGAAGTGACATTTATATCTTCCAAAGGTTCTCAAATCACCGACACGTTGCACACATCCCATGTGTCCATGTCATCCCTGGTGACGTCAGCAGGCCACGTCACTTTGGGACTTTGGGCTTTGGGACTTTTCATACTAGCACACTCCAATTCTATCAAACGTTGAATTTCCGAATGAGTTGATCTTCTGACATGTGTCCCTTTTTAATGAATGGTCTGGATTAACTCTAGTTTTCAGGACTTTGGACTTCGAATATTTCTAGCTCATCACTTTGTGATTTCCCCGAACGTTGAACTAGTGATGTACTGAACCGGTGTCTCTTCGGAGCTTTATTACTTCGACGCTCTGGAGCTTTATTACTTTGGCGCTCCGGAGCTTCAACACTTCGGGCTTCGGAGAAATTCACACCTTCTTCTAACATTTCCTATGAAGGATGAACCGACAAAGTAATAATCCAATGTCTCTTCGGAGCTTTATTACTTCGGCGCTCTGGAGCTTCGACACTCCGGGCTTCAGAGAAATTCACAACTTCTTCTCCAATTTCTTACGAACGCTGAATTCTCGAACCTCTTAAATTTTTCGGGGTCCACGTAGTACAACTATCATAATATAAGATGGTGACATGTGGCATGAATAGGGGAGTTCCATGTTACTTCGGGGCTTTGGAAGATTTTACACTTGCATTCCCCAAATCTCCCAAACGTCAAACTTTTGAACTAGTTGATCTGCTGACACGTGTCTCTTCGGATGGACAATCTATATTAACTCTGGACTTCGAGACTTTGGGAGTTTTCACATTGGCACACTTTGTTTCTCCCGAATACCGAATTTCCAAACGGCTGTGAGATCTACAGCTCATAACCACCCGCGTGCAGATCTGACGGTTGAGATTTGTTTTTGGTCAAATCCAGAGATAAACACTTCTCCCCGGATCTATGGTGTAGATCTTCTTCGGGACTTCGGAACTTTAGGCTTCAGTGGATTTCTTGAATTATCACCATGTTTCTCTTGAACTCTGAACCATCGAACGGCTGCCTCTCGGAACTTCAGGACTCTAGGGCTTCATAACTTCTCTTAACATTACCTCATGGTTCTCCCGAACTCTAAACCATTGAACTTCTTGGGGAAAATCCACGACTCTCCTCATCCTGGATGATCTATGGATGAAAATCACTACAGGACTTCGGAACTTTGGGCTTTGGCCCCTTTTGATCTTATAAGCCATAAACTCCGTCGAAGTCACGAAGTCCGAATGACTTGGAGGTTAACCTTCATGCACTTTTCTCCGGATCTGACCATTGTGAAGGATCCTCCTTCTCCTGAATAGATCCTACAGCCCAACGCCACGATTGTTGTGTTTTCTTTCTCTATGGCCATTTCTTAAACTGTTATACCTCATGTGCTTCTAAACATAGTCCAAGTGTTCTCTCAAGGCCCTTCTGGCACTCTGTACATCAAAATTCTCTGGACTTTTCACTCTGAATTCCTCTTTCATGGCCCATCTAGGTTCAGTGTTGAAACCATGGCTCTAATACCAATTTGCAACGTCCCCAACCCTCAAACCTCTGTCAGGTAACGCTACCTAAACAATTGTATCTTTGTTTTTCTGCTCTGATACCAATTTGTAACGTCCCCGACCCTCAAACCTCTATCGGGTAAAGCTACCTAAACAATTATATCTTTGTTTTTCTCCTCTGATACCATTTTGTGACATCCTCGGCCTTAAACCAACAGGTCGGGCCATGCCACCAAATAACTTTCATGCTCTGATACCATATATATTTATATACATATCTATCTAATGCAATTTAAATAGTTATAGCATTTTGTTCATACACCAATTCATGCGGAAACAACATTAAAACATACATGCAACATATACAGACAATTCTAATAACATTATAACTTGATTTCAAGATACACATCATACAAAGAATAGATATTTGGTACTTATCTTTTAATAGATGACCACCAATTGCGTGCAAACCTTCCATGAACCTTCCAGCCTTAGACCACGCTGCTCATCACGCTAAGTAGTGGGTCACCCCTGAGCTGGGACTAACCTCCACCGAGCAAGGGATTCCTAGGCTTGGAAAGGACAACAGGAAAGTCGCACAGATCAACCGGAAGGATTTTCTCCTAGGAGCCACTTACGCTCACAGACCCTCATTCCCCACATGCTTGTCCCACCCTAGGAGTGTACACCTTCACTATCACAAGTCCATCGGCTATCCACCTCCCTTCTAGGGCTTCAGCAATAGGTTGGACCAGAAGTCTCAAAGTATTGTAGCTGCTACGGGACTCCCTCCAGGAGAACTCACTTCCTCAACACACTCTCTCACCTGGAGAGAGTTGCTCACATGCCTGACAACTTGCCTCTTCTATCCAGCTCCTAAGTCTAATGGGTAACCACCGCAACAAAAATTGGGTATGGGCTATGGTAATGGAAAAAAGCCACACCAGTCCAGAGAAAATGTGGGTAGCAACAACAAAGGCTAAGGAGTGATATGGCTCAGACACTACGTAGTCGTGTTGTGCTTCACAGGAAAAATGGCTAGCTTTGTAACATGAGTGTGCAGGTTTCAGAAGTTGCAGAGATTGACGATGGAGGCAATGGATGGTTGTGTCAAAGCTATCCCTATCTCAGTGTGTGCATCAGTGGGGAGTATGGAAGACTTACAGAGTGGCGACCATCGCAAGAGTCGGGAGGGAACTCCCAATGAGCTGACCTTCCCACCTAAAAATTGCATGGGCCCAGGTTGACACATGTCTTCCTAAAGCTGCATGAGCTCCACTTAACACATGCTCCCTTTACCCAATAACTTAAGACAACATAGGTTATGTAAAACCTTAGCCTCTAGGAAATAATAATATAATATCATTCCTTTAGAGGTAAGCCTTCTAGCTTAGCCCCTATTCCTAGACACTTAGCCCCTTCCCTTTCCCTACCTAGTGGAACTTAGTCCCCCATAAATATTTCTTTGTGGTCGGTCTACACGCAATGATGTAATTTTATTAATGATGTGAGTATTTACATATACAAACTCAAGCTCATTGGCATTAGCATCTAGGCTCTCCGGCCTAATAAACACATAAGTCTTCCAGTTTATAAACACTTGGCTCACCAGTCTATAAACATAATTACAATTCAGTAGGGGCTCGGCCTTGGGGTGTTACAGGTCTCTATGGCATTTGTATGTGAACTATTCGTATGGAAAACGACGTGGGTGTCTCTTACTGTCTGTAGTTCTTTTGTGATTTATCTGTGAAAAAAGGATATTGTTTGGGAAGTTCTTGGGCATGCCTTGCCTCTGGTTTTCTTTTTTAGATTCTTTTATGTCTGTTAAAAATGTTACCACTACTTTTGGCATGTGGGTTATTTGAAAACTCTGCTTGTCATTTGATTGTGTGGCTCTCATGGCTATTGTGCTCGCGCCCCTATATCAACTCTGTAATTAATGTAGAATTTTGTGGTGGTGTTAAGTTTTTCGTGCTCTTTTTGGCTAAACCCTCAACTTGTTCAACTCGCTCTCCTTCACTGCATTACTGTTGATAGTTGTATATCAAACCTTGTATTTGGAAAAAGTGTGGGGGTGGCCAACCCAGAATTTAATAAAGGCATTGTTCGTGCTCATTTTTAGTCATGGGTCTTGTTGATTATTTACTGTGCGAAGTTAGAAAGAATGCTAAGCACACTTATTTTTGTAATACAGTCGGTCATGTGGAAATAATGGGGGTGATGGAAACATTTCAATACCATTGTTTAGGGGATACGACCTACTGTGTGTTCGATTTTATATGAAAGGAATACCTCTGTGGATGAATTATATATGCGTTGAATGAGTTTTGCGAACCAGAATGAAGGGAATTTTGGAAGCATTGTTATTTGAAGTTTCAATTTTGAATTGAGTTATACACAGGGATCCCTTCTCTAGCCACTTCATGGAACCCTACAGTGATTTGAAATGTACTGGTGTTGATATCGTGGACCACAGTCTATCCTTTCCTCGACTGTTGGTTGTGATTATTGTGATTATTTTGATGTTGTGTCTCCTCGACTTTGTTGTGCACAAGCTGTGTTATTACTGTCAAATGTTTACTGGGCAATAAATTATGAAATGATTATTGTGCAATGCAAATTCTAAATGCAAATGAGCAGCCTTAAAGTGAAAACCAAGTTCTGGATTTGGGGAAATAGAGTGTTGAATTTCAATTTTGAAATGGCAAGGGTTTTGAATTTTAATTGACGTTGAAGATGGCATTGTTTGATATATTAGAACAATATCCATAGGAGTCCTTTCCATTATACCATTTTACGCAAAATACACTCCCCTCGTCATCCCAATTGCACTTGTTCACTCCTTGTTCTGTGATATTCATTTTTAAGAAAGGTATGTATGGAGATGAAGAAAATTTGAAGTGGCAGTAATTGATAATCAGTACTCTTGGAGATGGTTGTATACACAGTTTGATAGTTTTGTTGATTTCTTGAACAATATTCGTAAATATCCCCCCTTCCATGATATTTCTTTACGCTAAATACAAGCCCTCCATACTCCCAATGATCCTATCAATTCCATGTTTGTATCGCAATTAATAAATGACATTTTAATGGATGGATTGCATGCGTCATGCAGTAAATTATAGAGCCAATTGTTGATTTATTTAAGTGGGGTTTCATGGATGGGTTATTAAAAAAAATTCATGACTGGTTAAATATTGCTACAGGATGAGTTTTTTTCAGCAGGGGCAGTAATGGCCGGAATAATAGAGGCAGAGGTAACTGGCAGCGAGGCTATAGAAGACCTCAATTTTCTATCCACTTTGATGTTGATCCACAAGAGTTAAACCAGTTGTTTCAAGCTGGGGTTTTCAATTAGGTTTCCCATGGTATATTGCATCCCCGACCTAACAGACCCCCATTTCAACCTCCTTAGAATTTTCCTGACATTCCTATTCCTCCACATGTGTCAATGCAGCTTGAAGTCCCTGCTAATGACGGTTGGCAATAAATTGCCCACTAGCTTGTCTCTCACCATCGTGGTTGGCCCATTGTGTCATTGCCTTTACCACCACCAGTTAATCCCAATGCTCAAATTGCTCGTGTTGTTTCACCAATGCAGTCCTCGCACGTCAGCAAAAGATTAAAAATTGATATCCCACAACCTGTACAAGACAAAGGAAAAGCAGTGGCCTCCCCCTCCAGTCCATCCACAGGGTCTTCTAAATTTGTGTCTTCACGTCTCCACCTAAAGGATGACTACTCCCATGTGATCAGCGAAATATAGCCCCAAGGGTCTAACCAACCAAGGGCTACCCCGGAAAAGTCAAGAGGAGACAGTAGTGAGAAGAGGAAATATGTTCACACAGCAACAAATATGGATTTTAAATGTTTTTTCTTTTATGATATTCAGTGATGAAGACAGTGTTTAATGATTTTAAGCATATTTTTGACAGTAAGCTTTATTTTGGATATTTTTTGTGGATAAGATGGATATATTGTTTTTTGGGATATGGTCTTAAATTTTGCTGATATTTAAATATTCAACTTAAATGATATCCATGAGAGCTACAAGGGTGTTATATGATCAAAATGATGTTTTGTATTTTATATTTAATGATTGGCAAAGAGAATGATGGGAGTCACAAGGGGTCCCACCTATTTAGTTCTTATTAATTAGACCCTTATTTATATATTATTATTAATTATTTCTCCTTAAACTAATTAGTTAAGTTAATTTGACTTAATTAAAGAAAGTAGTTGAACTACCTCAACTTATTGAGAAAGAATAAAGGTTCAATGAAAGGAAGAGACAAGAGGGGAATGGAAGGAGAACTATAACTTTAAGGTTTTCTCTCTAGTTAGTGAGATAGCTTCAGTTTTCATTCATTTCTAAGTTTACTTGAAAACATAATCCTCTTATTGACAGCAAGGTCTTATTGAAGGCAGCAGGATTCAAAATTGAATCATACAATTCAATAGCTTGTTTTAAAGGTGTTTGATTTATCTTTGATAGTTTGTGTATTCTTGTTGGTTTATGAATTAATTTTCATGGATGATAAAGAATAACTTGCAGAGTCAAGTGGAAACATTTTGTGGCAAGCTGATCTAGATCATTCGTTTCAGTTTTATTTCACTGACGGGGTCTTTTTGTATGGTGCCCATCGGAGACTTCTAAATTTGACTTTGGTACATACCCTCGCAGGGGTTTGTAAAAGAGAAGTACATTTTTGTATCTCAGAATGAAATAAAATCATATTATTTTTCTGTCTCATACATGTGTTTTCATGGCTTGGTTCTTCCTTTCGCTTTTGTCTCCACGTTTACTTTATTGTAAAATATGTATACATTCATGTAGCTTTGTTTAAATTTTATTTTTATATTGCAACATATACAAATCATAAAATCAGCCTTGATCCTTTGTAATTAATACTTGTGGATTGAGTGAATGTTTTGAGGCTATAAACCTCGGGTGACATTCCCAACTATCTTGTCTTAGCCATGCAAGATCTAAAAATGATTGAGTGAGGTACTCCATACCTTTTCCTAAACATTTATTTGGTGACCATACTAGGGATATATTTTGTATCTCTGTAGTTGATTGTATTAACAATTATCTTTGAATATTTCTGGTTTTTGTTTTTCGAATACTTATTGATTGATTTTTCTCATGACAGTACCTTCTGCAAGGCAGCCTAATATTGAACATGGTCTTAACAACCATACTAGCATTGACTTGACCTTATTCAACACTATCCTAGAAACTGTTATCTCCCGGGCTGAGCTTGAACTCTCTTGGGAAGTAGTTGAACAAGATATAAGTATCTGTGAACGTTGGGAAGCCAGGCAGGCAGCCTAGAAATCAGTAGTAACCTCCCTTTTCCTAAGTCTTTGGCCTTCTTTTTCATGTCCTCAAATCCTTGCATTTCTATAAGAAGGAGAGGATTGTCCCCTAAAGCTACTCCTATCATTGAAATAGGAAGGAGGAAAGCCATTTTGTCGACCCAAGAAAGCACTCTATGAAGGACTTTGTCAGATTCTTCCAGCTCACCTTTTTCACCCTTACCCATCACTTTCAAAATGGCATCTGCGGGTGGTGCTAGTGGTGTTGGAGGTGCTTCATCATCCCAACCTTCAGCCTCGTTCGTAATTGGTAGTCTATATAGTCATCAAGTTCCTATCTAATATGCTACCAACCCTGCTAAAGTTATAAAGAAATACAGGATTTTTCAGTTTGATGAAGATGCTACGACCATTCCATGGAATGTATCTTCTCCCTTGAATCTAGCACTTGCTACTCATCCGTTACCCAAGTTTAAAGAGCATTTTCCTAAGTTCTCAGGGAATAATATTGTTTCTACAAATGAACACCTAGTGGCATTTTCTAATGCTTGTCATAATATCGAGGCTAACGATAATGATACATGCATGCGCTTATTTGTCAACTCCCTTGAAGGAAAAGTGACAATTGATTTTTTTGATCTCCCTCCAAAAATCCTTTCCACTTGGGAGTGTTGAGGAAAATATATGAAATAATCTTACTCAAGCATTTTCAGATCCTACTTGGCTAAAGCAAGATAGACGGGAATATCACCCTATGTTTATAGCCATCAAAAATTGTTTCCTAATCCACAAGTATTGGTTACAAGAGCTTAGGCTGATTTTTTTATAATTGAAAGATTGCTGAAAAATTCAATATTTATGTAATTTTCTGAATATAAAGATGCAGAAATAAATGTAGAGACAGAAGTAAAAACACCAAGTCAATAATTAACACAGATGAAACATAAAGCAATCGCTTATTTCATTCCAATTTATCAAAAGAATTGTTCTCTTTACAAAATTCTCTGAGGAAGTTTGGACCAAAGTCAAACTTAGATGTCCCCAATGAAAACCAGACAAAAGGACTTTTGACAGAAAGTAAAAAACTGAACTTCAAAAGCTGGATCAACTTGCCACAGATTGTTGCCCACTCGACTTTGCACAATATCCTTTATCAATCATGAAATTTAATTCAAAAACAGACAAGTCTACACATACTATCAAAGATAGATCAAAACCTCTGAAAAACAAGTGTCTGAATGATGTAATTTAGCCTTGAATCTTGTTGTCTACAATAGGACCCTGCTATCATAAAAGAGAATTAGGCTTTCAACGAATTAAAGAATGAATGAAAATTGAATTATCTCAATAAAACTCAAGATCAGACCTTAGTATGCTTTCTCCTTCTATTCTCATCTTGTTCCTCCTTCTCTTTTTGCCTTTAAGCAATCAGAATTAGTTGAAGTAGTTAAAATACCTCTTTTAGTTAAGTTAACTAAAACTCAACTAACTTTTAGTTTAGGGGAAAATTAATAAAATAATAATAAGGGTCTTAATAAATAATAACTAGTAGGTGGGACCCCTTCTGACTCCCTTTAGTTTCTTAACAACATAAACACAACTAGTTAATCAATCAAACACATCCCTCCTTGTGGCTCCCATCATCACTCTTATAATTTGAAAATTAATATCAATGATATTTGAACCATGTCCAAAAATAGTGTGTTGTCCAAAAACTTCACAAGTCAATTGTTCTCAACAATCAATAAATAAAAACACTCAAAAAC
>ML804041.1:0-14946 GCA_009831015.1 Picea engelmannii
TTTCCCTGTACAACCGAGTGAACTGATTGCCAAAAACAGGGATAGTGGCATATGTCATATCCAGCTGAAGAGATCCTCTGAGCTTGGCTCCCCAAGATCTAGATAATAGAAAACCATACTTAGGGGGTATATCAGTGATAACTACATCCATTACGATTATTTTCAATGGAACCTGGGCGAGAGTGACTACTAAATATTTGATCATGCCCATGCACTTAACACTCCTTGAATCGAACGAGTAAATATATCCATATGGCCTGGTGATTTCGAGGCCCAATCTATCCATAATAGCTTTTGGCATCACATTATGAGAGGCTCCAGAGTCTAGCATGCAATTATGCAGCAGCCGATCATGCATGTTCAGGGTGATGTAGAAGGGGGCGACGGTGTCCCTGGCCCCTTCGAAATGCGGACCAAAAGTGATGTTAGGCTTATCGTCCTCCAAATTTATTACGTCAAACTAATTCTCTAAATCTGAAAAGTTTATCATTTTGGTTATTTGTTTTCAGTACATAGGGTTCTTAGCCAACTCGACTAAAGGTATCGGTATTTTGATCTTACTTATCTCATTTTCTAGGTTAAAACCCCACACAAGTCTATCCATTTCTTTGGTCAAAACATCAAACTCCTTCTTTTCCAACTTATTTGTTTGCATTGTTTTATTTTTGGTGCTTGTGGTTCCCGGTGTTTGCACTTCAGTTGTCTTGGTTCTTCTCGCTTGGATCTCAGTCTCTTTTATTTTGGTATTTTGTGAGTTTGCCCTGTTTACTTTATCATTTTGGCATGTCTCAGTCTCTTTCGGGGTGGGCTCGTATGTTTCACCTCTAGGAAAAAATTTCTTGGGTTGAGCAGTCGACACAGGTTTGTTTTTAGGCCTCAGATTGTACTTATGCTGGAGCTCAACCATTATGGTGTCAGCCATTCCTTGATAAGAGGGATCATCAGTGTTGCTCAAGTTATTATCTTCACCCGATGATTGTTCAATGTTTAGAGACCTCTCATAATCTTCTTTCGTTAAATGAGGTTGTATACAGTCATCGCCTAAATTGTTTACGCCTTCTTCCAAATCCTCGAACTCTTGTATATCATTTCCTCCAATAGAATTTTCATTTTTTAGAAGTGTTTGAATTTTTTGATCTTCATTTTTAATCTGTCTTTGTTGAATCTGAGGATTGGGGTTTCTCCTGAATTCTCTCTTAACGAATTGATCAACTTTGGATTGGTCTAGCTCCATTCTTGAGATTTTTTTTGATAGCTCCTTTATTATCCTAGTCATGTCATCCATTTTGTCATCTGAGGACCTTCTAGATCCAGAGGGACCCACTTGTTCTCTAAAATGTTTGGTTTTCCTATTTCCCGTTTTGATTTTCGATTTTCGTTTTTAATTTACCCAAAGCCATCATATTTGACTCAATTTACACAAAGTCATCTTGCATTCGGGTTAAGTCAACCCCTCTCCTTTCTCTTAATAGTAGAGCGAAATCGGGTTCGAAAGCTCCTGCGAAAGTTACTTTGGTTGCGGGTTGGGATGGTTTAACTTCAACAGGGATCTTATTGTACAACTTGTTAAATCTCTGGATAAATTCCATAACTATTTCTGATCCCTTTTTCTTTAAAGACCCGAACTCAGTCAAATAGTATAAATTATCCTTTCTTTCGCCCCTATTGTCTGAGAAAAAGGTCTTCTAGGGCATCATAGGATAATATTGAACCTGGGGGTAGGCTCTGAAACCAAGTTATTACATGTCCTTCGAAATTTTGGACGAACAAACGGGAATACACGTCCTCATGTTCGAGACCTAGAATATCAACAAATTGATCAAAGAAGTTGATGTGCTCGACAGTGGTTAGATATCCTTCTTCTATGAACTTGGGAAAGTTTTTCATATAGTTTTCTGGAAAATCATGGAGGGGTACTGGAAGGACCAAGGGGATGTATCTAGTGGCTACCTTGGCGAAAAACCTGTGGAGTAGTTGTTGGCCTTGACCTCCTACTCCTCCTGCTCCTCCTCCGGCGGCGGCCATGGATAACCTAGGAGAGAAAATCGGTTCGTTATAAAGAGGGTTGGTGAAGATGTATAGTGACTCTCTAGCTTCCCCGAGGTGGAGGGGGGTAAATTCGGAGAACTTTTTATCAGGGGAGGTGAAAGCTGGGAAAGGGAGAGAGGGTATACAGGGACTCGGTTCCTCTGATTTGCAGGATACGTAAATGGGAGAACTCACTAGTGTTGAATCCGAGTGTGTGGTACTTCTTCAAAGCCTCAAGTGGCAGAGAGGTTTGTATCGAGAATCGATGGGATATTAATAGGGATGAGCTTTACAGCAAACATATCACCCCTACTAACGTAAGAGGTATTCAGAGAGGTTTCAGCCTTGAACTCAAGTAGGATCAGGTCAGGGTTTAGGGTCTCGGCTTCGATAGTACTTTCCGAAGTTTTTTTGAGAGAAATTTCTCCCGAGGATAAAGGTTCGAGAGGGATATTAACTTTGGACTAAGTAGACTTGGGTTGGTAAACAACAGTGTTTTGTTTGAAGAGGACCCCTGGTTTTAGTATTTTTTCAGGGTCAAAAACTGGCATGGTTTGTTTAGCATCTGGGTTTTGTCTGGTGTTTTTTTGAACGGATGCCATATTTCTTAAAAGTGGAGTCGCCAAGTGAAAGATGAAGTTTTATCCTTAACAAGGTGTTTTCTCTTTGTTCACTATCAAAAAATGAGACTTGGAAATTTCATTCTCTCAGGGGAAAGTGACTACCATTCTCCGTCCCCGGCAATGGCACCAAAAATATGTTGTCCCATAGTCTGTACTTAAGGCTATAAGGTATATATTCTAGGCATCCCAAAGTGAGTGAGTAATAAAAAGGGAAAGAACAAACTTCAGGGAAAGAAGCTATGGTTGATGTCTGAGTTGTCTTTGTCTAGCTTCCAAATTTTCTTGGATGTTGATCTCTCGTTCAATGGTTGCCCATGAACATTCGAGCTCTGCTTGGGTGATGGCAGTCTTAAGTGTAGTATCGAAAAGATTCAAAGCGATGCTAGTTTGGTCCGATAGGCCGGGTTCAATGTTGGTTTGTCTTACAACGGGTACAGTCATGGAAAAACATAGCTTTGAACGGGGTTGACGTTTAAAAGGCTATTTCAATTTTAGATTACACAAGAAAGATTTCTCAGATTCGAACTAATAGTATAACAAAGACAAAGGCCTTTTCCTGTAATTGAGTTAACTTTGAAAAATCATGCGGGGAACGTAAGAAAACATTAAGTTGTCGACAATGCAAGGCTCCAAGCAAGGGAGAATCTCACCCTATGACAAAAGAAGAAAATAGACAAGAAAACACTTTGACAAAGCATAAAATATAGAGATCTAGGTAATTCACAGGTCTTGTACCTGTTGATAGTCAATACAGAGGAAAAACTACAAATGATTAGAAGACTAGATAGTTGATCACCACAGTAGAAAGTTGCACTAAATTGCAGCTAAGCGTTCATCAAAGATATATATGAGAAATGAAAATGGACATGAGATAACAGAGAATAACACATAACTCAGTCTTCATGGAATTTGGAATCTTTGGATTGCTTCTTCATTAATTTTGGCACAAGAAATCATCTATTACATTTTGCCCCAAAAGAAAAAGAATTTGTTCCCTTTTCAAAATGTATATTTAAACAAACTTCTAAAGTTTTGAATTCCAATCATTCTAGAAACTTGTCAGTTACAAATGAAAAATTGAAGCGTTTCATTTCCTCATCTTTTGTCTTCCTTCATAAGGGCAAAGTGCCTTCTTTTCTTTACTCCTCTGGCTCCAAAAATAGAAGGGAGTGACATGTCATCATTTAACACCAGAAGCCTGCCCTTTCACTTGCTCAATGCAATTGACACACCTTTCGATCAACTGGGCTATCAACCTGGAAGGCTCTGCTTGGTTGTTTGCCTCAAAGGTGTAACGATTCTTTGCCAACTGTGGCAATATTTTTCCCACTTGTCGATCTTCCGTAACGATAGACCATAATTGTAAACTTGGCTTTACTAGCCATTTGTCCACTTGGACCATATCAACCTGACTTATCTAGGATATTTCAGCTTGCTCCTTTTCCACATTTTCCTTGATATCTATCAGGTGTTTAGCTATATTGATTTTTCCCAACGTCCCAGCACTGCCTTCCTTATCAAGGTCTAACAAACTTTTATTTATTAAGGCAAATGTTTCTTCACAATAATTCCTCACCTCTTTAGCTCTTCCCCTTCTCTCTGATATATTCTTCTCCCACACCTTCAGTAAAATATTCCCTCTTGTTTGTTCTGCGATGGATAATTTGGAGCTACTGACCATCTCTACTTTCGTTGTGGCTATAACGACCTCCTGGAAACCAACCCGAGCCACCCTATCTTCTCTTTCTCTCAAAGAGATATCTTCTAGCACTTGATCTATCATTTGAAAATGATTATGAATGGTTCCCACTTTAGAAAGAAAGTCATGTTGAGCTGCTAATACCTTCTATCAGATTTCGGTGGCTTGGGATTGGAATATCTTTATGTCTAAGACATGGTTTTCGGCAACATCCAATTTCGACTGTAACTGTATTATTTCCCGCTCCTGGTAGCTTACCTATGTTTGGATTATTTTCACCGACTGACGCATCTTCTCAAGGTCGTATCTGAGTCTCTCGATCTCCTATATATCGGCTATTCTGGCTTGATCGAGGCTTTTGGTCACCTCATCCCTAGTGTTTTCTTCCATCATAGCCACCTTAGCTTCCAACTTACCAATCAAGAGGTTCTTTCACTTCAACTGTGCCTTCAAAGTTCCAACTGAATACTAGTTGGTTGTAGCACAAGCCCCCAGTGTTCCTGCAATCTCATCAGCGAATTCTTCCTCTTCTACAGCCTTTCCTTCTGTCAGGATTTTAAATCTTTTAGCCACTGCGCCCACTTTTTGATACAATTCTTGCTTCACCACGACCTTCCTTTTATTTTCAAAGAAAAATTCATTAGGAGGTAACTCTTCTATAGAAATGGGCGTTAGTTCTTCCTTAAAAATCCATCCTTCATCGGGGTTCCCCTTTGTGAAATGTAAGGGTGTGATAGAAGCAATAGGACTGTTGATTTCCTTGAATGATTGTTTCGGGGTAGCATCTGTGGTTCGCTTGCTTGATATGAGCGATAGTGAGTCACCCACCCCTTACGAGGGTATCTCTTCTTGACTTTGGACCTACTTTCTCAGCGTACCCTTTCCTGAGTTTCCTTCCTTTTGATCGTGGATTTTGGTTCCTTGTTCTGAGGTCCCAACTCCCCTATTTTCTCTTTGTTTTCCTCCTTTTTAGGACTCGAGTCCTCTGAGCCTTTGGCTTCCGTTTGTTGTGTAACCAAAATCTTTGGGGTCTCACCCTGTAAAACCTGGGGGAGGCAACTCTGTCGGTGCTCCTGGAATTTAAAGAAATCGACCATATCTCCAGGCGGCAGGGCTTGAATCCGACTTAGGAATTCAGAGTAGGACCTCACACCCCATAATATTTCATCATGAGGCGAATCCTCGTGTTCATATTTCTTTAGGCCACAACTCGCTAGGTGATTACTCACAACCTTATTAGGGTCGTGCTTCTTGAACTCAATGTCCACCAATTTCATTTCTTCTAAGGCTGTAGCCTCGGCTCTGGCATGGCCAAAATCTAATAAAGAATATGCACCAATGTGAATGGGAAAGGGTGGCCATACCATTTTCGATACTCCTTTGAGCTCTTTTCTTATTCCGTCGAGCACAGTTTGTCTGGCGATATTGTGACACACTAGCTTCTCTAGCAAGAATAGCGGCAGAGCATATGGGGGAATAGAGGTGCCAAAGACCCTAATGTATGAAAATTTCTCTTCTATATACCAATCTGCCACGCTACTCAGGTTAGCTGCTATGTTATCTGAAATCCTGGGAGATGGATGGTCGACGATGGAGACATGCACTGGTACCATTACCCAATTGAAGATATCGTAGATGAATTCTTTGGCTTTATCCTCCAAAAGCTTCGAGTGGTAGACATGAATAGGCTCTGTATTATATGGAGCCCAGCTCCAGCTCATTAGTGGGAAAGGTGTCATGAAGAAAATAGTGTCCATGATGTAAGTAGACATAAAGAATGAAGTCGCTTTCATACTTGCCTTCTACGCTCGGTATTCGGTAATTCGATTGGTCAGACTATCAAAAAACAATTTGGCCCAGTCGAAAGAGAAACCGTCAGCAACCATATGAATAAGCGGTACCCATGGGAGGAAAAAGTGGGTAGTTTCCTCCTTCCCATATACCCTACAGGTCATCATCGCTATATACTTGAATTGCGGCTCTAAGGAGGAGATTGAATAAATCCCATTAGTGTCAGCCCTGAATTTCGCGGGGTGTGAAACCCAATCTTTGATCAGATCGGATGAAATTTTCCCATACTACTCATATTCCTTTTTCTTGAAACCCTCTAGGAATTCGATATTGTGAGTAAGGTTCGGTGTGGGTGACAATTTATACATTGCATGTAAATGCTCTAGTCTGAAGGTTCCAAGTGTCACCCTTTGTTCATTGATAATCGTCCTAGTTAGGATGTCCACATGGTCCAGTGCCCATCTGATCATATCATAATAGGGAAGAAGTTGTGGCCTTGCCGCTATTTTGTGCATCTTTGCTTGAGTGACGATTTTTTATTTGGTGGACAAGTCATCCTTCTTGTTACCGCTGGAATCATCCAAACAATTTATCGACTTGGATTGCAGAATGTTGGAAATGTGCGTCCATGTTTTGATAGAATTGATACTTCAGGGCAAGGTATCCGAAGCAACATCTGAACCTTGACCTGAACTCTCGACAGCTACCTTGGGCACTTTTTCATGGAGCCATGATAGATAACCTTGCAACTAGATCCCTGTCGGAAATATTTAAAACACAGACAGAAGTTATCCTGGTGAAATGGCTCTGTGCACAATAGAGATGAAAACTGAAATAATGAAAGAGAACCCCTTTGTCTTGATCATTTAAGCCAGTGCAAGTCCTTGCTGACAGAAATGGTCAAATCATTTAATAAAAAGATTTAGAATTAAAACGAGAACTTACTATCCATCACCTCACTGAAATTCAAATAAATGTCATAAATGCTTGACGATTCGTGACCTGGAAAAACGCAGAAAATTTCAAAACTTCGTCCATAAACTGTGTGTGTTAAAGGTTGTTTAAGGCATTAATTAATCTAGTTTATTTCTTTTAATTAAGTGTGCTTTAGTCGCTAATCCCTTTTTCGTCATTCATCGTATCGGGTGACTTCGCTCCTAGCCTTTGAACCCTAAAGACTCGAAATCACGATAGTGCGATTTAGTTGATTGTTTGTGATTTGACTTAAGCCTTTAGTTAATCCACGCTTAATTAATCAATATCATGACTTCATGGATCGGAGTTACAAAGGTGTTGCTTTTTGGGGAAGCAATCACCGAGTCACGAAATCACGATAATGATTAACTAAGGTTTAAAGTGACTTACTCTTGATACTAACCTGGGTAACTTTAAAACAACTCCGCACCTTCGCATGTCGGAGGTTTGAGAAACGTTCAACGTGTAACTCCCGAGAGCGAGAGTACAAGGTAATAAAAGGCGATAATCCTTTCTTAGTCATTTAGTAATGGTGATTAGAACTAAAATAGTTTTCGCCACTTCGCATGTTGGGATACTGCGGCTTTAGTGGGTAGAATCATGAAATAAACGAAGTCTCAAAATCCATCTTTTTGGGCTTAAGTATAACATTTCACCTATTTAGAGAAGGGTGGCTCCAATAGATGAGAAGTGGCTTATAAATCAAAATAAAATGTGTAATGTAATGTAAAGAAACAAAATTTAAGAAATGAATATCGAGCATTAATTAATGTCTATTCACACAACAACCTAGATTGATCTTAGCTTAAGATCTTTTAAGCACTAAGATATTTGCATCTAAAATTCTTTTTATGCCTCTTAGTGCTTAATTGATATGGAATTAAGGATGATGTAATTTATTATAGAACTCAATATTACTTAGAGGTGTTCATGGCTAGCTAAAAGTTTATTATATAGATGTTTTTTTTCCACAAACCATCCAACTTTTATCTCAAGTAAGATTGAAATTATTGGGATATGTTGTGTGATGAATTCTTACCTAAGGTCATATGTTTCACTCCCCCACAAGTTTACCTCAGGATCCAACATGACTTGGCACATCCAATTCGCCTAGAAACTGAGGGTCGTGCGGCACCACAACATTTCCAACTCAGTGGCTAAACCAAACCAAGAGTACTTCATTCGAACTACACCTCTTCACTCAAGATCTACCCATAACTATGCCTTGAGCTACTTGATGAGTAAAACCTCAACGCTTAAATCCTTGTCACCAAGGAGCCCACCAAACCGTTCACACTTCATTACAAGCACTTGGGTTCTTTAACACATATAGTTAACAGTTATATACTTATCCAAATATGTGAATCAAGAACAAGCAGCATACATACACATGAAAGAGACACAATTATGGTTGAGCGGCACCAGAGGTTCCTAATATAAATAAAAATCTTCTTATTATACTTAGCCAAATATGTGAATCAAGAACAAGCAACACACATACACATGAAAGAGACAAAAGTATGGTTGAGTTGCACCAAATGTTCCTAAAACATGTAAAAATACTTTTATTATACATGTTGTTACAATAGTGTACATTACAATGCATTGATGCAAGAAGAGAGCACTTGGTTCATACATAAGACACAAATTTTTCCAAGTTTCCTGACTTACCTCCATGTTGTCTCACATCCTTCTCATATTCTCATGGCAGAGTCTATCTCATGTCCTCATCACAAGATTCATTCCCATCGCACGCACTTCCCAATGCCAAAGTCACTATGCCTACCAGACTCAGTCCAAAGAAAATTCTCCCCATCTCTGTCCAAAGATCCTCCTTAAGGAGACACAATTCCTCCCATGTGGAGAGGCTTGGCTCCTGGAGGGAGATCACCCCTCTTTGACCGAATATTCCTTATATTCCTTGGGGATAATCTTGTCTAAGTGTTGTGTGTTTTTGGTTTGACTAGATCACGCCATATATATGTGACTCTCCTCAACAAACTATCACATCCCTTGGGTTAGTTTGAGATTACTCACCAGTTCACTCAGCCATACATCTCACTCAAGCATGCTGCAACCAACCGACGTGTCGATTCGTTGGGTCTTTATGTCCAACTCATCTTCTTGCCTAGGTTAGCTTCATATTCATGCCTCTTGATTCATCTGTATGAAAAAAAACCCAGGATGGCGTGCCCAACACGTCTACAAGGTGAGCTTGCCCATTGGTCATGATCCGCAACGACGTGTGCGATAAGGCACTAAGTTCACCCATCATGATCCCCAAGTGTGGAGCACATGTCTATATAACTATTTGATCACCTCCTCAAGACACTTAGCCAAGTATGCCCTCCACAAGTGCATCCAACTTATCCAACTCATCACACACCTTCCCAACCACAGGTGTGCTCATCCATCTGAGTCACTTCAACAACCCCAACATTTGTGTCTTGTCTTCATCTATCCCAGTCAAGTGGAGGTGCACACACCCTCCTTGCCGAAGGACTTAAATCCTCCCCCACCAAAATTCATTTTCATCCTAACAACACACATAGAAAATGTGTCGTCTCCAAGTCTTTGCATGAACTCATTCCCCCATAGCAACAAAGTCTTCTAGAAACCCCAAGTTTCGTGCCAACCAAAAACCCTAAATTTATATCAAAGCGGAAAACCCAATTTTCCAACTCACACTACAATCATCTGCAACTTGGTGCAACCAACCACATTACTTTCTACTCAAAGTTGTGTGTGACCAATCTATTCGCTACATTGGAAGGATGTATCCTCCCCAAATCAATCTTGAATTCCCAAGTTGTCATTGTTCTTCTATGACGATCACTCTCCGTTCTGTTGTTGTTGCAACCTCAATAAAAAATTCAAAAATGTCTAAGTGTTGAACTACTGTGAACTTACGGTTGCACCCATACTTCAACCAACTTTGTCATGTCTTTTCACAATGTTATAGCCTCAATTCTTGCATCGGTTGGGTAGCTAGTCCAACCGTTGCATCTAGTTCTTGAAATTTGCATCTCCATGCCCAAACTTAGTATTTTCTATCTACATCTTTGTCACTCCATACAACTCTAAAGACTAAGACAAGTATCCACCCTTATCTCAATATTGATGCCATCATCCATTATTCATCAAGGAGGTCCTCCACAATTTCTAAGTGTTGCACTTCGAACCTACTGGCGCGTCTGTACTTCGACCTCTTATTCATTCTCATGTGCACTAACTCTCCAAGTGTTGAACTATCACACTTGTTCCTTGAGAATGCACAACATGCCCAAAGCTCACTTCCTTCAACAATTCATCCCATCTGCACAACAACCTTAGACAAAGGAAAAGGTCACCCCTATCCTTTCCTCATTGTGAAGTCACCCCAAAACAAATTCATACATGGAAACTTGACTCCACTTCCCACCTCATGGTGCAGTTACCCAATCTGGTGCAACTCACACAATCTGTGCCACATCCAAGTCTGTGAAAATTCAAGGGAAATCACCATGCCTCTATTCTCTGCATGTCCAACCAACTCTACCCTTGAAACTCAAATTGTGATCAAGTCCACAAGTCTAACTTTCCTTGACTGAATTCTCCCTATCCCCTTCATTTGCGTCTTCAAATACAAAATTTCCCATGTACATCAAGAATTGCACGTCCAGACTGCTTTTTCCCCATTGCTTCATTACCCATCCATGTTCTTGTGTCCACCTCTCCATGCCTTGAAATGGCTAGGCTTCATCCTCAACCATGTTGTCCAAAGAAAGAGAAATTCCCATGCCCAAGTAATATCTTCATGTTGCAATCTGCATGTTCGCACAATCCTCAAAACTAAGGCAAGTCCTCAACTCGCTTGCTTCGACCGAGTCAACTCTCTACAACTCAACATCTGTGATGAGTGTGACCAACGTACCCACACTCATCAAACATCCCAATGAAATGTCCAAAGTGCTCCAAGTATAATAAGTCACCTTAAAGAACTTCAATGCCTTGGCATGTTCAAGTAAATACTTCTTCCAACCTCAACCAATGACCCCCTCCAGATCTATGAGTTGTCACATAATCATCTGCAAGTCACCAAGGTATGATCCACCTCATTCAATGCCCCATACCAAAGGCGAGAAAACACCACCCAAGTGACTTGGTCAACATTTTTCCCATTCAGGTTAACTGTCAACAATTTCTCAGTTGACTTCTTTGTTGAATCCATCCATCACTTAGAACAAAACTTCCTTGTACCTTCACAAGTGTCCCATACTTTGGCACTATCATCATGACTATCAAGCCATTACATGACCCAAAAAATATGTCTAAGGCACCAACAAACCAAGGTACCTCATCCATCCTCTCAAACTTGGCATGTTCTCTGCCTCACTACTTATTCCACCACAATGAGTCCTCCAATACACGCCATCAAAGTGTTAGGAAACTCCTCAAGCCACCTCCACAACTGCACCTAATTCTTCCTAAGTCCACTACTCAACTCCTTCAAGAAGGCCGCCCCAAGGAATACCAACTGCTACATGACTTCTTTGAAATTTTCACCACTTTATCCACCCTCAAGCCTGTCTTTTTTCATCGAGGAAAAAGATTTCCCTTGAACCACCAAGTCACCCGACTTCCATTCAAAGAACTTATCGCAACTCTTAGGAAAGGAAATAACTCAAAACCAACCATACCTTTTCCAACGTCATTCTCAATTGCACCCATGGTTTAAGTCTGTTTTTTGGGGCCTTCACTCACCCAAGCCACTAACTCTTCGCACAAACTTTCCCAACTCACCTTATGCAACTATACAACTGTTATAGTGTCTCTGTTATTTCCCCAAGATAAGTCCATCTATCTTCTTAAAAAATGGCTAAGTTACAAACTTGTGCGGGTTCAATTATACTCATCTTCCACCAAACTTTCTCACCTTGGATATTCTCCACACCAAGGCACCAAGCTGACCCTCGCACAACTTTTTGAACCAATCTGTTACCGCAATCCAACTTCTGCAAAGTTCACCACTTCAAGTAGTGCAACAACTCGACTCGAAAAACATACTTGGTGATGCTCAGCATGGGGACATCATGTTGAAGTGTGCCCAAACTTCCCACATCATGTCTATGACCCAAAACCTATGATCTTCAAAACTCGGTGATGTTGTTTTAGGTCACACTAAGTTTTTGAACACCCATCTTTCCCAAGTGCCCCAAATCATCACATGGTCTCCTACCTTGTCCTAATTTTTCACAAGGGAGCACCCATTTTAAGGCAACCCAAAACTGCTTCACTTCACAATATTCAAACATTCAACAAATTATGTGATCAACCTCTATGATCACTTATGTGGTCATTGTTGTGATCACTTCTTCAATCAACCCCTGCGATCACTTTTGTGGTCATTGTTGCGATCACTTCTACGATCAAAAAGATTTGATACAATTTTCCATGAAGGTGAAAGTGGTGAAGATATCACCAAATTGTCTTCACAAGAACAATGTGCTATGATACCATATGTCATGCCCCCACAAGTATGTCTGGGGATCCAACACGACTTGGCACACCTGAGTCGACCGACAGCTAAGGGTCATGTGACACCGTGACGTTTCCAACTCGGTGGCTAAACCAAATAGAGACTACTTTGTCTAGACTACACCTCTTCACTCAAGGTCTGCCCATAACTATGCCTTGCCCCTCTTGGAGAGTCAAGCCTCAACACTTAACTCCTTGTCACCAAGGTGCCCACCCAATCATGCACACTTCATGATAAACACTTGTGTTATTTAACATATATAATTAACAATTCTATACTTATACAAATATGTGAATCAAGAACAAGCAACATACACACACATTAAATAGACACAAGTATGGTTTGGCAGCACCAGAGGTGTCTAACACCCATGCAAAGCTTCGTATTATAAATGATGTTACAACAATGTACAGTACAATGTGTTGATACAAGAAGAGAGCACTTGGTTCATACATAAGACATAATGTTTTCCAAGTCACATGACTTACCTTCCTATTGTCTCACATCCTCATGATGTCGTGATCGAGTCTATCTCACATCCTCATTGCAAGAATCATCCCCATTGCATGCACTATCGAACTACAAAGTCACTCATCCTACTAGACTCAGTCCAAAGAAATTTTTCCCCGGATCTGTCCAAATATCCTCCTCAAGGTAGCACAATTCCTCCCATGTGGAGTGACTTGGATCCTTTAGGAAGCTTGCCCCTCTTTGCCTAAATTTTCCTTAGATACCTTGGTGCTAATTTTTCCCAAAGTGTTGTGTGTTTTTGGCTTTCCTAGCTTGTGTCATATACATGTGACTCTGCTCAACGAAATGACACGTCACTTCATGTCAAACTGTCACGTCCCTTGAGTGAGGTTGATCCAACTCACCATGTCACCCTGTCATGCATCTCACTCAAGCGCGATGTGCCCAACCAACTTTCTAGTTCATTGGGTCATCACACCCAACTCATCTTCTTGCTCAGATCAACCTCATCTTCGTGCCCCTTAAGTCATCCACACAACAACCCCCAAGGATGGCATGCCCAAGCTGTCATCAAGGTGAGTGTGCCCATTGTTACTGATCCATGACGATGTGTGCCTTAAGGCACCAAGTTCACCCATTGTGATCCCCAAGTGTGGAGCACTCATCCATATAAGTCTTAGCATGCCTCCTCAAGACAATTAGAGAAGTTTTCCCTCCAAAAGTGTGTCCAACTTATCCAACTCATCACACACCTTCCCAACCATAGGCGTGCTCATCTGTCTAAGTCATTTAAGAAACCCCAACATCCACGTCTCATATTTGTTTATGTTGGTCAAGCAGAGGTGCGCAAGCCCTCCTCACCGAAGGCCTTACAATATGTATATAGAGTGCATTGATATTAAAACCTAGTCTAATTGTAGTAAATCTATGGTAAATCCCTATGAATTTACAACTAAAACATATCTCAACTAAATCTGTTCCCCTTCCATTTTTGTAGTGCTCTAATTTAATTATAACAACCATTAATTTAGAACAGAATAGTAAATTTAAAATTCACTCTAAATTCACTTAATCTAGCACATTCAATCCCATATTTCAATAAATAAAATTTACTAACAATTTACATACCTCACTCTGATGCTATCCGCCACTTGAACCTGACGCTGCTCCTTAGGACACCCCAAAACCAGCCACCCTACCGACTAGTATGCCTAGCCCTAGGACATCAATGGATGTCCTAGCCCTTCGAGCCCAAAACCTCCAGCAACCCCCCGGTGCACTGTAAACTCCACTGTAGATTTCACTCTCCAATCCTCCAAGCTTCCCCTCTCGTAGAATTCCCTTCTCCCTCGTCTCGTAGAATGCATAAATAATATCCAATTAGAAATGTTATTTTAAGATATAAATACAGTTTAGCTAATATTTTAGGATTATTATTAAATTAATTATGCTTAATAATTAAGGGTCGTTACAATTTTAGCACACTAATTGGAAAATTCTTGAGCTTGGTAGCAAAACTATAAATTTTCATAATGTCGACACATATTTTGTGAAGTTTTTTAATCTAGTCTTTATTTAATTTTGGAAAAAAAATGTAGTTTTCTTTTGTAATAAAAGATCAAATTTATTGATTTCTACAATAGATTTTATTTGATTTTGTATGCTTCTATTATAAAAGATCAAAATTTGTGGGATATTTCCTAAGGGATTCTTACGTGGAGTAATATTTATAGTGTATTGAGATTAAAACCGAGGCTAGTTGGGATAAACTCCTATCAATCTAATAATCTAGTTTTAAGAATTAGTAAAACTACAAATTTTCATAATAATAGCACATCTTC
>ML804041.1:37273-55245 GCA_009831015.1 Picea engelmannii
GTGGATGTTGGGGTTTCTTAAATGACTTAGACAGATGAGCACGCCTATGGTTGGGAAGGTGTGTGATGAGTTGGATAAGTTGGACACACTTTTGGAGGGAAAACTTCTCTAATTGTCTTGAGGAGGCATGCCAAGACTTATATGGATGAGTGCTCCACACTTGGGGATCACAATGGGTGAACTTGGTGCCTTAAGGCACGCATCATCATGGATCGGTAACAATGGGCACACTCACCTTGCTGACAGCTTGGGCATGCCATCCTTGGGGGTTGTTGTGTGGATGACTTAAGGGGCACGAAGATGAGGTTGATCCGAGTGAGCAGATGAGTTGGGTGTGATGACCCAATGAACTAGAAAGTTGGTTGGGCACATCGCGTTTGAGTGAGATGCATGACAGGGTGACATGGTGAGTTGGATCAACCTCACTCAAGGGACGTGACAGTTTGACATGAAGTGACGTGTCATTTCGTTGAGCAGAGTCACATGTATATGGCACAAGCTAGGAAAGCCAAAAACACACAACACTTTGGGAAAAATTAGCACCAAGGTATCTAAGGAAAATTTAGGCAAAGAGGGGCAAGCTTCCTAAAGGAGCCAAGTCTCTCCACATGGGAGGAATTGTGCTACCTTGAGGAGGATATTTGGACAGATCCGGGGAAAAATTTCTTTGGATTGAGTCTAGTAGGATGAGTGACTTTGGAGTTCGATAGTGCATGCAATGGGGATGATTCTTGCAATGAGGATGTGAGATAGACTCGATCACGACATCATGAGGATGTGAGACAATAGGAAGGTAAGTCATGCAACTTGGAAAACATTATGTCTTATGTATGAGCCAAGTGCTCTCTTGTTATATCAACACATTGTACTGTACATTGTTGTAACATCATTTATAATATGAAGCTTTGTATGGGTGTTAGACACCTCTGGTGCTGCCAAACCATACTTGTGTCTATTTAATGTGTGTGTATGTTGCTTTTTCTTGATTCACATATTTGTATAAGTATAGAATTGTTAATTATATATGTTAAATAACACAAGTGTTTATCATGAAGTGTGCACGATTGGGTGGGCACCTTGGTGACAAGGAGTTAAGTGTTGAGGCTTGACTCTCCAAGAGGGGCAAGGCATAGTTATGGGCAGAACTTGAGTGAAGAGGTGTAGTCTAGACAAAGTACTCTCTATTTGGTTTAGCCACTGATTTGGAAACGTCACGGTGTCACATGACCCTCAGCTGTCGGTCGACTCAGGTGTGCCAAGTCATGTTTTATCCCCAGACATACTTGTGGGGGCATGACATATGGTATCATAGCACATTGTTCTTGTGAAGACAATTTGGTGATATCTTCACCACTTTCACCTTCATGGAAAATTGTATCAAATCTTTTTGATCGTAGAAGTGATCGCAACAATGACCACAAAAGTGATCGCAGGGGTTGATTGAAGAAGTGATCACAACAATGACCACATAAGTGATCATAGAGGTTGATCACATAATTTGTTGAATGTTTGAATATTGTGAAGTGAAGCAGTTTTGGGTTGCCTTAAAATGGGTGCTCCCTTGTGAAAAATTAGGACAAGGTAGGAGACCATGTGATGATTTGGGGCACTTGGGAAAGATGGGTGTTCAAAAACTTAGTGTGACCTAAAACAACATCACCGAGTTTTGAAGATCATAGGTTTTGGGTCATAGACATGATGTGGGAAGTTTGGGCACACTTCAACATGATGTCCCCATGCTGAGCATCACCAAGTATGTTTTTCGAGTCGAGTTGTTGCACTACTTGAAGTGGTGAACTTTGCAGAAGTTGGATTGCGGTAACAGATTGGTTCAAAAAGTTGTGCGAGGGTCAGCTTGGTGCCTTGGTGTGGAGAATATCCAAGGTGAGAAAGTTTGGTGGAAGATGAGTATAATTGAACCCGCACAAGTTTGTAACTTAGCCATTTTTTAAGAAGATAGATGGACTTATCTTGGGGAAATAACAGAGACACTATAACAGTTGTATAGTTGCATAAGGTGAGTTGGGAAAGTTTGTGCGAAGAGTTAGTGGCTTGGGTGAGTGAAGGCCCCAAAAAACAGACTTAAACCATGGGTGCAATTGAGAATGACGTTGGAAAAGGTATGGTTGGTTTTGAGTTATTTCCTTTCCTAAGAGTTGCGATAAGTTCTTTGAATGGAAGTCGGGTGACTTGGTGGTTCAAGGGAAATCTTTTTCCTCGATGAAAAAAGACAGGCTTGAGGGTGGATAAAGTGGTGAAAATTTCAAAGAAGTCATGTAGCAGTTGGTATTCCTTGGGGCGGCCTTCTTGAAGGAGTTGAGTAGTGGACTTAGGAAGAATTAGGTGCAGTTGTGGAGGTGGCTTGAGGAGTTTCCTAACACTTTGATGGCGTGTATTGGAGGACTCATTGTGGTGGAATAAGTAGTGAGGCAGAGAACATGCCAAGTTTGAGAGGATGGATGAGGTACCTTGGTTTGTTGGTGCCTTAGACATATTTTTTGGGTCATGTAATGGCTTGATAGTCATGATGATAGTGCCAAAGTATGGGACACTTGTGAAGGTACAAGGAAGTTTTGTTCTAAGTGATGGATGGATTCAACAAAGAAGTCAACTGAGAAATTGTTGACAGTTAACCTGAATGGGAAAAATGTTGACCAAGTCACTTGGGTGGTGTTTTCTCGCCTTTGGTATGGGGCATTGAATGAGGTGGATCATACCTTGGTGACTTGCAGATGATTATGTGACAACTCATAGATCTGGAGGGGGTCATTGGTTGAGGTTGGAAGAAGTATTTACTTGAACATGCCAAGGCATTGAAGTTCTTTAAGGTGACTTATTATACTTGGAGCACTTTGGACATTTCATTGGGATGTTTGATGAGTGTGGGTACGTTGGTCACACTCATCACAGATGTTGAGTTGTAGAGAGTTGACTCGGTCGAAGCAAGCGAGTTGAGGACTTGCCTTAGTTTTGAGGATTGTGCGAACATGCAGATTGCAACATGAAGATATTACTTGGGCATGGGAATTTCTCTTTCTTTGGACAACATGGTTGAGGATGAAGCCTAGCCATTTCAAGGCATGGAGAGGTGGACACAAGAACATGGATGGGTAATGAAGCAATGGGGAAAAAGCAGTCTGGACGTGCAATTCTTGATGTACATGGGAAATTTTGTATTTGAAGACGCAAATGAAGGGGATAGGGAGAATTCAGTCAAGGAAAGTTAGACTTGTGGACTTGATCACAATTTGAGTTTCAAGGGTAGAGTTGGTTGGACATGCAGAGAATAGAGGCATGGTGATTTCCCTTGAATTTTCACAGACTTGGATGTGGCACAGATTGTGTGAGTTGCACCAGATTGGGTAAATGCACCATGAGGTGGGAAGTGGAGTCAAGTTTCCATGTATGAATTTGTTTTGGGGTGACTTCACAATGAGGAAAGGAGAGGGGTGACCTTTTCCTTTGTCTGAGGTTGTTGTGCAGATGGGATGAATTGTTGAAGGAAGTGAGCTTTGGGCATGTTGTGCATTCTCAAGGAACGAGCGTGATAGTTCAACACTTGGAGAGTTAGTGCACATGAGAATGAATAAGAGGTCGAAGTACATACGCTCTAGTAGGTTCGAAGTGCAACACTTAGAAATTGTGGAGGACCTCCTTGACGAATAATGGATGATGGCATCAATATTGAGATAAGGGTGGATAATTGTCTTAGTCTTTAGAGTTGTATGGAGTGACAAAGATGTAGATAGAAAATACTAAGTTTGGGCATGGAGATGCAAATTTCAAGAACTAGATGCAACGGTTGGACTAGCTACCCAACCTATGCAAGAATTGAGGCTATAACATTGTGAAAAGACATGACAAAGTTGGTTGAAGTATGGGCGCAATAGTAAGTTCATAGTACTTCAACACTTAGACATTTTTGAATTTTTTATTGAGGTTGCAACAACAACAGAACAGAGAGTGATCGTCATAGAAGAACAATGACAACTTGGGAATTCGAGATTGATTTGGGGAGGATACATCCTTCCAGTGTAGCGAATAGATTGGTCGCACACAACTTTGAGTAGAAAGCAATGTGGTTGGTTGCACAAAGTTGCAGATGATTGTAGTGTGAGTTGGAAAATTGGGGTTTCCATTTCATAGGGAAAATTGGGGTTTCCACTTTGATATAAATTTAGGGTTTTCGGTTGGCATGAAACTTGGGGTTTCTAGAAGACTTTGTTGCTAGGGGAGAATGAGTTCATGCAAAGACTTGGAGACGACGCATTTTCTATGTGTGTTGTTAGGATGAAAATGAATTTTGGTGGGCGAGGATTTAAGTCCTTCGGAAAGGAGGGTGTGCGCACCTCCACTTGACTGAGATAGATGAAGACAAGACACAAATGTTGGGGTTGTTGAAGTGACTCAGATGGATGAGCACACCTGCGGTTGGGAAGGTGTGTGATGAGTTGGATAAGTTGGATGCACTTGTGGAGGGCATACTTGGCTAAGTGTCTTGAGGAGGTGATCAAAGAGTTATATGGACATGTGCTCCACACTTGGGGATCATGATGGGTGAACTTAGTGCCTTAACGCACACGTCATTGCAGATCATGACCAATGGGCATGCTCACCTTGTAGACGTGTTGGGCATGCCATCCTGGGTTGTTTTCATACAGATGAATTAAGAGGCATGAAGATGAAGCTGACCTAGGCAAGAAGACGAGTTGGACATAAAGACCCAACAAATCGACACGTCAGTTGGTTGCATCATGCTTGAGTGAGATGTATGGCTGAGTGACTTGGTGAGTAATATCAAACTAACCCAAGGGATGTGATAGTTTGTTGAGGACAGTCGCATATATATGGCATAATCTAGTCAAACCAAAAACACACAACACTTAGACAAGATTATCCCCAAGGCATATAAGGAATATTCAGTCAAAGAGGGGTGATCTCCCTCAAGGAGCCAAGCCTCTCCACATGGGAGGAATTATGTTTCCTTAAGGAGGATCTTTGGACAGAGATGGGGAGAATTTTCTTTGGACTGAGTCTGGTAGGCATAGTGACTTTGGCGTTGGGAAGTGCGTGCGATGGGAATGAATCTTGCGATGAGGACATGAGATAGACTCTGCCATGAGAATACGAGAAGGATGTGAGACAACATGGAGGTAAGTCAGGAAACTTGGAAAAACTTGTGTCTTATTTATGAACCAAGTGCTCTCTTCTTGCATAAATGCATTGTAATGTACACTATTGTAACAACATGTATAATAAAAATCTTTTTACATGTTTTAGGAACCTTTGGTGCAACTCAACCATACTTTTGTCTCTTTCATGTGTATGTATGTTGCTTGTTCTTGATTCACATATTTGGCTAAGTATAATAAGAATATTTTTATTTATATTAGGAACCTCTGGTGCCGCTCAACCATAATTGTGTCTCTTTCATGTGTATGTATGTTGCTTGTTCTTGATTCACATATTTGGATAAGTATATAACTGTTAACTATATGTGTTAAAGAACCCAAGTGCTTGTAATGAAGTGTGCATAGTTTGGTGGGCTCCTTGGTGACAAGGAGTTAAGCGTTGAGGTTTTACTCATCAAGTAGCTCAAGGCGTAGTTATGGGTAGACCTTGAGTGAAGAGGTGTAGTTCGAATGAAGTACTCTTGGTTTGTTTTAGCCACTGAGTTGGAAATGTTGTGGTGCCACACGACCCTCAGTTTCCAGGCGAATTGGATGTGCCAAGTCATGTTGGATCCTGAGGTAAACTTGTGGGGGAGTGAAACATATGACCTTAGGTAAGAATCCATCACACAACATATCCCAATAATTTCAATCTTACTTGAGATAAAAGTTGGATGGTTTGTGGAAAAAAAACATCTATATAATAAACTTTTAGCTAGCCATTAACACCTCTAAGTAATATTGAGTTCTATAATAAATTACATCATCCTTAATTCCATATCAATTAAGCACTAAGAGGCATAAAAAGAAATTTAGATGCAAATATCTTAGTGCTTAAAAGATCTTAAGCTAAGATCAATCTAGGTTGTTGTGTGAATAGACATTAATTAATGCTCGATATTCATTTCTTAAATTTTGTTTCTTTACATTACATTACAAATTTTATTTTGATTTACAAGCCACTTCTCATCTGTTGGAGCCACCCTTCTCTAAATAGGTGAAATGTTATACTTAAGCCCAAAAATGGATTTCGAGACTTCGTTTATTTCATGATTCTACCCACTAAATCCGCAGTATCCCAACATGCGAAGTGGCGAAAACTATTTTAGTTCTAATCACCATTACTAAATGACTAAGCAAGGATTATCACCTTTTATTACCTCGTACTCTCGCTCTCGAGAGTTACACGTTGAACATTTCTCAAACCTCCGACACGCGAAGGTGCGAAGTTGTTTTAAAGTTACCCAGGTTAGTATCAAGAGTAAGTCACTTTAAACCTTAGTTAATCATTATTGTGATTTCGCGACTTGGTGATTGCTTCCCCAAAATGCAACACCTTTGTAACTCCGATCCACGAAGTCGTGATATTGATTAATTAAGCGTGGATTAACTAAAGGCTTAAGTCAAATCACAAACAATCAACTAAATCGCACTATCGTGATTTCGAGTCTTTAGGGTTCAAAGGCTAGGAGCAAAGTCACCCGATACGATGAATGCCGAAAAAGGGATTAGCGACTAAAGCACACTTAATTAAAAGAAATAAACTAGATTAATTAATGCCTTAAACAACCTTTAACACACACAGTTTACGGACGAAGTTTTGAAATTTTCTGCGTTTTTCCAGGTCACGAATCGTCAAGCATTTATTACATTTATTTGAATTTCAGTGAGGTGATGGATAGTAAGATCTCTTTTTACTTCTAAATATTTTTATTAAATGATTTGACCATTTCTGTCAGCAAGGACTCGCACTGGCTTAAATGATCAAGACAAAGGGGTTTTCTTTCATTATTTCAGTTTTCATCTCTATTGTGCACAGAGCCATTTCACTAGGATAACTTTTGTTTGTGTTTTCAATCTTTCCGACAGGGATCTAGTTGCAAGGTTATCTATCATGGCTCCACGAAAAAGTGCCCAAGGTAGCTGTCGAGAGTTCAGGTCAAGGTTCAGATGTTGCTTCGGATACCTTGCCCCGAAGTATCAATTCTGTCAAAACATGGACGCACATTTCCAACATTCTGCAATCCGCGTCGATAAATTGTTTGGATGATTCCAGCGGTAATGAGAAGGATGACTTGTCCAGCAAATACAAAATCGTCGCTCAAGCAAAGATGCACAAAATAGAGGCAAGGCCACAACTTCTTCCCTATTATGATATGATCAGATGGGCGCTGGACCATGTAGACATCCTAACTAGGATGATTATCAATGAACATAGGGTGACAATTGGAACCTTCAGACTGGAGCATTTACATGCAATGTATAAATTGTCACCCACACTGAACCTTACTCACAATATCGAATTCCTAGAGGGTTTCAAGAAAAAGGAATGTGAGTAGTATGGGAAAATTTCATCCGATCTGATCAAAGATTGGGTTTCGCACCCCGTGAAATTCAGGGCTGACACTAATGGGATTTATTCAATCTCCTCCTTAGAGCCGCAATTCAAGTATATAGCGATGATGACCTATAGGCTGTATGGGAAGGAGGAAACTACTCACTTTTTTCTCCCATGGGTACCACTTATTCATACGGTTGCTGACGGTTTCTCTTTCGACTGGGCCAAATTGTTTTTTGACAGTCTGACCAATCGAATTACCGAATACCGAGCATAGAAGACAAGTAGGAAAGCGACTTCATTATTTATGTCTACTTACATCATGGACACTATTTTCTTCATGACACCTTTCCCACTAATGAGCTGGAGCTGGGCTCCATCTAATACAGAGCCTATTCATGTCTACCACTCGAAGCTTTGGGAGGATAAAGCCAAAGAATTCATATATGAGATCTTCAACTGGGTAATGGTACCAGTGCATGTCTCCATCTTCGACCATCCGTCTCCCAGGATTTTAGATAACATAGCAGCCAACCTGAGTAGCGTGGCAGATTGGTATATAGAAGCGAAATTTTCATACATCAGGGTCTTTGGCACCTTTGTTCCCCCATACGCTCTGTCGCTATTCTTGCTAGAGAAGCTAGTGTGTCACAAGATCGCCAGACAAACTGTGCTCGGTGGGATAAGCAAAGAGCTCAAAGGAGTATCGAAAATGGTATGGCTGCCCTTTCCCATTCACATTGGTGCATATTGTTTATTAGATTTTGGCCATGCTAGAGCCGAGGCTACGACCTTAGAAGAAATGAAATTGGTGGACATTGAGTTCAAGAAGCATGACCCTAATAAGGTTGTGATTAATCACTTGGCGAGTTGTGGGATGAAGAAATATGAACACGAGGATTCGCCTCATGATGAAATATTACGGGGTGTGAGGTCCTACTCTGAATTCCTAAGTTGGATTCAAGCCCTGCTGCCTAGAGATATGGCCGATTTCTTTAAATTCCAGGAGCACCGATAGAGTTTCCTCCCGCAGGTTTTACAGGGAGAGACCCCAAAGCTTCTGGCTACACAACAAACGGAAGCCAAAGGCTCAAAGGACTCGAGTCCTAGAAAGGAGGAAAACCAAGAGAAAATAGGGGGAGTTGGGACCTCAGAACAAGGAACCAAAATCCATGATCAAAAGGAAGGAAACTCAAGAAAGGGTACGCTGAGAAAGTAGGTCCAAAGTCAAGAAGAGATACCCTCGTAAGGGGTGGGTTACTCACTATCGCTCATATCAAGCAAGCGAACCACATATTCTACCCTGAAACAATCATTCAAGGAAATCAACAGTCCTATTGCTTCTATCACACCCTTACATTTCACAAAGGGGAACCCCGATGCAGGATGGATTTTTAAGGAAGAACTAACGCCCATTTCTATAGAAGAGTTACCTCCTAATGAATTTTTCTTCGAAAAGAAAAGGAAGGCCGTGGTGAAGCAAGAATCGTATCAAAAAGTGGGCGCAGTGGCTAAAAGATTTAAAATCCTGACAGAAGGAAAGGTTGTAGAAGAGGAAGAATTCACTGATGAGATAGTAGGAACACTGGGGGCTTATGCTACAGCCAACTAGTATTCAGTTGGAACTTTGAAGGCACAGTTGAAGTGAAAGAACCTCTTTATTGGTAAGTTGGAAGCTAAGGTGGCTACGATGGAAGAAAACACCAGGGATGAGGTGACCAAAAGCCTCAAGCAAGCCAGAATAGCCGATATATAGGAGATCGAGAGACTCAGATACGACCTTGAGAAGATGCGCCATTCGGTGCAAATAAGCCAAACATAGGTAAGCTACCAGGAGCAGGAAATAATACAGTTACAGTCGAAATTGGATGTTGCTGAAAACCAGGTCTTAGACATAAAGATATTCCAATCCCAAGCCACTGAAATCTGATAGAAGGTATTAGCAGCTCAACATGACTTTCTTTCTAAAGTGGGAACCATTCAGAATCATTTTCAAATGATAAATCAAGTGCTAGAAGATATCTCTTTGAGAGAAAGAGAAGCTAGGGTGGTTCGGGTTGGTTTCCAGGAGGCCGTTATAGCCACAATGAAAGTAGAGATGGTCAGTAGCTCCAAATTATCCATCGCAGAACAAACCAGAGGGAATATTTTACTGAAGGTGTGGGAGAAGAATATATCAGAGAGAAGGGGAAGAGCTAAAGAGGTGAGGAATTCTTTTGAAGAAACATTTGCCTTAATAAATAAAAGTTTGTTAGACCTTGATAAGGAAGGCAGTGCTGGGACGTTGGGAAAAATCAATATAGCTAAACACCTGATAGATATCAAGGAAAATGTGGAAAAGGAGCAAGCTGAAATATCCCAGATAAGTCAGGTTGATATGGTCCAAGTGGACAAATGGCTAGTAAATCCAAGTTTACAATTATGGTCTATCATTACGGAAGATTGACAAGTGGGAAAAAGATTGCCACAGTTGGCAAAGAATTGTTACACCTTTGAGGCAAACAACCAAGCAGAGCCTTCTAGGTTGATAGCCCAGTTGATTGAAAGGTGCGTCAATTGCATTGAGTAGGTGAAAGGGCAGGCTTCTGGTGTTAAATGATGACATGTTGCTCCCTTCTATTTTTGGAGCCAGAGGATCAAAGAAAAGAAGGCGCTCTGCCCTTATGAAGGAAGACAAAAGATGAGGAAATGAAACACTTCAATTTTTCATTTGTAACTGACAAGTTTCTAGAATGATTGGAATTCAAAACTTTAGAATTTTGTTTAAATATACATTTTGAAAAGGGAACAAAGGCTTTTTATTTTGGGGCAAAATGTAATAGATGATTTCTTGTGCCAAAATTAATGAAGAAGCAATCCAAAGATTCCAAATTCCATGAAGACTGAGTTATGTGTTATTCTCTGTTATCTCATGTCCATTTTCATTTCTCATATATATCTTTGATGAACGCTTAGCTGCAATTTAGTGCAACTTTCTACTGTGGTGATCAACTATCTAGTCTTCTAATCATTTGTAGTTTTTCCTCTGTATTGACTATCAACAGGTACAAGACCTGTGAATTACCTAGATCTCTATATTTTATGCTTTGTCAAAGTGTTTTCTTGTCTATTTTCTTCTTTTGTCATAGGGTGAGATTCTCCCTTGCTTGGAGCCTTGCATTGTCGACAACTTAATGTTTTCTTACGTTCCCCGCATGATTTTTCAAAGTTAACTCAATTACAGGAAAAGGCCTTTGTCTTTGTTATACTATTAGTTCGAATCTGAGAAATCTTTCTTGTGTAATCTAAAATTGAAATAGCCTTTTAAACGTCAACCCCGTTCAAAGCTATGTTTTTCCATGACTGTACCCGTTGTAAGACAAACCAACATTGAACCCGGCCTATCGGACCAAACTAGCATCGCTTTGAATCTTTTCGATACTACACTTAAGACTGCCATCACCCAAGCAGAGCTCGAATGTTCATGGGCAACCATTGAACGAGAGATCAACATCCAAGAAAATTTGGAAGCTAGACAAAGACAACTCAGACATCAACCATAGCTTCTTTCCCTGAAGTTTGTTCTTTCCCTTTTTATTACTCACTCACTTTGGGATGCCTAGAATATATACCTTATAGCCTTAAGTACAGACTATGGGACAACATATTTTTGGTGCCATTGCCGGGGACGGAGAATGGTAGTCACTTTCCCCTGAGAGAATGAAATTTCCAAGTCTCATTTTTTGATAGTGAACAAAGAGAAAACACCTTGTTAAGGATAAAACTTCATCTTTCACTTGGCGACTCCACTTTTAAGAAATATGGCATCCGTTCAAAAAAACACCAGACAAAACCCAGATGCTAAACAAACCATGCCAGTTTTTGACCCTGAAAAAATACTAAAACCAGGGGTCCTCTTCAAACAAAACACTGTTGTTTACCAACCCAAGTCTACTTAGTCCAAAGTTAATATCCCTCTCGAACCTTTATCCTCGGGAGAAATTTCTCTCAAAAAAACTTCGGAAAGTACTATCGAAGCCGAGACCCTAAACCCTGACCTGATCCTACTTGAGTTCAAGGCTGAAACCTCTCTGAATACCTCTTACGTTAGTAGGGGTGATATGTTTGCTGTAAAGCTCATCCCTATTAATATCCCATCGATTCTCGATACAAACCTCTCTGCCACTTGAGGCTTTGAAGAAGTACCACACACTCGGATTCAACACTAGTGAGTTCTCCCATTTACGTATCCTGCAAATCAGAGGAACCGAGTCCCTGTATACCCTCTCTCCCTTTCCCAGCTTTCACCTCCCCTGATAAAAAGTTCTCCGAATTTACCCCCCTCCACCTCGGGGAAGCTAGAGAGTCACTATACATCTTCACCAACCCTCTTTATAACGAACCGATTTTCTCTCCTAGGTTATCCATGGCCGCCGCCGGAGGAGGAGCAGGAGGAGTAGGAGGTCAAGGCCAACAACTACTCCACAGGTTTTTCGCCAAGGTAGCCACTAGATACATCCCCTTGGTCCTTCCAGTACCCCTCCATGATTTTCCAGAAAACTATATGAAAAACTTTCCCAAGTTCATAGAAGAAGGATATCTAACCACTGTCGAGCACATCAACTTCTTTGATCAATTTGTTGATATTCTAGGTCTCGAACATGAGGACGTGTATTCCCGTTTGTTCGTCCAAAATTTCGAAGGACATGTAATAACTTGGTTTCAGAGCCTACCCCCAGGTTCAATATTATCCTATGATGCCCTAGAAGACCTTTTTCTCAGACAATAGGGGCGAAAGAAAGGATAATTTATACTATTTGACTGAGTTCGGGTCTTTAAAGAAAAAGGGATCAGAAATAGTTATGGAATTTATCCAGAGATTTAACAAGTTGTACAATAAGATCCCTGTTGAAGTTAAACCATCCCAACCCGCAACCAAAGTAACTTTCGCAGGAGCTTTCGAACCCGATTTCGCTCTACTATTAAGAGAAAGGAGAGGGGTTGACTTAACCCGAATGCAAGATGACTTTGTGTAAATTGAGTCAAATATGATGGCTTTGGGTAAATTAAAAACGAAAATCGAAAATCAAAACGGGAAATAGGAAAACCAAACATTTTAGAGAACAAGTGGGTCCCTCTGGATCTAGAAGGTCCTCAGATGACAAAATGGATGACATGACTAGGATAATAAAGGAGCTATCAAAAAAAATCTCAAGAATGGAGCTAGACCAATCCAAAGTTGATCAATTCGTTAAGAGAGAATTCAGGAGAAACCCCAATCCTCAGATTCAACAAAGACAGATTAAAAATGAAGATCAAAAAATTCAAACACTTCTAAAAAATGAAAATTCTATTGGAGGAAATGATATACAAGAGTTCGAGGATTTGGAAGAAGGCGTAAACAATTTAGGCGATGACTGTATACAACCTCATTTAACGAAAGAAGATTATGAGAGGTCTCTAAACATTGAACAATCATCGGGTGAAGATAATAACTTGAGCAACACTGATGATCCCTCTTATCAAGGAATGGCTGACACCATAATGGTTGAGCTCCAGCATAAGTACAATCTGAGGCCTAAAAACAAACCTGTGTCGACTGCTCAACCCAAGAAATTTTTTCCTAGAGGTGAAACATACGAGCCCACCCCGAAAGAGACTGAGACATGCCAAAATGATAAAGTAAACAGGGCAAACTCACAAAATACCAAAATAAAAGAGACTGAGATCCAAGCGAGAAGAACCAAGACAACTGAAGTGCAAACACCGGGAACCACAAGCACCAAAAATAAAACAATGCAAACAAATAAGTTGGAAAAGAAGGAGTTTGATGTTTTGACCAAAGAAATGGATAGACTTGTGTGGGGTTTTAACCTAGAAAATGAGATAAGTAAGATCAAAATACCGATACCTTTAGTCGAGTTGGCTAAGAACCCTATGTACTGAAAACAAATAACCAAAATGATAAACTTTTCAGATTTAGAGAATTAGTTTGACGTAATAAATTTGGAGGACGATAAGCCTAACATCACTTTTGGTCCGCATTTCGAAGGGGCCAGGGACACCGTCGCCCCCTTCTACATCACCCTGAACATGCATGATCGGCTGCTGCATAATTGCATGCTAGACTCTGGAGCCTCTCATAATGTGATGCCAAAAGCTATTATGGATAGATTGGGCCTCGAAATCACCAGGCCATATGGATATATTTACTCGTTCGATTCAAGGAGTGTTAAGTGCATGGGCATGATCAAATATTTAGTAGTCACTCTCGCCCAGGTTCCATTGAAAATAATCGTAATGGATGTAGTTATCACTGATATACCCCCTAAGTATGGTTTTCTATTATCTAGATCTTGGGGAGCCAAGCTCAGAGGATCTCTTCAGCTGGATATGACATATGCCACTATCCCTGTTTTTGGCAATCAGTTCACTCGGTTGTACAGGGAAACACAGTTAGCGTATATGGTAAGCGATCCACAAAATCCTAACAATTACCCTGTTTATGTTGTCAATCAAGATATGGGAAATTTTATATTATCTTTTGATGATAGTGTAAGTGATTGTGCAGAAGAAAACTATCTAGATGAAAATAAATCAGAAGTGACAGATAAAAATGTGTATAGCACTGGAACTTGGAAAATGTTTTTTGATGGTGCTTTTTCATGTGAAGGAGAAGGTGCGAGAGTGATTTTTGTAGTGCCTGAAAATGAATTTGTTATCCCCTTCTCTTATAGGCTTCAGTGGGACATAGAATACACAAATAAAGTATGCGAGTATGAAGCTCTAGTTTTGGGACTAGAAGCTACCAAGAAGCTAAACATAAGGAACCTAGAAGTCTATGGAGATGCAGAGCTGATTGTGAAACAAGTGAATCGACAGTACCAGACCAAATATCCAATACTGAGGTCTTACAAAAATTGCACTTGGGACCTAATAGAAAATTTATTTTCATCGGTAAATGTTCATTTCATCCCAAGCGTAGAAAATCTGCAAGCCGATTCATTAGCCAAAGCAGCCTCTACCTTTGCACCCCCTACTGCGTTCAAACTAAAGTACCACATAGAGATAAGGCACAAACCCTCTGTACCAAACAACATACAACACTGGAAGGTATTCGAGAATGATGAGCAGATAAAAAAGTTTCTAGAAATGGTAGATGATTTCATCAAAACTCACATCGAACAGGAAAACCAAAATGACCATTCCTGTATTATGAAGGAGGGGGAGGAGCCTTAGGTGTTCCAAGAAAAAATCGCAAACCATCGCATGCTAGTGTTAATGAATAATCAGATCCCTAAGGGCCTGATACCTCTAGAAAGGTTGTTTGATCAGAACGACATGCCTTTGAAGTCTACCTTGCAACCCCAACCAGAGGAGGTCGAAGACTGTGATGTAGGCACCACCAAAGAATCTAGGATAGTGAAACTATCAAAATATCTTCCTCCTAAGATAAAACAACAATATATAGATTTACTCAGTAGATATAAAGATGTTTTTGCATGGTATTATGATGAGCTGAGAACCTATGACACCTCCATGATTGAGCACAAGATACCTTTGAAACCTAGTGTTAAACCTTTCAGGCAAAAACTCAGACAAATCAACCCCATTTTACTACCTGTGGTCGAAAAAGAAGTGAAAAAACTTTTAGATGCAAAAATAATTGTACTTCTTAGGTACTCTGACTGGGTGGTGAACCTAGTCCTAGTTAGAAATAAGAGTGGGGAGATCAGACTGTGTGTAGACTTTAGAAATCTAAATAAGTCCTCTCTCAAAGACAACTATCCTCTACCCAAAATGGATCACATTTTGGAAAAAGTAGTTGGGGCAAATAGGATGTTGATGATCGATGGATTTTACGGTTACAATCAAATTGCTGTCAACAAGCATGATAAAGAAAATACAACTTTCACCACCCCTTGGGGCACATTTATGTATGAAAAAATGCCTTTTGGTCTGATGAATGCAGGTGCTACCTTCCAGCGCACTATGGATATCGCTTTTATCGGTGAAAGAGATAAATTCTTGGTTATCTACCTTGACGATCTAACTATTTTTTCTAAATCCAATGAAGACCATCTGATACATCTGAAGCAAATGTTCGAGAAATGCCAAAAATTTGGTTTGTCCTTAAACCCCAAGAAGTCTCACTTTGCGATGCAAGAAGGTAAACTCTTGGGCCACATTGTGTCTCGAGACATAATTAAAATCGACCCTAAAAGGGTAGAAGCTATAGACACCATAAATATTCCTAGAAATGTAAAAGAGATTCAGTCATTTTTAGGAAAAATAATTTTTTTGAGAAGATTTGTCCCAAACTTTGCTGAAATCGTGAAATTGATCACATATATGCTAAAGAAGAACAACGAAGTGAAATGGACGGTGAAAGCTAAAGCGTATTTTGCACATATCAAGAAAGTTATCAGCAAAGCGCCCGTACTGGCAAGCCTTGATTATCTAAAAGATTTCCCGATTTTCTCGTTTGTCTTTGAATACACAGTTGCGACAGTACTCCTCCAGAAGAATGAAGAAGGTTTCAAACAACCAATAGCTTTTTTTAGTAAAATTCTTAGAGACGCTGAATTGAGAAATGATATAATGGAAAAACAAGCGTATTCTATGGTGAAGGCGCCGAAGGCTTTTAGAACCTATGTGCTAGACTCCAAGGTAATTGCATACGTGCCCACTAGTTCTGTAAAATATATATTGGTTCAGCTCGACAACGATGGGAAGAGGGGTCGGTGGCTTGCTAAAATTCAAGAATTCGATCTAGAGGTGAAACCGATGAAATTAGTAAAAGGACAGGGTTTGGCTAAGCTCTTAGCTGAATCAAATTTCAAAGAACTCGAAATGAATAACCTGCAGGGATATCAAGGATGTGGGGATGTAAAGGAGCTCGATGACCAAATATCTCCAACCAGAATTAAAAAGAATTTTTCTTTATCGGACTGGTATAAAGACATAGTGTCCTACCTACTAACTCTGAAATTCTCTAGCGATCTGCCTCCAACTAAAGCCAGGACACTGAAGATGCATGCAGTGAAGTATTGTATATCTAGAAGCCAATTGTACTGGAAGGACCCATTAGGATTCCTACTGGTTTGTTTAGTAGAATCATAAACATAGGGGGTCATAAACGAATTTCACGAAGGAGTATGCAGAGGGCATCACACCTGGAGGGAAACAACTTATAAAATCTTGAGGGCAAGATATTATTGGACCAAACTATTCTCAGATGTCAACGCCAAAGTCAGAGCCTGTAACCCTTGCCAGTTGTTCATGGGAAAACATAAGCTTCCAGTGCTACCTCTGGTTCCTGTCAAAACCGAAGCCACATTTCAAAAATGGGGGTAAGATTTCATAGGCGAAATCAACTCGCATTCCAGTGCTCAACACAAATGGATCCTCACTGCTACAGATTACTTCACAAAATGGGTGGAGGCTATTCCGACCAGAAAGGTGACTGATTCAGTGGTAATATATTTCATGGAAGAGAACATACTGTCTAGATTCGACTGTCCCTGAAAGATAATCACAGACAATGCCCATGCATTCAAGTCTATGGCAATGGTTAGTTTCTGCCAAAAATACAACTTCATATTGGGCCACTCCACCACATATTACCCTAAAGGAAATGGGTTAGCCGAATCGTCAAATAAAATTTTAATTACCATAATTAAGAAAGTGCTGAGCGAAAACAAAAAATCTTGGCACGTGCATCTCAAATACGCTTTGTGGGAAAATCAGATAGGTACGAATAAATTTATTGGTAATTCACCTTTCCAAATGGTATACGGGACTGACGTGGTATTCCCTATAAATCTAGCGCTTCCTGTAATGAAGCTTTGGCAAGATGAGAAAGAAGAACCAAACCATGTCACAAGGAGAATAAATCAGTTGATTGAAGTTCAACAACACAGGGCTAAAGTGGACGAAAGGCTGCAGAAATACCAAGACAACATGAAAGCAATGTTCGATCATAAGGCCAAAAGTAGAGAGTTCCTCCCTGGTGATTTGGTTTTGAAATGGGATGCTAGGAGGGAAGACTCGACAAAACAAGGTAAATTTGACCATATATGGTATGGACCATTCAAAGTCTCAGCTTCTAAAGGGAAGAATTCATTTCTGTTAGAGAATTTGGATGGTAAAATCCTCAATGCCCCTGTCAACGGGCGTTATTTAAAGCACTATATGCAATAAATGAGTCCCAAATCTCCATTGTATATACCGGTTTGTGTTTTTTGTTTTTATAGCCTTTCGGTAAGTTCACTTTCATCGCAAATAAAATAGGTTAGTGTGTTCCTAGAAGTAGAGATATGAATTTTTTCAACACATCGAATCCCATAAATCTTGATGACCTGATACTCTTCATGTTGTTCCTTATAGGATTCTGGCTTACAGCCCAAACGACAAAAGGAGAAAACAGACGGTCATGTATCAGGAAATTGACTCACCCGAAACAGGTGACAAAAAAGAATATA
>ML804041.1:56013-95920 GCA_009831015.1 Picea engelmannii
AAAAAGGCTCACCTGGATAAGATAAAAAATAATTAAAATAAACAAAGTCAGGATTGCATTTTTGAAATCCAAAGCCTTCTCTGTTTTCCTTTTTCCATCCTTGTACTTAACTCCTTAAGCTCTGACACCCTCCCATGCCCTCCACAGAGAAAGAAGAAGTTACGCTTTAGCTTCAGGAACTGGTGAACGAATCTTAGAAAATAAGCTAGCCTTCACGACTCCTTGGTCTCCTATTGAAAAAAGTTATGCGTAGGTTGATCCTAACTCTCTTAGGTCTTTTAACAGGTTTCAAATGATCCAGTCTTTCTCAAAGGAAGACCCCTGGAAATAAATTCTCCCATATTTTCTTCCAGACTAGGATGTTTTGAAGGTCAAGAGAAAGTTGGTCTAGAGTAGTCAAAGCAAGTTGACAGGCCTCTGTTGCGAATATTACATAGATATCACCCCTGGTATACCTTATACCAATTGATTGCCCCCACTTCATATTCCAAAAAATAAGACAAACGATGAAAGGAAATTCATAATTGATTGCCCCCATTTAGTCCAAAGAGATGATGAAAGGAAATTCATAAAATGATTGCCCTCATCTCAACATTTAAATGAAAAATTACATTTTGGAGTGGTGAAAGGAAATTCAATGAAGGGAACCAGATAACTTCACCGAGGTACTGAACATGCTCGCTGGTAGTGAAGCAATATCTAAGATATCTGTAAATTATACTATACTCTGGTAATTAGCTTTTTCGAAACTGGATCCACATCCCAAGTTCATGTAGGTCTCCCTAATTAAAAGCATGGAATTTACTTCGTTTTGATGCAAGCTAAAACCTACAGGACCTATTGAATTTCCTAAGATTGTTTGGGCCATCTTAAGTAGACCCGAATTCAGTCTCGAGAAAGGGAAAGTTTCTGAATGGACTACAGTTGAGTTTAGAAAGCTTGTCGAGTTTTTAAATTTTTCCGGAAATAAATATGAAACCTCAAAGTTCCCTCTATATCCTCTTTCCAAACAAGTTTCACAGAAGCAAAATGATGACTCCATTTACCCAATACAAGCACTTGGTCTACTTTCCTTCTCGTCCTGCAAGGAGACAAGATCCCTAGTTGGAGCCACCCTTCTCTAAATAGGTGAAATGTTATACTTAAGCCCAAAAAGATGGATTTTGGGTCTTCGTTTATTTCATGATTCTACCCACTAAAGCCACAGTATCCCGACACGCGAAGTGGTGAAAACTATTTTAGTTCTAATCACCATTACTAAATGACTAAGCAAGGATTATCACCTTTTATTACCTCGTACTCTAGTTCTCAGGAGTTACACGTTGAACGTTTCTCAAACCTCTGACATGCGAAGTCGTTTTAAAGTTACCCAGGTTAGTATCAAGAGTAAGTCACTTTAAACCTTAGTTAATCATTATCGTGATTTCACGACTTGGCGATTGCTTCCCCAAAAAGCAACACCTTTGTAACTCTGATCCACGGAGTCATGATATTTATTAATTAAGCGTGTATTAACTAAAGGCTTAAGTTAAATCACAAACAATCAACTAAATCACACTATCACGATTTCGGGTCTTTAGGGTTCAAAGGCTAGGAGCGAAGTCACCCGATACGGAAAACGCCGAAAAAGGGATTAGCGACTAAAGCACACTTAATTAAAAGAACTAAACTATATTAAGTAATGCCTTAAACAACCTTTAACACACACAGTTTACAGACGAAGTTTTGAAATTTTCTGCATTTTTCCAGGTCACGAATCGTCAAGCAATTATGGCATTTATTTGAATTTCAGTGAGGTGATGGATAGTAAGATCTCGTTTTACTTCTAAATATTTCTATTAAACTATTTGACCATTTCTGTCAGCAAGGAATTGCACAGGCTTAAATTATCAAGACAAAGGGGTTCTCTTTCATTATTTTAGTTTTCATCTCTATTGTGCACAGAGCCATTTCACTAGGATAACTTTTGTCTGTGTTTTAAATCTTTCCAATAGGGATCTAGTTGCAAGGTTATCTATCATGGCTCCTCGAAAAGTGCCCAAGGTAGATGCTGAGAGTTCAGGTCAAGGTTCAGATGTTGTTTTTGATACCTCACCCCGCAGTATCAATTCTGTCAAAACATGGATGTACGTTTCCAACATTCTGCAATCCGAGTCGATAAACTGTTTGGATGATTCTAGCGGTAATGAGAAGGATGACTTGTCCACCAAATACAAAATCGTCGCTCAAGAAGAGATGCAAAAAATAGAGGCAAAGCCATGACTTCATCCTTATTATGATATGATCACATGGGCGCTGGACCATGTGGACATCCTGACTAGGATGATTATCAGGGAACAGAGGGTGACAATTGGAACCTTTAGAACAGAGCATTTATAGGCAATGTATAAATTGTCACCCACACTGAACTTACTCACAATACCGAATTCCTAGAGGGTTTCAAGAAAAAGGAATGCGAGCAGTATGGGAAAATTTTATCCGATCTAATCAAAGATTGGGTTTCTCACCCCGCGAAATTCAGGGCTGACACTAATGGGATTTATTCAATCTCCTCCTTAGAGCCGCAATTCAAGTATATAGCGATGATGACATGTAGGTTGTATGGGAAGGAGGTCACTACTCACTTTTTCCTCCCATGGGTACCGCTTATTCATACGGTTGTTGAGGGTTTCTCTTTTGACTGGGCCAAATTGTTATCTGATAGTCTGACCAGTCGAATTACCGAATACCAAGCGCAGAAGGCAAGTAGGAAAGAAACTTCATTATTTATTTTTGCTTACATCATGGACACTATTTGCTTCATGACACCTTTCCCACTAATGAGCTGGAGCCGGGCTCCATCTAATATAGATCATATTCATGTCTACCACTCGAAGCTTTGGGAGGATAAAGACAAAGAATTTGTCTATGAGATATTCAACTGGGTAATGGTACCAGTGCATGTCTCCATCTTTGGCCATCCACCTCCCAAGATTTCATATAACATAGTGGCCAACCTGAATATTTTGGAATATTGGTATATAGAAGTGGAATTTTCATACATCAGGGTCTTTGGCACCTATGTTCCCCCATACACGTTTCCGCTATTCTTGCCAGACAAGCTAGTGTGTTGCGAGATTGCTAGAAAAACTGTGCTTGGAGAGATAAGAAAAGAGCTCAAAGGAGTATCGAAAAAGGTATGGCTGCCCTTTCCCATTCACATTGGTGCATATTCTTTATTAGATTTTGGCCATGCCAGAGCTGAGGCTACGACCTTCGAAGAAATGAAATTGGTGGACATTGAGTTCAAGAAAAACGACCGTAATAAGGTTATGATTAATCACCTAGCAAGTTGTGGCCTGAAGAAATACGAACACGAGGATTCACCTCATGATGAAATCTTCCGAGGTGTGAGGTCCTACTCTGAATTCCTAAGTTAGATGCAAGCCCCGTCGCCCAGAGATATGGCCGATTTCTTTAAATTCCATGAACACCGATGGAGTTTCCTCCCCTATGTTTTATAGGGCGAGACCCCAAAGCTTCTGGTTACACAACAAACAGAATCCAAAGGATCAGAGGACTCGAACCCCGACAAGGAGGAAAACCGAGAGAAAACAAGGGGAGTTGGGACCTCAGGACGAGGAACCGAAATGCTCGATCAACAGGAAGGAAACTTAGGAAAGGGTACGCCGAGAAAGAAGGTCCAAAGTCAAGCAGAGATACCCTCGCAAGGGGTGGGTGACTCACTATCGCTCATATCAAGCAATCAAACCACGAATGCTATCTTGAAACAATCATCCAAGGAAATCGACAGTCCCATTACTTCTATCACACCCTTACAGTTCACAAAGGGTAACCCTAATGCGGGATGGATTTTTAATGAAGAACTAACGCCTATTTTTGTAGAAGAGTTACCTCCTAATGAATTTTTCTTAGACAAGAAAAGGAAGGCCGCGGTGAAGCAAAAATTGTATCAAAAAGCGGGCGCAGTGGCTAAAAGATTTAAAATTCTGACAGAAGGAAAGGTCGTAGAAGAGGAAGAATTCACCAAAAAGATAGCAGGAACACTGGGGGCTTATGCTACAACCAACCAATATTCAGTTGGAACTTTGAAGGCATAGTTGAAGCGAAATAACCTCTTGATCGATAATTTGGAAGATAAGGTGGCTACGGTGGAAGCAAACGCCAGGGATGAGGTGACCAAAATCCTCGAGCAAGCCAGAATAGCTGATCTGCAGAAGATCGAGAGACTCAGATCCGACCTTGAGCAGATGCCCTAGTCGTCGCAAATAAGCCAAACGCGGGTAAGCCAGCAGGAGCAACAAATAATACAGTTATAGTTGAAATTAGATGTTGCTGAAAACCAGGTCTTAGACATAAAGATATTCCAATCCCAAGCCACCAAAATCCGACAGAAGGTATTATCAACTCAATAGGACTTTCTTGCTAAAGTGGGAACCATTCAGAATCACTTTCAGACAATAGATCAAGTGCTAGAAGATATCTTTTTGAGAGAAAGAGAAGTTGGGGTGGCTCAGGTTGCTTTCCAGGAGGCTGTTATAGCCACAATGAAAGTAGAGATGGTCAGTAGCTCCAAATTATCCATTGCAGAACAAACCAGAGGGAATATTTTACTGAAGGTGTGGGAGCATAATATATCAAAGAGTAGGGGAAGAGCTAAAGAGGTGAGGAATTCTTGTGAAGAAACATTCGCCTTAATAAATAAAAGTTTGTTATACCTTGATAAGGAAGGCAGTGCTAGGATGTTGGGAAAAATCAATATAGCTAAACACCTCATAGATATCAAGGAAAATGTGGAAAAGGAGAAAGCTGAAATATCCCAGATAAGTCAGGTTGATATGGTCCAAGTGGACAAATGGCTAGTAAAGCCAAGTTTACAATTATGGTCTATCGTTACGGAAGACCGACAAGTGGGAAAAAGATTGCCACAGTTGGCAAAGAATTGTTACACCTTTGAGGCAAACAACCAAGCAGAGCCTTCCAGGTTGATAGCCCGGTTGATCGAAAGGTGCGTCAATTGCATTGAGCAGGTGAAAGGGCATGCTTCTGGTGTTAAATGATGACAAATGTCACCCCGTTCTATTTCTGGAGCCAGAGGAGCAAAGATAGGAAGGCGCTCTGCCCATATGAAGGAAGATAAAAGACAAGGAAATGAAATGCTTCAATTTTTCATTTGTAACTGATAAGTTTCTAAAACGATTGGAATTCAAAATGTTTAGAAGTTTGTTTAAATATACATTTTGAAAAAGGAACAAAGCCTTTTTATTTTGGGGCGAAATGTAATAGATGATTTCTTGTGCCAAAATTAATGAAGAAGCAAGCCAAAGATTCCAAATTCCGTGAAGACTAAGTTATGTGTTATTCTTTGTTATCTCATGTCCATTTTCATTTCTCATATATATCTTTGATGAACGCTTAGCTGCAATTTAGTGCAACTTTCTACTGTGGTGATCAACTGTCTAGTCTTCTAATCATTTGTAGTTTTTCCTCTGTATCGACTATCAGCAGGTACAAGACATGTGAATTACTTAGATCTCTATATTTTATGCTTTGTCAAAGTGTTTTCTTGTCTATTTTCTTCTTCTGTCATAGGGTGAGATTCTCCCTTGCTTGGAGCCTTGCATTGTCGACAACTTAATGTTTTCTTATGTTCCATGCATGATTTTTTCAAAGTTAACTCAGTTACGGGAAAATGCCTTTGGCTTTGTTATACTATTAGTTCAAATCTGAGAAATATTTCTTGTGTAATCTAAAATTGAAATAGCCTTTTAAACGTCAACCCCCTTCAAAGCTTTGTTTTTCCATGAATGTACCCGTTGTAAGACAGCCCAACATTGAACCCGACCTATCGGACCAAACTAACATTGCTTTGAATATTTTCGATACTACACTTAAGACTGCCATCACCCGGGTAGAGCTCGAACGTTCATGGGAAACCATTGAACAAGATATCAGAATCTAAGAACATTTGGAATCTAGACAAAGACAACTCAGATATCAGCCATAGCTTCTTTCCCTGAAGTTTGTTCTTTCCCTTTTTATTACTCACTCACTTCGGGATGCCTAGACTCTATACCTTGTAGCCTTATGTACAAACTCTGGGACAACATCTTCCATAGTAGAGTGCTATTTATTTAATTTAAAAAAAATAATGTATTAGGTCGACTTATGCCACATGTCACCTCAATGTTAGGCACAAATATTACACATCTCCTTGATATTGAGTTGTAGAATGCACCAAGAAATGATTTATAAGCTACATCTCATACATAGTGGGTGTTATTTTGTTTTTAAATATTATATTGGGTTGAATTATGCTAGATGTCACCTCAACCTCAAGCATAGACTTTACACATCTCCTTGATACCGAGTTGTAGAATGCACATTGTTTTTCTTGGTGCAATCAATGATAAGGACAATAATGCCACTCATTTTTTTTTTAAATTAGATAGAATGTTAATTTTTATGTAACACACAAGTGACATGACTAGTTAGTTCTATAAAGATCCATCTTAACTATTCAACACTAAGAGGGATAAAAAATAAATGGAGGCTAAAACCTTTCGATGATGAAAGATCAAGGTTACAATTTTTCTCATTTTAACAGTTTGGACCTGCACTTTTATTTCTTTTTAGATTATTAGAATTACAAACATTACATTACACATATCATCCATAGTGGGCTCTAGTGTGCACCTAACTTCTTTTAGTGAATATATAAGATATAGGTTAAGATGGATCTTCGCTAGTTTCTTTAAATGTTTATTCTAATTTTTTTAATCATTGAGATATTTTTTTTCCATTTTTAAGGACCTCATTTAAAAAAAAATAGTTTATGAACATTACATTACATGTCTAACTAGTTTGTAGATGAACCTTTCTATTCTTGGTGGAATCAATAAATTTCAACAAACTATATCATACCTACACAAATTTCATATGATTAGTTGATGACTATTAAGGGCAGTTGATCACAATAACTTACAACAACAAAACAAATTAACATAGCTTCAATGCTCGCTGGAAAACTAGATTCTTTAATTTAATATTTGTTATAGAATTGGAGCTAGGCTAAATGTTTTAATTATGAAGAATTATAGTTGGGTTTATAGAAATCCATGTAGATTTATCAACTTATTAGAGTTATCAAAGTGAAATCTAAGGAATATATATAGTCCATCATGTCCAATAATACAAGAACTTTGAATTTGGATCATCATCCCATATGCATCACAATACATAGTAGATAGATATCCTAAGTTTAAGCACAAAGTACAAGACACCAATCACATCCATGAAAAATAAATTGTAGTACCTTGGGAGGCACAAGGAGTGATATTTTTTAAGGTTTAGGAGTATGCCCAACAATTAAACTCTTCATTCATGACCCATGCACACATAAGTGGATTAAATCCCACCCTTTTATTATCCTTAAGGCCAAACACCATTTTGACTATGAAGAACATTTTAACTTGGACCTATGATATAATATTTAAAGACATTAATAAGATATGATAGCACTAGGGTTTCAAGAGAGATGTAGCTAGGGTGCATGCTCTACCTACACCACCACCTTAGCCAATGCTATAATGATCACCTCCTCTACTTCATTTAAGCCACTAGATTCCCTCTCCTCCACGAAATTAGTTTGTTTCACCTCCCAGTGCACGCTTCTCAACTAAATTAATCCAGTAAGGGTGTCATTCCTATCCTTTGAAGTCAGCTTCAGTAACTCTCATGGGTGTTAAACCTCTTATCTCTTATACTTAGTGGAGATATTGGCCCCCTCCAAGCATCCAAACCCCATATCTTTCCACCTTTCTCTCTCAGCAACAAATCCTTGGTTAGAAGGAACCCATTGCAAAGAAAACAGTTCCAACAGTATTTGGACTTGACTCAACAATCAATTCAAGGCCCTCTTTCAAAGAGGTGTTACTCAAACATAGTATGTTGGGGGTCTCATTGATATCACCTAAAACTCATTCACAGAGCTATACATGTGATCACCGAAAGAGTCATCTATACACCATAACATAGTGTTATTCCATGGCTGTAATACCCATGTTTCCCCCATCTTGTAAATATAACTACGACTTGCCTATAGACTATGGGATGACTAAATATGTGTGGACATTGGGATTGATGAAGATTTTTATTATAAAAGGTAATGTAAATATATATCCATTTTCTATTATTGAATGAAATGGATAGTGTTGCATAACTGATGAGGAGGGGGTTGCCAAGATAGACCATGATGTTATGAGAGAGATGGTGAGGGGAACCAAAAATGGTTGAGATGACCCCTACCAAACCAATACCTTACTGGATTTAATTTTTCAGGCCCAGAACATTCCTCTAACCTAGAAATGAATTACCAATCAGGTTGGTAGTTGAAAAACCCCTCCTCAAGAGTTAATGAGGAGATGGGGCAGAGTACCCATTTGCAAGGCTTCCAAACCTAACCATGAGCTGAGGATTCATACCCACGCAATTGTGCTGAGGAAGTAATTTGGTGGGCAGAGAAAAATCTGTGAGGAAGCAAAGTGGAGAGACCAATCTCCAGAAGAGAAAAGAGTGCTTGCAACTCTCTGGTTTGAGAGATAACTGAGAAACAAGCGCGTTCTGTGCACAAGAAGCTGTTGGTAACATTTTTCAGTCCAAGCTGCTAATGAAGTTGGCGAGTGACTGTGGGAGTACTCGTTGTAGACCCTCTTACTTGGTATAGAGGAAATCATGTGCTAAGTTCCTATGGGAGGAGGAGAGTAACCTGCGTCCGTGACTGTCGTTGAGTAAGGAGAAAGAATATCTCTTAATGCATTGTGGTATAACTAGGGGGTGGCCAATGGTAAATATGTTCAGTAGTGGCTGTGCCTATGGTTGAGTGGAAATAGGCACCCCTTTCAACAATCACTTCACGATTTTGATTTCTGATAAGTATTTTCATAATCTGTGTACTAGAATGGAAATGATGATTGAATATACACGTCCATGACTAAATTCTATATTGAATGATTAAGGTATAAATGTTCATTGTATTTTTGTGAATTTCATGCTTTTGAATGGTCTTTTGGTTGCCTCATCTTAGCTGCTAGAGGGTTATGGAACATGGTTATGTAAGAGATTCGGGCTAGGGTTAACTGGAATGCTTAAGTCCTATCGACCTCTCGAATTTACCTTTGCGGGAATACTAAGTTCAAACTCCGTGGAAGGAGGGAGCCTCCATCAGACCCTTCACCTGTGTGACCGAGGGCTCATGCCCACGACCTTAACCAATTCACGACTAAGAGTTAAGCATGTATCCCACAAGAATTTTTGGAGGACCCATACGACCAAATTATGGAAACCCTGCGCTAGTTCGAAAGAAGCTAAGCCTTTTACTAGCTTCAAAACTCGGGGAGTTTAGAGGTCCGGGATGCTATAAATTCACAAGCACCAAAATACCCAAATGCCAAACTCGTTAAGAAATGCAACCTATAGATCTGAGGCCACTTAGAAACTTCCCTAACCATTGGATCTAAGCCATGGTCAACCCAACGTTGACCGCTCTGACAAAATAGAGGTGTCGTAACACCAAAACCCCTGAAATTTGGAGTTGCGAATTAACGTGAGTCGTGGATCTATAGATCCTTTGGGATTCTCCTACACCATCCGATCAGCTAGTGTAAATCACTCCAACAAAGGCCCTCTCTAGGAGATTCGACATGCTGATGAACAATAATATCACCAAAGTGCCGAAGGCTGGAGTGACATGGCAAGCCGACGTCATGAAGGGTAATGTAGACCCATAGTAGGGGTGCCACGTGTCACCCTAATTTGTGAATTTCATAGGTCTTAGGGTTCATATCGACCCTGACATGTGTCACCAATTGTTTGGTCCATGTGTCACCTGTATCCTCCTCCAAATGTCATCTACTGGACCTACACCGTGGTCATATCGACGCTGACCATTATGGGAATAAAAAAAAACTACATGGATAAACTCCCGAATGCAAAAGTCGCAAAGCGACGAGGACCGTTGATCCAAGGATCACTCGAGATCCCCCTGATCGTTAGATCTAGGCCATGGTCAACCCGACACTGACTAGTTCAGGAGTAATAAGTAAATCATACAATGAAGTCCCCATTATATATATTTGACCTGTTAAGTGCTCGTGACCCACTTTCCCTTACCTCAACATTTAATACACCACCACATGGCAAGGTTTCATGGACCCTTCGGGAGTCTGGTACTTTGGAACTCTGGAGGTTTGGGGTGTAGTATCATAGATAAGTCAAAAGGGCCAAAGGCCAAATCCATGTGGTAAGGTGTCATGGAGCCTTTGGGAGTTCATGATTTCGGGACTTCGGAGGATAGACGCGTAGAAGGAAAAAGGGGCGTACAATGTCGAATCACCGAACGCCGAATTTATAGATTATGTGTTCAATGAGGATAGAGTCTCACCATTGGGTTGGACGGTGGATGGAATTCCACCATGGATGTAGGAATTTGGAGACGGTACAAACGAGATGGACCCACGTGGCCCTCGATTAATAACAACCAAAGAGATTCGGGAAGACATAACTTGCAATCCAGAGCTCGGATTTGAGCCTGGTAGCAATCATTAGAAAGCTATGGGTGAGTAGAAGAGGATGAAGACCTCAAACCAAGGATTCGAGACAGTTAAAGTAAGTAAATTTTTTATTCCCCATCCCTAGAAATGGTACTTAGGGTTTGGGTGTGTTACAAATTGGTATCAAATCCAGGGTACAACACTTGGCCTGCTTGGGCTCATGAACGAGTCACTTAAAATATTGTTAGAGAACTTTTAAGGGTAACACCCTACCTTACCCTTTCATAAGAAACCTATTTAAACCACTTCTGAAGAGAGGAATGAAACTTTCTGCTGTTGTTATATGTTTTGAGAGTCTAAACTGTGTATTGTTAGTGTTCCAAATAAAGAAGCTGATGTCATTTATAAATTGTATGTGTTGTTCCTAAAGTAGTAGGTAATTAACTAAGAGAGAATGTTTTATCAACACTCAAGCGGTCTGTGGACAATAGGAAAACTACAACGTATATGATGGTAACACACCATGAATTGGGGCAAAGCTCCCACAATAGAGAGGAAGAATTTGATGAGAGGAGGGAAATGTAAACTCCATCAGATTTGGATGAAACTGTAAGAAGCCTCATGTAAGATTTACATATCTGCAAGGCTAACAATGAAAGGCTGATAAAAGAACAAGAAAAGTAGATTGAAATTAATGTAGTCTTACTGCAAATCCTATTAGATATACAAAGGCAGCTGCAACATGGACCAACAACCAATCACATGAACATACATCATACTAAGAAAACTCCAAGTCCACCTGAGATACAAAAGCATGGACCTGAAAGTCGCCACATTAGGAGGAGCACCTCAAAGAAGTCCCAACATGGAACCAAGAGACTTTCAATGGAAGAATCCTTTGGTGAGGAAACTGATAGCTCCAAGGGATCTTCTAGTAGCAAAACTAGTTCACATTCCCAGAGGAAAGGAAAGAAGAGGAAACATTCCAAGAGCCATGACCCTGAAGAATTTAAGAAATCCAAACCACCCACTTTCGATGGAGAAATTAAAAAGGGGGAAGAAGTAGAAGTTTGGCTACTAGGATTAAAGAATTACTTCAGAGTCCATGACTACTCTGAAATCTTAAAGGCTCAAATAAATTTTTTCAACTTGAATGGAAAGGCCTCCATTTGGTGGGATAACCTTAGGAATGTGAAATGAATCCATGAGAAGGATTTGTCATGGAAACAATTTGAGAAATAATTCAAGAAGAAGTATCTGTTAGAGAAGTACTTTGATGGGAAGGCCAAGGATTTCTATGAACTCAAGATAGGAAAACTCACAATAGATGAATATATCAACACATTTCTTGAGTTGATGAGGTATGTGCCCTACATAAAGGATGAAAATGTAAAGCTGCAACAATTCATTAGTCATTTTCCTCATTCCTACTAGGACATAATTGAATTTGATGAATCCAAGACCTTAGAAGATACTATCCGAAAGGCAAGGTATTTCTATGAGAAATTCAAAGATAAGACATGACCTCATGAGGACTGGAAGAAGAAAATTCATTCGGGATGGAAGAAGAAGGGGTTTAAAACCTCAATATTTATGAACCATGGGAAAGGTTCTAAGATGAGCCTTCCTACTATAAGTGTATATCAATAGAATTTTCCATTGCAGAGTGGTAGTAAACCATTTGGAGCAACCCCGAGTAATACTGATAACAGAAAGAGAGAACCCTTGAAATGTTGGGGTTGTGGAGAAGAACACCTGCTGAGGGACTGTCCACATAGGAAAAAAAACAATAGGAGGGTCTACAATGTCCAAGAGGCTACCAAAGTTAATGATGCAGCTAGGGTCATGCCACAAATCTATGCAGCCTTGGATAATAGGCCTACTGAACACCAAGATTCAGTGGTGGAGATGGAAGGTATGATTGCCAACCAACTAGTTTCCATTTTAATTGACCTTGTTTCTAATCTGAGTTATGTTTCCTCTCAAACAATTGAGAAATGTAAATTGCAGCAAGTAAAATATGCTAAATCATGGCTGGTACAACTAGCCACTGGAACCAAAAGAAAGGTAACAAAGGTCATACCAGCATGCCAATTCATTATGAATGGAATACCCACCCAATCCACCTTAAACATATTCCCTCTAGGATCTTATGACCTATTGATTGGCATGTTCTGGTTGTATTCCCACAAAACCAAGTTGGATTGTTACATTAAAAATTTGGAGTGTGAAGATGCAGAAGGGAGAAAAATAACCCTACAAGGAATTCAAAATCCTGTCTCAGTGAGACAAATATCAACCCTTCAAGTGAAGAAGTATTGCAAAAAAAGATGTTCTTTCTATGCAATACAAGTGTTGAACTCCGTTGAGGCCAATAAACCAAGCCTAAAGGACCATCCCATATTAAGAGAGTATAAAAATGTGTTTCCAAAAGAAGTACCAATTTTGTCTCCAAGAAGTGATATTGACTTCTCAATAGAACTTGTACCAAGAGAGGTGCCAATGTCTAGAACACCCTATATAATGAGTACACCAGAGCTAGTTTAACTCAAATTACAACTAAAGGAGATGTTGTACAAAGGCTACATTTGGCATAGTGTGTCCCCATGGGGAGCACCATCCCTGTTTGTGAAAAGAAAGGATGGCACCCTCAGGTTGTGAATAGACTATAGACAACTCAAGAAGATGGCCATTAAGAGTAAGTATCCCTTGCCAAGGATCGATGAATTGTTTGACCAATTAAGGGGTGATTCTCCAAGATTGACTCGAGGTATGGATAACATCAAGTCCAAATTAAGGATCAAGACATCTACAAAACAACCTTTAGGACAAGATATGGTCACTATGAATTTGTGGTGGTGCCATTTGGGCTTACCAATGTGCCAACCACTTTTATGTGCTTAATGAATAATGTACTTAGTAAATTATTGGATATATTTGTGTTGGTTTTCATTGATGACATCCTAATCTACTCTAAGAGTAGGGAAGAGCATGAAGAACATCTCAACCTGGTGCTTCAAGTACTAAAAGAACATCAACTTTATGCTGAGTTTAGTAAGTGTGACTTTTTCCAGAAATAGGTCCATTACTTAGGCCATGTTATTTCTGAAGAAGGAGTGCCAATCGATCCTGAAAATATCAAATCCATTATGGATTGGCCTACCCCAAAGGATGTATATGATATTAGATCCTTTATGGGTCTAGCAGGATACTATAGAAGGTTCATAAAGGGATTCTCCAAGATTGGTTTCCCAATCACCTCCTTTCAAAAAGAGGGGGTTAAATTCATTTGGACATCAGAATGTGAAGAGAGATTCCAAAAGATGAAATACCTTCTAACCAATGCACTTGGGATGAATATTGCCGACCCGGACAAGGATTTACTTGTGTGTACAAATGCCTACAAGGAAGGGCTCGGAAGAGTCCTTATGCAAGGACATGTTATTTTCTACGAATATAGAAAATTGAATCAGCATGAAATCAATTATGTGACCCACAATTTGGAGTTGGTTTCCATAGTACATGCCTTAAAAATGTGGAGGAATTACCTCCTAGGTAGAAGATTTTTTCTTATGACAGACCATAGTGGGTTGATATATCTATTTGATCAACCAAAACTCAATGCTAGCCAATCTAGATAGATGGATCTCCTTAGTGATTTTGATTTTGAAATCAAACATATCAAAGGAAAATAAAATAGTGTGGTTGATGCCCTTAGCAGAAGCATGAAGGTGATTGACCTGGCACCTATAGGCACTTGTGAATCAGACGTCAAGGAGAGAGTAAAAAATGCACAAGAAACATATGCATTTTTCAAGGTTGTGAAATCATACTTAGAACAAGAGCCCACAGAGTTGAAATATGAAGGTTATCAAATGTTGGATGATGGCCTGCTAACTTACAAAGGTAGGTTGTATATCCAAAATTGTGACGACTTGAAGAGGTTCATAATGGATGAGCTACACAAAAGACCATAGACTAGTCATCTTGGCTATCAGAAAATGATCACAACCACTAGGAAGTTATTCTATTTGCCCAAACTGAAAACAGACATAGCTAGTTACTTAGCTAAATTTCTAGAGTTTTAACAAGTTAAAGAAGAGCACCGACATCCAGCAGGGTTGTTGCACCCCTACCAATCCTAGAATGGAATCCATGGATTTCATTATAGGTTACCAAAATCAACCAAACAGAAAGATGCCATCATGGTAGTCATGGACAAACTGAGCAAGGATGCTCACTTCATTCCCGTCAAATCAATTTGCAAGGAAATAAATATTTCCAGTATTTTTATGAAGGAAATATTTAGACTGCATGGCATGCCTAAAGAAATCATATCCGACCGAGATACAAAATTTACTTCCAACTTTTGGAAATCTTTGTTTGTTGGCTTTGAAACTAAAATTCTATTCAATACAACCTATCACCCTCAAACTGATGGACAGACAGAGAGGGTAAACCAAGTGTTAGAGGACATGTTAAGAATGCATGTAATGCATCAACCCAAGAAGTGGGAAGACTACCTACCACTAGTAGAGTTTTCTTTTAACAATGGATATAATTTATAATTAAAGATGAGCCCTTTTGAGGTCCTCTATGGTAGACAATGCAATATTCCAATCAACTGGAATAAACCAGTAGACAAAATTATAATCGAACCAGATATGTTAAAGGAAATGGAATGAGAAGTAATTCAGATAAAATGAAATCTGAAAAATTGCTCAGGATAGATAGAAAAGTTATGTACACCGAAAGATGACTTCTAGAGATTTAATAGCAGGGGATCATGTGTATCTCCAAGTTAGACCCAGGAAAATCTCCTTGAGAATTGGAGCCTGCGCCAAGCTGGCATATTGATATTGTGGACCCTTTGAAATTCTGGATAGAGTGGAACCTATAACATATAGAGTATTTCTTCCTCCCACAGTGAAGGCACATAATGTTTTCCATGTTTCATTACTGAAGAAATACATACATGATTCTAATCATATAATTGATTGGTCTGTGATTCAGGTGGAACTAGAGGGAGAATTCTTTCCAAATCCACAATGCATAATAGATAGGAAGGAAATCCTACTCAGGAAAAAAACCATTGAACGGGTCAAGGTGCAGTGAAAAAAATTTGGTCCAGATGAGGATACATGGGAAATGGAGGATGCCATGAAGCATGCATACCCATTTTTGTTTACTTCTATATATATAGAACACATCGACAGGTAGAACATTGGGGGCAATGTTACTTTAAGGGGGATGGGATTGTAATACCCCTGTTTCCCCCAAGTTGTAAATATAACTAAAACTTGCCTATAGACTATGGACATATTGAATATGTGTGGACATTGGGATTGATGAACCATTTTATTATAAAAGGTAATGTAAATATATATGTATTTTCTGTTATTGAATGAAATGGATAGTTTTGCATAACTACTCTTGAGGGGGTTGCCAAGATAGACCATGATGTTGTGAGAGAGATGGTGAGGGGATCCATAAATGGTTGAGAAGACCCCTACCAAACCAATACCTTACTGGATTTAATTGTTCAGACTCAGAACAATCCTCTGACCTAGAAATGAATTACCAGTCAGGCCGATAGTTGAAAAATACCTCCTTAAGAGTTAATGAGGAGATTGGGTAGAGTACCCATATGCAAGGCTTCCAGACCTAACCACTAGTTAGGGTTTCAGACCCATGCAATCGTGCTGAGGAAGGAAAGAAGGATAGTAATTTGGTGGGAAGAGGAAAATCTGTGAAGAAGCATAGTGGAGAGACCAATCTCCGAAAGAGAAAAGAGCACTTGCATTTCTCTGGTTCGAGAGAGAACTGAGAAACAAGCTTGTTCTAGGCGCAAGAAGCTGCTGGCAGTGTTTTTCAGTCCAAGCTGATAAACGAGGTTGACGAGTGATTGTGGGAGTACTCGTTGCATACCCCCTTGCTTGGTATAGAGGAAACTGTGTGCTAAGTTACTGTGAGAGGAGGAGAGTAACCTCCATCCCTAACTGTCGTTGAGAAAGAAGAAAGAGTCTCTCTCATAACATCATGGTCTAGCTAGTGGGTGGCCAATGGTAGATCCGTTCAGGAGTGGCTGTGCCTATGGTTTGGTGGAAACATACACCCCTTTCCACAATCACTTCACGATTTTGGTTTCTGATAAGTATTTTCATACTCTGTGTACTAGAATGGAAATGATGATTGAATATACATGTCTAGGACTAAATTTTGTATTGAATGATCAAGGTAGAAATTTTCATTGTCTTTCTGTGAATTTCATGCTTTTGAATGGTCTTCTGGTTGCCTCACTTAGCTGCTAGAGGGTTATGGAGCATGGGTCTACAAGAGAGTCTGGGTAGGGTTAACTAGAAGGCTTAAGCCCTATCGACCTCTCAAATTTACCTTCACGGGAATACTAAGTTCGAACTCTATGGAAGTAGGGCGCCTCCTTCAAACCCTTCACCTATGTGATTGAGGGATCATACCCACAACCTTAACCAATTCACGACTACGAGTTAAGACTGTAGCCCACGAGAATTTTCTGAGGACCCATACAACCAAGGTCTGGGAACCCTGTGCTAGTCTGAAAGGAGCTAAGCCTTTTATTAGCTTCGAAACTCCGGGAGTTCGTAGGTCCGAGACGATATAACTTCACAAGCATCAAAACCCCTCAACACAAAACTCACAAAGCAACGTGAGCTGTAGATATGAGGCCACTTAGGAACTTCCCCTACTGTTGGATATATGCCATGGTCAACCTGACGTTGAGTCGCTCTGGAAGAATATAGGCGTCGTAACACCAAAACCCATGAACACCGGAGTTGTGAATTAATGAGCCATGGATATACAGATGCTTAGAGATTCTACTCCACCATTTGATCGACTAGTGTAAATCACTCTGTAAAATCCTTGCTCCAGAAGCTTCGACATGCTTATGAACAATAATATTGTCGAAGTGTCGAATGCTGAAGTGATGTGGCAAGCCGATGTCACCAAGGGTGACGTAGACACATAGTAGGGGTGCCATGTGTCACCCTAATTCGTGACTTTCATAGGTCTTAGGGTTCATATCGACCCTAACATGTGTCACCATTTGTTTGGGCCATGTGTCACCCGTATCCTCTGCCAAATGTCATCCGCTGGAGCTATGTCGTGGTCAACCCGATGCTGACCACTTCGGGAGTAAAAAAAAAACTACATGGCTAAACTTTCGAATGTCGAAGTCGTGAATTGATGAGGAATATTGATCTGAGGATCACTTAGGATCCCCCCTGATCATTAGATATAGTTCATGGTCAAATCGACGCTGAACACTTCGGGAGTAATAAGAAAATCATACAATGAGGTCCCCAAAGGCCGAAGTTGCAAAGCAAAAGAGGCCGTAGATATGGATATCTACGTGGACACGTCTCAATCGTGAAGATATAAGGGGCGTTGGAAGCTGGTCAGTCTAGAGGGACGTGGCACACTAATGTCACCAAGGGTGATGTGAACCCATGTTTGATGTGCCACATGTGACCTTGATTTGTACTTATCACTAGCCATATGAGCCTATTAGAACATGACATGTATCACCCCATGGTGGGGCCACATGTCACCTTGGCCTTGCCGTGTGTCACCCCCTGATATATATATATATATATATATATATATATATATATATATATATATATATATGGCCTGTTAAGAACTTGGGACTCACCTTCCCTTACCTCAACATTTAATACACCACCACGTGGCAAGGTTTTATGGACCCTTCGAGAGTTCGGTACTTCAAAACTCTAGAGGTTTGGGGTACAATATCATAGATAAGTCGAAAGGGCTGAAAGACGAAGCCACATGGCAAGGTTTGGTTCACCTTCCTGGATTTTGGGATTTTGGGACTCTGGAGGATAGACACATAAAAGGAAAAAGAGGCAGTACAATGCCGAAGTGTTGAATGCCAAATTCCCCTCTAGCTTATGTTTTCAATGAGGATTGAGTCCCTTCGTTGGGTTGGACAATGGATGGAATTATACTGTGGATGTAGGAATTTGGATATGGTACAAACGATATGGACCCACTTGGGCGCTACATGGCCCTCGATTAATAACAACCAAAGGGCTTTGAGAGGCCATAACTTGCAATCCAAAGCTCGGATTTGAGCCTGGTAGTAGTAGTTAGAAAGATACAAGCGAGTAGAAGAGGATGAATACCTTAGACCGAGGATTCAAGATGATTCAAGTAAGAAATTTTTTTTTGCGTCATCCATATAAAGAGTACTTAGGTTTCAGGTGTGTTACAATGGCAGTAATACACCACTTTCAATGGAGCACCAAAAACTATATAAAGTGGGTTTTTAATGCATTTGTGTGACTTTATAGTGTGGGTTTTATGCAATCTGTGTGGGCCTGCAAGGTTGATCCTTCGAGAGTTACGCAAATCCACATGACATGAAATCTAAACCACATACGATGAAATATATGCCAAAAATCCCATCAAGGGTACTCCAAGGTTGGTGTACCATGCATCATCGAGATCCATACCCATTGAAGGTTAGTACTTTGGTGGTACTGTGTCTCTTCAATACATGGAGAACCACAATCTAAAGTGCACCATTCACATTTAGAACTAGCTTTAATGGATCTTGAAGTTTGGCTATAAATAAGAGCCATGGAGCAACATTCAAAGAAATAAGATTGTGCAAGGTTATGATGTCTAAATGATCCTTGAGAGCCATTCTCAAGCCATCATTTTGTGCATCCATAGCCACTATCTAGTGTATTTTCCTCTTCCCATGAAGATTTCATACACACTTCTTTTGCTAAGAGAGAGATAAAAGAAGTCCAAAGGAACATAAAGAACCCTCCCAAGGAGGAAGGGAGAGTCCACTTGCATTCACTCATCCTCTACGGTGTAACACCAATTTTTTTTCATTGATTTATGATCATCATTGCTTCTATTTTTATTGTTGGTGCAATTTTAATGATTTTTACTTGTCTGTTTTCCTTTTACTCAATGTTTTCAATGGTATTCATGCTTATGGACTAATTCTAACCATTTACTTGTTATATAGCTTTCAGCCTAGCTATACAAAGGTTTATTTTTCTCACCCAAGTGATACAAAAAACCAAACATTTATAGAATAACCCTAATATTTCTCAAGTTCGAATGGTGTAAAAAGATCTAATCCCATCCATCCTTGTGGTAGAATATATAATGGATTAATCAAACTACTTCAAGGAAAATGGTATATCTTATGTATTTAATGGGCTCTAACCAAACTTAGCAAATATACACAAATGGATTACAATGACATGGAAATTGGAAAGAAAGGATGAAGGATGAAATTGGAAAGAAAGGATGCAACCTTCATTTATCTATGTTCCAAAGGATTCTTCATAGTTGAAGTTGACCTAGTAAAATATAGAGATTTGAACCTCAACTTTGGACATTGTTTTTTAGGCAAAGCCCAACTATACATGAAATCGTGGACTCCTACTTTTATATAGCAATAAACTCTCTCTTAGTTTCTCCAATGTGGGTAAGGATGCCCAACCTTCCCTACGATTTTGGGGATATGATTCATTACAAAGGATACAAAATGCATTGGGTAGATTTTTTAGGAGTTAAGAAACATAAATGAAAAATATAACTACCTACACTTACATTTGTGTGGACATGGATTTCTACAAAGGATTCCTAGCAGACATCAAGTTGGTAGCTAAAGACCATGCCTAAACAAAACCTCTCAATTATTAGTAGTTTTCCTTTAGATGTAGGTCTTTCTTTGAAATAGGTCACAATGTAGTGCATTGTCTTAAGAATCTAAGAGGAAACCCACATGATGCGATGGAGAAATGCAACAATGCCACCTAACTAGTAAATAACTCATAGAGGCCACACTGCTAGCCCTGACATGAACATTAGAACAATATGCCACACTAATAACAACCATAACAATGACAAAGTAGGAACGATAAATACACCCACACAGAAGGATCTAGAGAACAAGCCACCAATCATGGATCTAGTGAAGTCAACCTTGCTCAAGAAATTGAAAATGTTGTGAGCCCCATTGCACATGCCTTGATTAGAATTAGAGCTAGAGAAGACTCAAGTAGAAAGTGATTTAAACTAGCTATCCCCTCCCCTTTCCCAAGAGTATATTCCACCCAAGCCCCCCTTAGTGACAACATAACCTCACACCCCCTAAAAAAGGGACAAGAAAGTTGGGAAGCCATGAAAAAATAAGAGGAAGAGGCCTTGGGAGCTTTGGACATCATCTTCCCATGATAATAGTACAATAATGTGATATGACTTCAAGACGACACATTGCAAGAACTAACAAAACCATTTCGAGAACAATATGAGGAATGCATGATAGTCTCCAAGAAGAAAAAGTCCAAACCACCCCAATGGACATTAAACTGCATGATGCGAAACCACCTTCATAATTTATTAATATGTATTTCTTTTGTACATTGTTATGCTTTTAGCTTGTATGAATTTATTCAGGAAATCTAGAAGAAAAAGAAGAATCATTGCATGGTACCCCCTCTGCCCTAGTATAGCCAAGGGATTCCTCTAGACATATGAATCCATTATTACATTATGTACTCTTCTTTGACCACATAAAGCCACATATTTTTTACTCAATATAAATTGACAATTTTAATTTTAAAAACAATGACACTCTCCACATCTCCATAGAGTGGTTCTAGATCCCGTGTTGTCTTTGTTGAAGCTAAATTAGTAAAGTTGTGCCAAAACAATGCTCTTTACACCACAGTTAGTTGAATCTTGTTTAGCATTGAATTATTCCCATTGACAATTATACTCTTCACATGTCTATAGAGTGGCTCTAGATCCAATGTTCTTTTTGTTGAAGCTAAATAAATGAAGTTGTGGAAAAAAAATTCCCTTTACACTCCTACAAATCAAATCTTGTTTCACATCTCATTATACATGTTGAATGCCTATTCAAGTAAGGTTAGGTTTGTAATATACTATTACCACTAATGTCATAATTTTATTAGCAGTTATTATGTATAGTAGCCATAGGACATAATGTACATTAATGTTGTAAGAATGAGAAATCAACCCTTTTCCCAAAAGGTACGATTTATTGCCCCGATGTGTATTTATATACACACCATTGTATCTTAATATATCATCCCACATCAATATTCATATTAATAGATATTTATTATTTTAATATGGATTTAATGGGGTATTTTTTCATGGATGGCTTTATGAAGGAACCATGAAAGTTTTCTTTAGGTAGTATCACCACAATTTTTTTATGCTAACTTGTGGGCAATTTTATTTTGCTAGTGGTAATAAAAATTTTCAACTAGTGGTCCAACTCATTGATAGAATATTTGATTTTTTTTTATTATTGTTTGCATAGTTTGACATAAAGATTCTTATTTGCCAACATCAAACAATGAAGAGAAATCACCAAATACACTAATTTGTTAGGATATTTATACACGTAGGAGTTAGTTAAGATCAATTTGGTCTAATGTGTCTTTAGGTAAAAATGTGTTTCTTTAGTATGCATTAGTATGCATTTGTAGTTATGTAATTTGATAGTCATGATATGTTCTAGACATAGAGTGATCCAACGACTCATATTCACCTCGATCTTAACAACTACATTGATCCGTGGCTTAGCACCCGATTGGTCCATGATCTCTATTTAAAGGGCATGGGGAGTCATTTGCTGATGATCGATTGTGAGAAACTCTCTTGTAAAATATTTTTCTTTTGCATTAATATATTGCCTCAAGTGGCCACGTTGGTTGGGGTCGTGGACTGTTTCCCTCTTCAAGGGTTTTAACCATGTAAAAACATTGGTGTGTTGATATTTGATTTGGTTGTGTCAATGGTTATTGAAGATTCTCATCCTCTGTTGGAATACCCTATTTTTTCGAACATGGTATCTGAGCCCATTTGAAAACCCACTCCTATTGTAGATCAAGATCTTGAAGTTGGGTTGCCTCATTTCTAGTTTTTGCTATTTTCGTACATTTCTGGGTTGCGAGGACTGTCCATTATGTTTGGAGCACTTCTTTTAGTTAGAAACACTTTTCGTTTCACTCGAAAATGTTTCTATTTTCCCAAGATACGACCATTTTAGTCACATCCGAAGGTATAAATCCTAAACATGCACTTTTTTTTTACAGAGTTAATATTTTTTTTTTCTGTTTTTATTTCCAGGTTGATACTCTTTCCGGTATGCATATTCTATTTTTCTTGCACTCAGTGCGATCTTGAAAAATCAGAAATAGAGTGAAAAGTGTTTTCTTGTCTATGTATGCTCTTTTCCATGCACTCTATGAGATATTGGAAAATTAGAAACAAAGAGAAAACTTGCATTTTTCGGGTAAGCTATCCGAGATCTAACCTCATTTGTTGTTGAGATTCTTTTTCTTTCAAAAACATTCCCTTGTGTTTGTATGAGCACACATAAATAATTTTTTGTTGGGTAAGTAGACACTTCGAGGAAGAGCTCCAACAACACCAACACCAACACCCCCATCCTCCTCCTTTACAATTATAATGTGTTTTTCACTAGCTCACTTGGTTGAAGGTTACTTTATGTAATAAGAGGTCTTGGGTTCAAGTCTCTTTTTTAAGTTACTTTTTGAAAAAGTTCATGCATTCAAATTTAATATTCATTTTTAGTGACATTTTTGCATGCAACTTTAATTTATAAAGTAACTTAATTGTAAAATTGATCCTTACTTATTTTATAAAAGTGGGTCGCTTCATAAATAATCTAGTTGTAATAGTGACCTTATAGGCAAAGTTAGAGAAGAAAGAGAATTTTGTGCATCCATCACCACGTGGACCAACTTCTACTTGCCACGTGGCTATTTGGTTACCATTTACTCCTTTTCTTAAAAAGAGCATAACTTTCACATCCAAAGACCATTTTTTTAAACAACCTATATTTTTGAGATCTTCGCATCTAGGGAATTAGTTTCATATTTTGAATCCATATTATTTGCATATTTTAATATGGATTCACCAAGTGATCTTTTGCTTACCAGTACCAACTACTTCTCATGGAAATATCATATGGAGGATGTACTAAGAAGTAAAGAATTGTACTGGATTACTTTTGGAACTGAACAATACCCTTATGATGATGAAAAGAAATCCAAATGGGATAATAAGAATGACAAAGCACATGGACTAATCATAATATCCATCTCTCATGATTTAAGGTTTCACCTTTAAGGAATTGATGACCCAGATACATCTTGGGAAAATCTTGAAGTTGTGTTTGGTAAACACAATGTGATTCAATCCCACCAGATTGAAAATTCGTTAATGACCTTAAGTCTCAATGATTTTCCTTGCATTGAAGATTATTTATCTAAGTTCAAAAAAATTAGGCTTTTATGTAAATATTGTCAAATAGATGTGAAGGATGACCGATGCATATGTGTTATTCTTGCTAAGCTTGGTAGTGCATATGATTCGTAAATGAAAGGATTATAGCCTATCGACGCCACTTACATGGAAAACCTCTATCAGACAAGTATAAACTTAGCTCACCCAAGATTATGGAAACTTGACTAACCAAATCATCAATTGAGTCGACCAACTAACAAATCAGTCGAACATGTTGATTTTTTTGTAGTTGCGTGATGTATTAACCTCCAAGTGTAACCTTTGTACTTAGAATAGAATATTCCAGGAGTAAGAGAACCATTAAAAATATGTGTGAAAGCCCTAGAAGAGAAGTCGACCCAAGGAGAATAATAATAAAGTATTCAAAGGCTCCAGAAAGAGAATTTGACCCCACTTGGAAAAGTCACTTGGACATGATAGTATAAATAAGGAGGCACCTAGCTCATTTAGAAACACTCACTCACTCAAATAGTGTGCAAGTCTAAGGAGCAACAACTGCAGTAGAATGAGGTGCAAGTATGGAGAGAGTAGTGCAACAATTTCCATGAAGTATTATCAGTCTTTCTGGTATCTCTCTTGTGCAATTCGCTTCGTAAAGGTACACTTATATTAGTAGAGGTAAATTCTCTTAGTATTGTGTTGCTATTGCAGCAGTGGAATTTTTGGTTAGGGTTTATTTGTTGGTCCTAGTGTGGAATTTCCATAATAATTCTATCTAATAAAAGGTTATTGTGCTCGGGGGTGGCGCATGTGAATGCCTATGGTTGGTTGACAATGACATGACATTGTCTATGGTTAAACGAGGATACCAAAATTTAAACATGGTATTAGAGATAGTTTCCTTCATAACAGTCTAACCACTAGAAGGAAGATCATCAATTTCCCCTATTGTCAAGCCCATTGAGCACTTGCAAAAGACACAAAGAAGCTCTCTTAAGGAGGGTGCATCTTTCCCCCGGATCAGATCTCCAAAATTCAAAATTTGAAAAATTAGGGTTTCCTCATAAAACCCTAGGTCGAGGCATCATTGATCTAAGAAGGCTTCATGAAGAAGAATTTGGAGTGCCAGTTGCAGTTCCTCTGGTCCAGTGAGGTTCTGGTAACTCGTTGAGCAACTCATTGAAGGATGCTGAAATTATTCTTTCCCTATCTTAGCTCACTAGCCATTCTTTAGGCAGTTCCAACTAGGGTTCCTGGTTTTGTTGTGGCAGAAAACTCTAACCCAAATTCATTGGGCACTTTTAGTGAAATTTTGGGCCTAATTCTTGGTTGTCCCAGTGTTCCCTATCCTATTGCACCTTCTGGTGCTCTAAGTCAGCAAAAACATCAAGGTTGATTTTTTGAGTCTGACAGGTTGAAGTCAAACCTCTGGTCAAAGTTAAAGTTATAAGTTGACTTTAGTCAAAGTATTAGATTGATTAAGGTTGAGATTTTAGATTTTATTTGCATTATAATCTCTAACTCATATTTCTCATATTGTCTTAGTACACGGGACAGGGTGGAGAGAATACTTGTCATCTTAAGTTAAGGATACCCAGAAGAAAAGCAGCAACACTCATTCTTGGAGATAAGACTCCAGGTCCAAGGTTTGATTGATTAAATTGATAAGTTTCCAATTTGAACATATCAAGTTTGATAATTGATGCATTACAAGTAAACACTATAGTTTTGACAACAATCTTTGAAAGGTTCTATTACTGCTAGGTACAATGAATACTTGATAGCATGTGAGTACTATTGATATAAATGCTTATTGTACTTGTTTGCAAGATGAAATAACATATCCTCTAGGAGATACTTCTTATTTTGCTTACAAGAAGGCCACCTTGGTAATTATATGATGATTACCATGAAATTGTCTCTCATTCTTATTACCATAGATATGTTCTTATGAAAATACTATTATATTGGAAATACTTTTTCTCTTGTTGCTCTTGTCTCAGACAGGTTATCTTACAAATTTCATGGAGGTTACCATGGAGATGTATTTGTTCCAAGAAGGTTACCATGAAATTACTGTTGATATTATGGTAGCTACGGGAGGTATTTACCTCCACGTGTAAACCTGATGAGAATATAATACTCCAAAAAGCAAGAAGAAACCCTAATGAGTTGGCTAATAACCCTAGAAGACATGTCGGCTCAAGAGGGTAATTTATATTAGGTTATTAGCCTCCAAGAGAAGAAGTTGGCTAGAAGAAATAATATATACTGAACAGACAGATAACCAGAATGAGAAGTCGGTCTAGGTAGTTAGCTAGAATCAATATAAATACAGGAGGCATTAATCAATATAAATACATCAAAGCCAAAGGATTTTTGGACATCGTGCATTCATATGTGTGTGGACCAATAACCACCACTTCACTTAGCAGATAATGGAGGAGAGTTCACATCAGATGACTTCAAAGAATTTTGCAAAGAATTTGGGATTAAGAGGGAGCTCACTACTCCCTACAATCCTCAGTAGAATGGGGAAGCAAAAAGAAATAACTGAACCATAATGGAAGCAATACAAGCTATGGGAAGATATTTTATATTGCATATCAGGTAGGTTATCTTGTAAACTCCATGGAGGTTACCATGTATATTTTTTTCTTGTTTCTTGTTCTGGGCAGGTCACATGTAATAAATCTGAGAGAGAGATATAATGACAGTTGCAGAAGAAAACAATTTATATGGTCTCTAGCTGAGACTTGGAGCAAACTATCCAGACATAGAGTTGTACACATCCATGTAATAAAAGATATAGATCAAAGTTGGATCCTTTAGGAAATAAGGGTGTATTTTTTGGATATAGTGAAACATCGAAAGCATATAGAGTCTACATCTCTGGTTACAAAAAATTGAGATTAGCAGAGATGTTATCTTTGATGAGGATGCAACCTTAAATATATCAAGGAAGCATCATGTGGATGAAATCCATGATGAGGAGCTTGAGGCTCCTAGGGTTGCAGAATCTGATGTTGGAAATGATGTTGTGCCAGAGGAGCATGGTCTAGAGGACCATGACATGGTAGAACCACAAAGACCTGCATACACAATTACAAAGAAAAGAAGAATAGTTTGGGCTTCTAAGATTATTTAGGATGCCAAGAAGTATGGTGCTCTAGATGGATATTTCAGAGAAAGAAAGAAACCTCGACCATATTCCAGTTACGTAGCATTGTTATGTGATATCATTGATGTTGAGCCAACCTGTTATGAAGAGGCTACAGAGAATAAATTATGGAAGGATGCCTTGATTGAAGAATACCAGTCCATCCTTAAGAATGATGTTTGGGATATGGTTCTGATACAAAAAGAGAAATCAGTTGTGAGTTCCAAATGGATATACAATACAAAAAAAGTCAGTAGATGGCAGTGTCGATAAGTACAAGGCAATATTTGTGGCTCGTGGGTTCTACCAGAAAGAATGAATAGATGATGAGGAGACGTTTTCTCTTGTGCTGAGATACACCTTGATTAGAGATATACTTACGATAGATGCAGTAATGAAATGGAAGGTACACTAGATGGATGTGAAGACAACCTTTCTCAATGGTGTAGTAGAAGAGGAAGTGTACATGGAGCAACCACAATGATTTGAGACACATGACAGGTAGACACATGTGTGTAGATTGAAGAAATCCTTGTATGGATTAAAACAATCACCCAAGGCATGGTACAATAGAATTGACAGATTTATGATGAGCTTGGGTTTTACCAAGAGTAAAGTAGATCCCAACCTTTACTACAAGGTTGAGGATAGTGGACTGATGATATTTTTGTTATATGTGGATGACATGTTTCTAACAAGGAACGAAAAGCTCATCGCTGAGAGTAAGAGGAATATTGCTACAGAGTTCAAGATGAAATACCTGGGTATGATGCATTATTTCTTACGTCTAGAGGTGTGGCAGAAATCAGATGAGATTTTCCTTAGCCAAGGAAAATATGCAGTAGAGATCCTGAAGAGATTCAAAATGATGGATTTGAAATCCATGCCCACACTGATGGTGACAAAATTGAAGTTATTGAGTGATACTTCTTCAGAGACAATGTATGTCACCATGTACATGTAGATGATTGGTTCGTTGATGTATTTGATGAATACTAGGCCATATATATGCTTTGTGATAAACACTTTGAGTCAATATATGGTTTAACCAAGACATGTTCACTTGATTGCAACAAAGCACGTGTTAAGGTACCTGAAGGGTACCATAGACTTTGGACTCCAATATGTTTTGGATCGTAAGATAAGACAACAATGCTATGCTAATTTAGATTGGGCCAGTAGTGTCATAGATCAAAAGAGTAAATCAGGATGTTGCTGCAGTTTAGGGTCAACTATGATATCGTGGCTCAACATGAAGCATACTAGTGTGGCACTCGGTATGACCGAGGAAGAACACATAACAACATGTTCAACCTGTAGTGAAGCTGTGTGGATTCAAAAGTTACTTGCAAGGCTGCTTGATCTCGAGTTGGAGGTGACTTGTATTTTTTGTGACAACCAGAGTTATATAAAGTTGTCCGAGAACCCCGTGTTTAATGAAAAGTTCAAACATGCTGAGATCAAGTACCATTATATCTGAGATTTGGTGCAAAAGGGAGCTATGAAGCTCTAGTATATTGGTACAAATGAGCAAATAGTAGATGTGTTGACCAAGCCTCTGTTAGGGTAAAGTTTAATTACTTTAAGGATAAGATTTACGTGGTCCAGAAGGACATGCCTCGTAAGAGGGAGTGATGAGTCACACATGCGATTCTTGACGTAGTAGCTTGCAGAGTGTGGAAGAAGCAGGTGGTCATTTATAGGCACGTTACTGACTGTGGCACCAATCAACATGATCTCACACAAGGCCAACAAATGATGAGCCTTCGGGGATGACGAGTTTCCTAGATTTTCAAGTTGGAGGGAAAACCTATGTGGTTGGAGGTGTTTCCTAGCCTTGGGCTATACAAGTAGTGTGTGCACACTACATTGCCTAACCCTCATGGTTAGATTCCCAATCACTGTGGGCTGGATGCCTGCTGTTCCAACCAAAAGAACTAGATCTAGAGATAGTTACTAGATTATGTGTGAGTTGGCAAGTTGTAGTTTCCCAGACTCCGTTCTGATTGGGTAGTAGCATAGTTCTGTGTAAACTGGCTCAACTACATATTCCAGATTCTATGTGAGTTGGATGGTTTGCTAGTTCAGTGTGAGCTACATGCCTAGTTCCATGTGAGCTATATTAAATCCATATAATGACATAAGGTCCGATAGGACGATGAGGCTATGCTCACTAGAGAGAATTTACATGTGTTGATGAGGCCACAGATGCATGACTGTGACATGACAATCAAATAGTCTCTGTGTGTGACTATGACAGAGCCTGTGTGGCTATGATGGTGATACTTGTGATATGATCTGTTTGATCATGAGATAGCCTGTGTGGCTATGGTGATGTTACTTATAGACTGGTTTGCAATACCATGTGAGTCTTTCCCATGCCATGTGATATGGATGGATGTGTTTGATACCATTACATGAAGAACATCTTAGTTAAAACCTCACTAGCTAAGAGGGAGTGTTGATGTTTTGGTAGCTGTAGGAGGTATTAACTTACAAGTGTAACCTTTGTACTTAGAATAGAATATTCTGGGAGTAAGAGAACCACTAAACAAATGTGTGAAAACCCTAGAAGAGAAGTCGACCCAAGGATAATAATAATAAAGTATTCAAAGGCTTTAGAAATAGAAGTCAACCCCACTTGGAAAAGTCACTTGGACATACTAGTATAAATAAGGAGGCACCTAGCTCATTTAGAAACACTCACTCACTCAACTAGTGCACAAGTCTAAGGAGTAGCAGCTGCATCAAAAGGAGGTGCTAGTCTGGAAAGAGTAGTGCAACAATTGTCGTGGAGTAGTCTCAGTCTTTTTGGTATCTCTCTTGTGTGCTTCTCTTGGTAAAGGTATGATTCTATTAGTAGAGGTACATTCTCTTGGTATTGTGTTGCTGCTACATCAATGGTATTTCTGATTAGGATTTATATGTTGGTTCTAGTGTGGACTTTCCAGAATCATTCTATCTAAGAAATGGTTATTGTGCTTGGGGGCGGCATATGTGAATGTCTATGGTTGGCTGGCAATGATGTGACATTGTTTATGGTTAAATGAGCATGCCAAAATTTTAACATAACACATGTAAATTGAGTCTATAAATTGACCAACAAGTCGATAAGATGAAATGCAGGTTGAGTCAATCAATTGACCAAAAATTTGGTTGGATGAAAGGTAGGTCGACCGCAAATTGAGTAGACCAACCGACTAGAAAGTTGACTAGATGAGAATAATTTGTCCGCAAGTTGAGTCGACCAAGGAAATCAAATTGAACAAATGAGAACTTGGTCGAATAGAGGGTGGATCTAATGAACTAGTGATTTCTATCAAATGAATAAGGAAGAGAAAAAAATGACTCAGGTGGATTGAGTCAACCATCGATTGTGAAAGAAATATCTGAAGGAAAATTTGATATTCAACGACATATGAAAATTTCTGGAGAACGATTTTGGTAACCCAAAGCAAATAAAAATGTCCAGGGGAAATTTTGGGTAACCTGCAACAAATAAAAACATCCAGGGGTGGTTTTGTGTAAACCACAACAAACAAAAACATCTAGGGGTGGTTTTGTGTAACCCACAACAAATAAAAACAACTAGAAGTCAAGTTTGATATTCAAAAATAGAGAAAGATGTCTTGGGAAATAATAAATGTTCAAACAACACTAGATTGTGAAGTATGGTCTTAAATCTTAAATCTTGATCTATCATGTGTTAAGAGGGATCAAATATCTCTATGTACAAACCTTTCCTTAAGTTTTTTCATTCTAAATTTTTTTTCACCTTGAGGTTCTTAATTCCTCTACATGATTGTTATAACCCTAAATTGCACCATCCATGCTTACTTGGCATCAGGCCAACTCATACCCTTTCCTTGCCAAAGCCATGCTGAACAAACTCTTGAAAAACCTCTTAAATCAAGTAACCCGCACCCTAACCTATTACTGGACGCGTTGGAACACTGACAGGCCTTCTACTGAACGCGTTGGAATGCTGGCTGGCCCACTACAACCCGCGTTTACCTAACAAAGCACAAAAGCAGGAAAGTTGCCGACGGAACGAAAAGCTTTGGGTCAGTTAACTGGAACTCCTAGCCATGCATGGCCGAGAGTTCATCCAAAACCCTAGCTCCTTCTAGCCTATAAAAGAAGGGGTAGGGGTACTATTTGGAGGAGGAAAATCATAGCAAAGAAACTCTGCCCAATTGCCGAATCCGTTTTGTCCCAACCCTTTAGCCTTTCCTCAAGCTTTAGGAGAATTCAAGCAAAGCAGTTGGAGGACAAACAAGAGGAGGAGCCCAGGATCAGGATCAAGGAACGGTGGCCGATCTCTATTATTATTGTAAGTTGATTCATCTTGAGATTAATAAATAATACTTTTCCCGTCCCAATGCATGCGTTTTATATGTTTTATTCGATTTATACTTAATCTCTAATCCTCTAGTAGAACAATAGCATGCATGCGTAGTGTTTTGTCTTGATTGTAGGATCGCCTTTGGAAGGAGCAGTAGAAGCAAGAGGATAAAGCGCAACGGAGGATCTACACCAAACGACGATAAAAAGGTTAGTAGGTTCTTTTCATGTTTGCATGTGAAAAAGGGTTTTAGGTTTGGGGTAGAAGGTTAAAAGTAATTTCTTAAGGGTCATGATCTGCATGCAAGTTTAAGCCCTAGCTTGTTAGTCCGTAGGGTATAATTTCCCCACAACAGAATTGGAGACTCCACTAGGGATATATACTCTTAGGGTTTCCGGATTTAGTTGAAGGTTTTTGGGTAGTTTAAAGGAGTAGATTCTCTGTTTCTTTGTTTCTTTGTTTTCTGTTAGGTCAGAGCTAGCAGGGAACCTAGTTATCAATACCAGTTTTTTCCTTGACTGTTTCTTGACATTTATTATCGAGACACACAGAGGTACACGCGGCCTGTAGAAGGCTTGCACGCGTGTAACCCGTGCCCTAACCTTCTATAGCCCGCGTTTGAATGCCTATTGTAGTGGTTTCAGTAGTGTGTAGAGCTCAGAAAGCTTAAGAGGCAGTCTCCTCTTCCCTGTCAGAATTTCCATTCTCAGGGGGCTTTCTGGATCCTGTCTGGGTCTTACTGGTTTACTGTCTTGTCTCAGTTTGCTTTATTGCATTTGTTTTCTTTTTGCAATTTTTCTTTTCTGTTAGGTAGAAGCATCCAAGCCTTTAAGAGACCCTGGTTGTCAATACTAGTGGCCTTTTTCAGGTCTGGGCTGCCTGTGTTTGATTTGGTCTTAGCTTTTATACAGACCCGCGGCCTGTTCAAGTTTACCCCGCGGGTACTCGCGCGTTGTTATATCTCAGCATGCGTTTGCACGCGTGCTGTTTCGGTGACAGTCGCGGGCTTGATTGGTTGATTTTTTAGCTTGGGTGGGGCAGTCATCCCCTCCTGTGGTGAGAAGTGTTCCTCTCAGGGGTTTTGAGTCTAGGGTGCACAGTCAGTAAGTTAGGGCCTCTTATCCTTAGCCTATGTTTTTATTAGTTGATGTTTTGATAGAAAAGACAAAAGAAGAATTTTTTTTATGGTTTTTAGACAAGTGTCAGAATCGATGCTTTCTTGATTGCTTTTTTGCGTCTTTGCTCTGATTCTTTGTGATCTGTGCTTTAAGCCATAATTTTATTGTTGTTTTTGTGGTTTTGTGCTTGTCGACATTTTCCCTTTGTTGCGTCATTTTGCAATTAAATAAAAAAATTTTCTCTTGTTTCATTTTCTTCTTGGTTTGAATATTGTGTTGTTGCATCAGTAGCTAGGAAGAAGTCTTGTTTCATAAGTTTTTGCATGAAATCTTAGAAAATTCCAAAAGAAAAATAAATCTTTCTTGTTGAAAAGTTGTTGGTTTTGCATTTTTTGTAAAAGTTTTTGTTTCCAAGCATTTCTTGTTCATTTTGCTTTGAGTCTTTACACACCATCAGTTTCACCTCCATACCTTGTGACGTAAAAAATCCCATTAAAAGCAATGCTAATTAAAATCAATTAGACTTTTTGTTTGTAGGGTGCATACACTAGCTCAGGACTAGGGCCTTGGAATAGGTTGGAGAGTAAATTCTCCAAGACCACTCAAACCAAACATTGGAGTCTGTCAATAGGGAGTGTAGAAGTCCAGTAGCGTGAAAGTTATCCGGGACCCCCCTCTAACACAGGGGCTAAACACGAGGTCACGTAAGGAAAGGTAGCGGAGATAACCCCTCCAAAGGTGGACCGAGCGTAGTGGAGAACACATATCGAGGATTTGTTAAGGGATTCCGTCGTTTGCATTTTCCACGGGGCTTCGTGGGTCTCGAATCCGTTCGAGGTCCTCAGTTGTCTTCTGGACCATTTTCTCTCGATACCCTTGACAGGTTTCGGGCTTGATACCCTGCTCATTGTGGTCTACTCGACTATCGACTGCACCCGCCTGGTGACTGTTCACGTGCTGGCAAACTAGTTGCCAATCTTTTCTAGGGACATACACAGGTGACTACGGGGGTATACCGCGGTACCTAGGAAAGACATCTGGCCACGCTTTGCAGAGTATACCCGGAGGGTGCTTCCGTTTTCGAGTTGCACTTGCACCGGTAAGTTTCTCTAGTGTTGGCTGTTGTAACTGTTCTTCCAACTAGTTTAGTGTTTGCTTGATTTATCTTTTAGGGGATTTATTTTAGTGGGTGTTACTGTTTGCACATGTATAATACCTTAGCGTGTCGTGGATCTTCTCACACAGTGGAGCATTCAGAGCTCCGTCGGTCACGAAGGCTTCTGGGCCTGCCGCCGGTTATACTGGAGCCACCCCCGCCACCACTGAGGTGAAAGCTAGACCAACGAGGGTCTTTCGAAGCAACCGGGTTTCAAACCATTGAGCCGGAACAACTCCCGGAGGAATCAACCGCCAATGTTGGTGTAGTTGAAACCCCATCCACTGATACTTGGCCGGACATTATTGTGCCAATTCAATTTTACGAACGCCTGTCAGTGCCTAACCGAGTTATGGAATCAAACTCTGTTACTTCCTCTGGGAATTCTTCCATTCCCATCACTGTTGCTACCACAGGAGAAGCTTCTCCTAACTTGCTTTTGTCGGCGGTCCGAGCCACCATGGTCTCGGCCGCAACTACGTCGCACAGTGGACCGACCCCATCTATCGCGGCGACCACACCTCCTTACAAACCTAGTGCGACAGGCCCTCCGTTTTCATACGGTATGCCTAGTTTAGGTACAAGTCCTGCAGTCACTTCCTCCACTTTACAGACTTTGGGTCTGGGGGCAGGGAGCTTTAACGCTCCTCTGCAAGGTCAAATTGGGGGCATTCCTGTCCCTTTCAATGCTTTTCCTTACGCTGGAGGTCATATCTCTCCTTCATCCCCTTCGCTTGGTGGATTGCATCAACAGTCCACCGGGCAGCCTGCACACACGAGTTCATTTGGAGTCGGGAGTTAAGGAACACTTGCGCAAAATCTGCCGGTAGGTTCATCACTGTTTGTTTGGAACGGGACGTTTGGTAATAACACTTTCACATCCACTGCTTTCCCATCTGGGGGCACACCCATTTTTGGACAGTCTACTCCGATGCAGGGTACTATTCCTGCGCCGGGGGCACATATACCAGGACCTTGGAACTCAGGACAAGGATCCATTCCTTCCTATGGAATGTCGTTCTGGGGAAATTCTTTCCACAGTCAATGGAACCCCAGACAGACTTCTATGCCTCTCCCCTTGGGACCGGCATGGGGTAATCCTTCCCAAAGTCCGTCAAACATGATGAATGCCCAACATCCTATGTCCTTCATGGGGAATCAACCAATGAAGTCTCCTCAGATGCAAAATCCTTACGCTGGTCAGGGCCATGGTTTCTACTAGAATCCAGGCCAGCAACCAAACTTTTCCTGGCAACCTGCTGCCAGTCAAACTCCAGGACCCTTTTTTCCAGGCTATCAGCAACAACCCAAACTACCATTCCTGGCAACGTTACACTTGCCCGATTTGACATGGTTGTTAAATGATCCTATCTGTCACGATCCACGTTGGCCTCCTATGCCGACGAAGTTGCCTTCAGACATTCCAAATTTCGAGGCCAAGCCTAACGAAGATCCAAGTGATCACGTGACTACTTTCCACCTTTGGTGTTCATCTAACTCACTGAAAGATGACTCCATCCAGTTGCGATTGTTTCAACGCACTCTTATTGGGAGTGTCGCGAAATGGTACATAGAACTTGATCGTTCACGATATTCTTCTTTTGGAGAACTGGCTATGGCTTTCCTTAACCATTTCCAGTTACCTGTGAGATACGACGCGGGCACAGAGCTACTTGCTAATTTCGAACAGATGACAGCGGACCATATCTCTGACCATATCCGAGAGTGGCGACGCTGAAAGATTCTAATCAAAGTGCCAGATCCACCAGCATTCCTGCTTGAGTGGTTCCTTAAGTCTTTAGTTCCTCAATTATCCAAAGACGTCGCAACTTCTGGGGTTTTCTCCGAGGAAGATGCCATCATGAGGGCTCAACAGTTTGAGCTGATCTACTCTTAGTCTGGTTTATTATATAACATCCTGCCGGATGCACCACGATCAATTCTAGATAAAACTAGACAGAGAGCTGGACCACATGCCGATGGTATAGTTGGTTCAGCACAAACCAAGCCCATTGAGCAATTGACAAAACAATTGCAACAGTTATCTATCCAACATTCAGCAGCCAACCAGACTACTGATATGGCTGCTCCTCCTACCCAAACGTCGGAAGTACACTCCGTGTAGATGACTAACCCAAAGGCCAACCAGTAGCCTGAAGGGAAGAAAAAACAACGCAAGAAGGGTAAGGGGGAGAAAAAACCCACTGATAATGCTGGCAAGGGCACCATGGAAAAACGAAAGGCGAGGTATCCGTGCAACTTGTGTGCGGAAGACCACCCAACCCATCTATGCCCTCGACTTGCAGAAGCCCAAAAGTTTGTCACATAGCAACAACAAGCTGTGTTGACTAATCCCTTTCATCATGGGCAAAATTTAACTCAAGCCTCTGCAAGTGTGGAAGGGGGCAGTTCAGAAACTTGCCCTCCTCCTAACAATTCCTCGTCCGCAAACATATATATGGTTAGGGGTGATGCTTTGATAACGACTAGAGCGCACGATTATAGTAAACCAAGCACCTCTGAGAAGGGCAAAGAAGCCGAGATCCCATCTCTTCCTCTACAGATCGAGAAGATGTTGGGTGAAACAATGACACGCATTCCAAAGGGTGCATTTAAGAAAGCTTCTCACAATCCAAATGCAAGGGCCGCCCAGAATTACTCTGTGGTGGAAGATTTATCCCAAACCCCTTATGCTATGTCCTCTTTGGAGGTCCTCCAAAGTTGCCCTGCTCAGAGGAAAGCCTTGTTGATTTCTTTGGGCTCTACTGAGACTTGTAACCCGGGTACCATCATGTTAGATACGATTGACTTGAAACCTCGTCTGCCTTACCACGTCGCGTTTCAGATAGTAGTGGCTCGTCCCACGAAAACTTTTACATGAAATGTTTTCCGCACGGTGGTCGACAAGGGTGCTTCGACTTGCGTTATGTCATTAGCATGCTGGAAAGCCATTGGTCAGCCCGAGTTGTCTCCATCACCTACTCTCCTTATTGCGTTCGACGGTCGTTCTTTCCGACCACATGGCATCATTCCTTCTTTTCCTGTGTAGTTAGGAGGGAAGACGGTGTGCGTCGAGGTAGAGGTAGTCGATGCCCCCCTCGACTATAATATCTTGTTAGGTCGTAGTTGGACTTATGTGATGCAAGCGGTGGTTGCTACAGTTTTTCGAGTCTTGTTGTTCCCACACGAAGGTCGGATAGTGACCATAGATCAATTGTCCTTCTCTAGACCTGACCCATCTTTGGGGGCATCCACGGTTCCCATGATTGATAATCCTCAAGCTGGTGTCGGCAACGTAGGAGTTGGCTTGTGCCCATCTTTGATGGGAACTTTCAATTACCCACCTCCTCATGGTGATGTCAAGTTTATATTGACTCACCACAAGGCTGAGATTTTTCACGTCTCGTCGTTCCGCACGACTTACTTTCAGGATCCATGGATTCTTCCTTCCCCATCAGCCATGATGGATGAGACAGGGCACGCTGGCATGTCCATGACCTTGTCGGCCGCTGAAGTAGTGTACTCTTTGGTCCAGCAAGATTTAGCTACTCCTGATCCGATTCCCGCACAAGAGTTGGATCCACCTCTTGAGCCTATCTGGGCTCAGGTTTCTCTCGCCAATACCGATTCGTTAGACTTAGTCTTGCCTTCTGACGAAACAGTAATTGAAGCAATGACTAGTCTGGACAAACCTTGGGAAGATATTCATCACAGATCATATTTCCTCCCCGAGTTACACCGAATTGAGGCAGGAGAATTCACTATCACCATGATGGGAGATCAGTCGTGTCCTATTAACCTCTTAGCTACACAGGAAATTTATGCTGAGGGAAATATGGCGACTATCGCTGAAACTATACCTATCAACATCTCCCGAACCCCTAGCGTCATAGACAATGTTTTCGTTGGAGCATACAACTCCCCCGAGGAGATGCCAGGCATTGACCCACAAAGAGTCTATCATGAGCTAACTTTGTTGTTTTCCAAGCTTGCTTTGAGATCTGAAAGCAACATCTGGCGAGACTGCATTTATGCTTTTCGATCTTGTCCGGATTAACTGAGAAAAGTAACCATTATGGAGTCTTCTTTAAGCCCTTTTCAGACTCCTTAAAGATGAAAAGATTGTCGAGTGACCTTGTTTCTTCACACTCGTTAAACTGGTCCAGAAGAACGTTCCTTCAACGGGTCTCCTTTTAAGCCCTTTTCAGACCCTCTAAACATGAAAAGATTGCCGAGCGATCTTGTGGCCTTTCACGCTCGTTAAACTGAAATTTGAAGTCACGTCCGTCCGGCGGTAGTTTACCCCTTTTTCGGTCTGGACGGTCAACTGTACGAACAAAGGAATACTCTATTGAATTCCAATTCATTAGAAGAGTATCCTCAGGTAAGATTTTATTCCTTTTTCGGGCCCGAGGGACTAAATTTACGAAAAAGAAACCCCCCCAGGTCCATAGTTAAGCTCTTTTCAAACTCCCTAAAATTGAAAAGATTGCCAAGTGACCTTATTCTTTCACACTCATTAAAATGGTCCAGAAGAACATTCCTGATGGAGTCCATAGTTAAGATTTTTTCAGACTCCTTAAAATTGAAAAAATAGCCGAGTGATCTTGTCCTTTTCACACTTGTTAAAATGGTTTTGAATTGACGTCTAATCGATGCTAGTTTATCCCTTTTTCGGACCGACTAGACTATTGACGAAAAAGGTACCCCAATGGAGTTTCCTTTTATGCTTTTTCAGACTCTCTAAATATGAAAAATCACTGATCTTACCTTCTTTGGGCTTGTTAAACTTACATTGAAGGATGTTACCATTGTGTGTTCTATCAACCGCATTTGCATCCTTTACCCATCAACCTAGTAACAGTTTGCCTTTGCTTCTTAACACCTTTGGCCACTGGACGATTTTTCCCGAGTATCATTTCCTTAGAACATCAGTCTTGTCCTTGTGCCTTGAGCTTGTATGTTTTCTATACTCGTTCCTCCTTTGTAACGTAATATTCCTTTATTCTTTTTCACAATCATCAAAAAGAACAAAAAAAATCAAATATACCCCAAAAAGACGATGGGAAAAGTATTTTCTTTATTGGCAGCATCATGAGTCGCCCTTGGATAAAGCACATCTATCTGTTTGATTCATCATACTTTGGGATGTAGTATGACCTTAGGAAGCTTTTCTCTCTATATTGAGTTGTGTCCTCCACCATTTGGTTACTCTTCCAAACATATGGAGAGTTTGCGTTGCCTCCTTCTTCGTAGACTTATGATTAACATATATGATGCCTGAGTCTTATCACTTGTCGTGCTATTTTCCAAGGGAAGTTTGTTACTTAGCCTGAGTCGGCCCCTCTGCAATATGTTTCTTGTTCGCATACCCGACCATCCTGAACATCCAATCAAGTCTTTGTTTGAAATCACTGAAGCCTTCAGTCCGATCATCAAGATTATCAAGTCCAAAACCGACGAGCCGTCGAAGACCTTTGGGTAGTGCAGTCGTACACTCATATTACACTCCTAGCCGAGTTTAGAAGATTTTGAAGTTGTTGCTCGAGCTCTGAAGTACAACCATCAGGCCGAATCAACTTCTAGGAGATGGATTCTTTATATGTATATCTTTCTGATTTCGAGATGTAGCTCCGCTGTGTATTATTCGCGGCTACTCTTCATAGTTATTTGACATGGATCTACAGTGTATTTGATTGGTAGCCATGGTTCTTTTCTATTCCGAGCATGGGTATGCCCGCCTCGGTGAGACATTTGATATTTTTTGCAGATGGCACCTCCTAATTCCTGATTCCTAGGCTCACTCATTCAACATATCAGTACAGATTGGTAAAGAATTGGTAATGTATTTCGGCCATCAGATGCTCTTCTGACCTCACACATTAGGGGGCATCTGTTATAACCCTAAATTTCACCATCCATGCTTACCTGGCATTAGGCCAACTCATACCCTTTCCTTGCCAAAGCTATGCTGAACAAACTCTTGAAAAACCTCTTAAATCAAGTAACCCGCGCCCTAACCCATTACTGGGTGCGTTGGAACGCTGGCAGGCCTTCTACTGCACGCGTTGGAACGCTGGCTGGCCCACTACAGTCTGCGTTTACCTAACAAAGCACAAAAACAGGAAAGTTGCCGATGGAACGAAAAGCTTTGGGTCAGTTAACTGGAACTCCCAGCCATGCATGGCCGAGAGTTCGTCCAAAACCCTAGCTCCTTCTAGCCTATAAAAGAAGGGGTAG
>ML804041.1:97498-150501 GCA_009831015.1 Picea engelmannii
CCCTATTGGAATAAGGATCAAGGTATATTGGGGATTATATCCTATCACAAACCAATTCTAACAATCAATGTTGGATAGGAGGGATAGACATTTTATAGTCCTAGCAACATTCATATTCAAACACATGTGACATATAGTAGAGGGAGGAGAAGGTCGAGAAGGAAAAAATAATCAACCCATAACCATTAATCAACCATTATGTTATACGGGTGGGTGTAGAGGTGGGTGGCACTACATCTATGGATGCCCTTGTTGGCATAAGGATCAAGGTATATTAGGGTTTATATGTTATCATAGATGAAATCCAACAACCAATGCGTGACATGAGGGAAGGAGACAAGGGTGAGAGATTTTATAGTTGTAGCAACAACCCCATGAAAAAGTCACATAGTAGGTGTATCAAAATATTTTCTTAACACACTCATAGGAGGGAGGAGAAAGTTAAGTACACAACCATAATCACCTTAGCAAGAAAGTAAGCAAGCACAATCAACTTAATAAACAAGCAAGCAAGCATATTCTTTAATCACCAATATAAATTTAAGACTTTCTATGTCAACCTTATATTACAACTTAATTCAATAATATTAATGACTATAATGGAATTAAAAAATTACAACAAATAATATCATTCGATTAGCAATAAATTTTTTATATTACAACTTAACACAATAGTATTCTTGATAATAATGCAATAAAATCTTACAATAAATAATCTCCATCTTCATATAATATATGAATATAATATATAAAAACTAGTATAAATATTTCATTCTAACAATATATATTTAATATATATTTAAAGCAAACTATATAACCCATTTCTACCATTTTTATTTTCAATAATGATAATTTTTTTATGATTTTTTTTTAAATTTTAAATTATCATTTCCAATCACATTTTTGTCTCATTTTTATTTTCTATTTAATTTTTTCATTAAAAATACATAACAACCTATTGAAAATTATAGAGAATATTAATTTAATTATAAATTTAATAATAAACTTGTTTAAACTTAATTCTTGCCTTGTAATGATTAAATTAAGATGCAATTTCATCCATGTTAATGTCAAAACACAATTGCACTATTTAAAACATTTTTTAACTTGAATATTGTCTCAAACAACATCCACAATTACATCATATAAATGATTTTAATAGCCATGAAAGTTGTTAGACTTATAAGAAGATGAAATAAAAACCATATTAACATTTATTTGATGCCCAATTCAAGGTGATATCAATGGAAAACTATTATTGGATGTTATTTTGGTACCAAATCATTCAAATTTTTATAGTGCCATAATTATAAACAAATGTTACAAAAGATCTAGAAGGGATTTTGAGGTTTGCTAACATGTTTTAAAGGTGTTGCAAAAACAAAAGATGGAAAATATAACTTTTTTGAATTAATGAATGCCTTTCAAGCCTATTGTTCTTATTGCTAGTAAGATAATATCTCTAATCAAAAGGGTTGAGAGGGTGGAGAAATTGGAGAATCGTACATGTAAAAGAGAGATTAAATAAGTTGTACATGTAAAAGAGAGATGCAATAAGTTGTACATGGTCGATAGTGGAACCAAAGGTTTCAATATGGAGAGGAAATGAAAAATGAGTGATAGTTAACCCTTAACATATATTTCTCAATCCCTAATCCCTTAACCCTCTACCCTTGGCCATTAACCATATTCCTTATCTATGAGCCATTAACCCACAATCCTCCTTAATTGTTCGTGTCAAATATTTAACATCTTCAATCCTTAACAATATTCTTTAATCCTTAATATATAAACCTAAAACCCTACACCCTAAATCCATAAATCTAGGGCCAAAATACTAACGATAAATTTACATTAACCCTAAATTCATAACCGTCATCTCTCAATTTTTTAACTCTCAAAACTTACCTTCAATCTTTAACCATCAAACATTAACCAAAACATTAACCAATAGACAATTCTAATCCAATAACCCAAAACAATTAACCCCTTGCTCATAATTAGTTTTTCAAAAAAAACATAAAAGACCCCCTTTTCTTCAAAATATCTAAATAAAAAATAATTCAAATCATAATCACAATATTTATTAAATTAGTAAAACTCAAACAAACTTGAACCTCGAGTAAACTAAAATGAAAACCTCACAATAAACATGGTCTTGAAACAATCCATTAAATCTAATCAAAATAATCCCTAGAGTAATAAACCCATAATTTAAACCCGCCTAAAGTATTTATTCAAGTCATTATGTGGGTCAACAACATCTAACTTACAATGGAAGCAAATTGAGCAAATGGAAGACCTAAGGTCATCTTCAATGACATATTGTGCAAAATAAAGAAGAAGTGAATATGAAAAAATATTAAATGACTTAGTAACTAGGATATTCACTTAAATAGGTTCCCTACTAATAGTCTAATTGTAAAGAGATAAAGAAAACATAAAAACATTTCATTTTAGAGTGCGAAGATTTCAAAGACAACTTATGTAAGTCTCTTGATAACTAACTTTTAAAATAATTTATTCAGAAATAAGACAATGGAGAAATCAAAAGAACTCATCATCAAACTGAACAGGAAAAAATGCAGAAATCACTATCTGAAACACTCTCTCCCGTATACTATTGTTAAAAATTAACTTCTTTCTTTCATAATTTTTTTTTTTTGGGTTGAGATGGTCATTGTGATCGGCTCCCTTTGCCAGGAAACAAGAACGACTATTTGATAAAGCAATTAGTTACATGATCATTCATTATGAATTTTGATACAATATGCCACGTGGACTTTCAATTGAGTAACCTACGAGCATATCCTTATAAATGGAACTTTTGTCCGTAATATTTTCATTTGAGCCAACTCCTTTTTGTTTTCTCATCGCTTAAATCTCCTCTCACGAAAACATTCATCTCTTAATTTCCTCATTCATCCATGGCGGCAGCAGTGGATACGAGGAGTCCGTTGCCAACTTTTCGGCGCACTCCAGTTATCAAGCATTCGCCTATCTGGTAATCTCGAACCTCCAACGCGACCATTCAGTAATATTTTCAGACCTTTACCGGTATAAGAGGGGCTAAGGACCGGTTTTTCATTTAATTTTATAATCAAGATTGTTCGATGCCTTTAAGTTTTCGTTTAAACAATATTTTTCCGTTTAATTTTGTCATCATTATTGTTCACTGCCTTTTAAGTCTTCGTTTAAACAATACTTTGTTTTCATTGAGATTATGGTAATGTATGAACTTGCATCCACGCCAGTGCTTTTAGATTCATCCTTTCAGTGCGGTGAAAGAGAAATCGATCTTTGTTTCTTTTCATTTTATTTGCATTTAAGATAGTAAGAACGATCTTGATTTCCTTTTACATTATTTGAATTTTCAACTATTCTTTAAGACTTAGGCTGACAATATTTAAAGCCTTGCTATGTCCAGCCTCAAGGTTTACGGAGATGCTCTAGACGCTGAGAAAAAGAGCTTCCAAAGCGACTGCGTCAGAAATATTGGTGAAATCAAGCGCTTCCTTTAAATGCATTGGTTTACATTAGTAATTGCTGGGAGGTTATTCCTTTTAGTCTACCGAAGAAAAGAAAACGTTAAATTGATATAAAATTACATTAGAGAGCAGAAAATAGGAGAAGCTTGCGATCATATTCCCGGTTTTACCGCTGATTTACTAACTTTGGACATCTAATTCTTTGCGTATCTTGATTATTTTTGTTCCGAAGCATCAAAGATCACGAAGCTTGGCTCTCAAATAGACAAGACATCAAAGAAGTACGTTAAATAGCACTGAATTACTAGGAATCTAACCCAAGATAATTACTGATAAAATTGTTGCTTCAACAGCCCAAACGAGAAAAGGAAAGAAAAAGAGAAAAAATTGCCATCAAAGAAAGAAAGTAAAGATGCCGGAAAGAAAAGATCCAAGAAGTCCGAGAACACAGACATGCCAAAACGCCCTGCCACGGCTTTCATATTCTTCATGTATGGAATTGAAAGGCCTTATGTTTTCGGAAGCTTCTCTTACCCGTTATTTTCTTGAATGTTAGTTAGTTAGAAATGAATATTAAATAACGCATAGAACTCAATTGATGAGCAGGTCGAGCTTCAAAGAGGAATTGAAAAAACAAAATCCGAATATCAAAACTGCCGTCATGGTGACTAATTGATGATTTCCATTTAGTTTTTAAAGATTGTGTGAATGAGGCCTGAAGCCTGCCAATTTGCATGCATTTGTTAACACAATTTGCTCTTTAATTTGCTGCATTAAGCTGTCCAAGTCCGCGGGAACAAAGTGGAAATCAATGGCAGAGGAAGTAAGATCCATCCAATTACAGAGCTGCTTTGCTTATCAATATTTCCACATCTTTATAAGCATCGATAACTTTAATTTTGTGCTCATGTATCATAAATTTGGGGCTTCGGTCAGGAGAAACTTCCCTACATCAAGCTAGCTGCAGAAGAAAAAGCAGCCTACCAGACAAAGCTGGAGTCATACAAGAACAAGCAGTCTACCGAGGTCTGTAATTATTTTCTTAAATATAATGCTTAGAACAATGGCATCCTTCTCAATCCTCAAATTCCCTACTCTCAGGTTCTCAAAATTACAAAGTAAATTCTAGTACCTGTGCTACGTATTAATGATTGAAATTGAAATTTACGTTAACCTCTGTTTCTGCTCTGCTTTGTGACAGGATAAAGAAAAGCATGCTGCTTGTAATGGAAGTGATTCATTGGTTCTTAAGGCGACTGACCTGAACATACTGGTAAATGTGGCTTAATCCGTTGGTAGAAGCACACTAATAATGAAATTTGCTTCCTATTTCCGATGATACTAGCTAAACAACTTTTGTTACAGGAAGTTGTAGGAGATAACATGATTGATATGCAGTGAATTTCAGCATCATCCGTACTCCGAACATCATTTGATTCCAAAAGTCCGGGCGAGCAACGGTAGTTACATGATATTGCAGTATAGTATTCAGCTGTATTATTTGTGCTGCGAATTGAAATCCGATGTATATAGCCAACGTTAAGCGCTTTCAGTCGTTTTACATACTGGTTACTGGCTACGTTCTGTCTATATGTCAATACAAAATATGACAATGGAATTCCATATGAGAAGAACATATTCTTGTTTTCTAAGAAATGCATATTGTAGTTCACATCTTCCCCATGAATAAATATTTTTTTGTGAAGAGACTGTAAGTCTAAGAGTTTAATAAATAGCTAAATGTAAGTTACAGAACTGTTATTAAATTGTTATTAAACTGAAACCAAAGAAGCACAAATAAACCAGCCTTTGAAAATGTAAGAATGGCACACATTGTGTTCCAAAGTCTCTTTTTATGTTAGGAAAGTGGGACAGATTGTTAACATAAACTACCAAAACTAGCATCTAATAAATGTATTAGCCTTGGCCAAACCTACTAAGTGAGACCAAAACCTGCCAATAAAGGCATCTTACAATGGAGATATCAAGCCTTTAAATAGGCTTTATTACATGCAATGCATAGGCACAATACCAAAACCATGGGCCACAAAATGTTGACCTACTCATTGATGTCCATATAAAAAGAAATCCATCTACCGAGATACATGGGTACATCCTCTATGAACATCCTCTGTGATCACCACTTCTCTTCTCAAGTAATATTTTTCAGCTACATGGTTCATTAACATGTTAGAGTCCCTTTTAATCATAACTTGGTTCGAACCATCTCACATTTTGAGATTACTTCACACATTCCCCCCTTGATTGAAGAGTTAACTTCTCTGATTCAAACATTAAGCTAGTATACGAGTACACCTGCCACCCTCATACCTATCCAAGTGGTTCATTCCACAACTTGATCCTACATCTTCTCTATGCATGAGATGGATGACTCCATGCACTATTGCACTACATGTATCCCTGAATAACATGGTTTACAACAATTTTGGAAGAGAAAAACTATGATCATTACCAATTCTTCTCACCATTGATTTTATTTCTTGCATGCTCACAACTCTTCTTTTGAACATTTTTAGACTTCTCCACCACTTGAGATCACAACACTTTACTCCCAACTATCACCAAGCACATTCCCACTGCTGCCCAAACAATTTGTTGTTCCATTGAGCCAAGAATCTCTTATGCACTTGGGTATGTGATATTAAGTAGAAACAAGAATATAATGAAAAGTACCAACAAAACAACAAAATGTAGAGAATAACCCACCAAAATGACACCTTTATTGAAATGAGAGCAATGTTCACTTTCCTCTTCAAGGGGGCAACCTCCAACAAAGAAACACTCTATTACAATAATTCGCAAGACAAAACTTTCTCATGCATCCTACTCTTATTTATACTAATTCTATCTTCTAAAGAACATTCTAGATGAAGATCTGTCTAGAAGCGAAATCTTTTATTAGGTCTTCTTACATTGACTTGTTCATATTTATTAAATAGGCCTTATTAACTGATGTTGACCTTTATTACATGAAAAATATATTATTCTATCTATGTGAGGGGTTAGGGAGGTTAGGTCCCTAACATGCCCTCCCCCTTAAAAAGATCCTTGTCCTCAAGGCTTAAGATGATGAAATTTCTGTAGAATAGTAGCCGAATCCCAGGTGGCATCTTCTGGTGGAGTATCCTTCCACTGAACTAACACTTCATTGATGGTGCATCGGCGGATACGACACTCTCTCTAGTACAATACGGATTGTGGCTGCAACAAAATGGAACCTTCTTCATCCAACTCTGGTAGACTGTTTTGAGCATGACACTTGGTGCCAATCACTTTCTTCAGGTAGGGGACATGAAAAACATGATGTAGCTTGGAGTTGCTGGGAAAAGCTGACTGATAGGCCACTGGTCCCATACATTTGAGAGTAGTATAAGGACCATAAAATTTGGGGGCCATTTTCTGACATTGCTAAGATTTGACTGAAGTCTACCTGTAGATGAAGAAACACTTGGTCCCCTTCAACAAATTGACGTTCAGAACAACCTTGATATGTTTTTTGCTTCATGCGGTTATGAACCATGACCAAATTTTCTTTGAAAGTACGAAGAATGGTCATGCATATTGTAAGGTTGTGGTAAACCTCTTGAACCTTGGAGACGCCTGGTATGTATGGGAGAAATGATGGTGGATTTTGTCCGTAGACTGCTTCAAAGGGAGTCATGCGAGTGGTTGTATGGTAAGAGGTGTTGTACCACCATTCAACTAAGGGTAACCACTGGACCCACTGTTGTTGTTGGTTGGATGTAAAACACCTCAAATATGTTTCTAGACACTTGTTGACCACTTTTGTTTGGCCATCTGTTTGGGGATGATAGGTTTTACTAAGCTACAATTAGGTTCCACGCAACATGAATAATTCTTTCTAGAAATCGTTGTTAAAAGTTGGATCATGATTATAAACAATAGAATGAGGCATTCCATGGAGTCTGAAGATATTATCCATAAATATTTGAGCCACTGTAGATGTTGTGAATTGGTGTTGAAGAGCACAAAAATGAGCATTTTTGGAGAGACGATCCACTACCACCATGATAGATGACTTATTTCGTGATTTGGGTAAGCCCACAATGAAATCCATAGAAATATCTGTCCAAATAGTAGGTGGAATCAGAAGTGGCTGGAGTGTGCCAGGAGTTTTCATAGTCTCTCCCTTATTGCGTTGACATATATCACATTCTTCCACAAAGGTATGAACACCCTGTTTCATACTGTTCCAAAAGAAAGAGTGTTTGACCCGTTAATAATTTTTGGTAAAACCTAAATGCTTTGCAGTAGGAGAAGCATGAAACTTAGATAGCACCTTAGATTTAAGGGCCGACTATTTGCTAAATATAGGTGACATTAATAGCGAAATTCTTCATTGTGCCAAGAGTACCTTGGAGCAACTTGGGGATCCTATTGCATTTTTTGGATGAGGCTGGAGATTTTGGGGTCGTGCAACCATTCCCGATGAACAACCTGAAGCGAGTCGACGAAAATGAATGAGAGGGAGAAGATGGACCCTTCTTCTTCATATTTCTTGGAAAGAACATTAGCCACTACATTTTCTTTACCCTTTTTTTAAATGATTTCATAATCATATCCAAACATCTTGGGCACCCATTTTTGTTTCTTTGGGGATGAAATCGTTGTTCCAGGAAGTACTTGAAGCTTTGATGGTCCGTTTTAATTTAGAAGCGTTGTCCCAATAGATAAAAGCGCCATAGATCCACTACATGCAAAACATACATCATTTCTTTTTTATAGATCGATTGGCCCAAATGTCATTTTGACAACTATTTATTGGTGAAATCCAAAGGGCATCCATCTTGCATGAGGACTACCCCAATTCCTCTCCCTGATGCATCACATTCCAGAACAAAGGTCTTGGTGAAATCAGGTAGGGCTAGTACAGGAGTTGTGCCCATAGCTTCCTTCAAGGCTTGAAAGGATTGGTATGTTGTTGGGGTCCAACTGAAGGCATTCTTTTTAAGGAGAGGTGTTAGAGGGGCCACAATTTTTCCATAATTTTGAACAAACTTGAGATAATATCCCATTAAACCCAGAAAACCACACATAATTTTAAGAGTTTTAGGGCGAGGCCAATTATGCATAGTTTCAATTTTCTTAGGATCCACCCTTACACCATCCTTGCCGATAATATGACCCAAGTACTCTATTTCAGAGACACCAAAAGCACATTTAGAATGTTTGAGGAAAATTTTGTGCTTGGAGAGGAGATGGAGAACTTGATCTACATTGGTGAGATGGGTTGTCCATGTTTTAATATAGATGAGAATATCATCAAAGAAAACTAACACAAAGTGATGGAGGAAAGGACGAAAGAAATGATTAATGAGACTTTGAAAAGTGGAGGGGGCATTACAGAGACCAAAGGGCATGACTAAGAACTCATAGTGGCCCTCATGAGTGTGAAATGTTGTCTTGGGAATTTCATCCTCTTTCATACTTATCTGGTGGTAGCCAGAATGGAGGTCGAGTTTGGTAAAGTATTGAGCCCAACTGAGTTCATCCAGAAGGTCATGTATGACGGGAATGGGGAATTTGTCCTTGATGGTAACTTTGTTGAGGATATGAAAATTAGGACACATGCGCCAAGAGCCTTCCTTCTTAAGGACCATGACAACAGGGGAAGAATAGGGGCTGGTACTAGAACAAATAAAACCCACTTCTAACAATTCGTGGACGATTTTCTCAATTTCATTTTCTTGATAAAAAGGATGACGATAAGCGAGAACATTAAGAGGAAGAATTCCTGGTATTAAAGGAATGGATTGATCATGGTCGTCGCGAGAGGGGGGGAGGCCCTAGGGGGTTTAGAAAATAGTGTGATGGAGTGAAATGATAGCTTGAAATTCAGAGTGTACCGAGGGTGTCTCAATTGCTTGAATGGAATGGAGTTGGATGATGATGCTAGAATGACCTTTTTTGAGAAACTTTTCCATGCAGTGGGAACTGATGATCTCTAGAGATCCTGCGGTAATGCCTTGGAATTTATACTATTGGCATTCCTATTGGAATTGCATGGTTAACTCCTTAAAATCCATGAGTATGCGTCCTAGAGTGCGTAACAATTCCGCACCAAGCATAATGTCACAACCACCCATGTCAATAACAAACATGTGATATTTCAGGTTATAGTGACCAATTTGTAAGCACACTTTTTCACAACGCCCTCCACATTTCATGGAACCACCATTGGCAATTATGATTTGAAAATTGTTGACAACACAGATATAGCAATTGACTTCTTGGGCAAGGCGGCAGTGAATAACATTATGAGTGCTGCCACTGTTGATTAGGATAATGAATTTTCTGTGCTTAATGTAACTAATCAATTTGAGGGTTTGAAGAGAAAAAAAACCTGTGAGAGTGTGTAGCGAAATTAGAGGTTCAACTTCAGGAGGATCATAGGGCGATGTGATATCATCAGTTGGGGGTAGCGCTGCTATAGGTGAAACCTCAACATCTTCATCAGAAACATCTTCAGAAATGGACATAAAAAGTTTCTATTCTTTACACTTGTGCCCTTGAAAGTATTTATCATCACAATAATAGAAAAGGCCCTTGATTTGGTGTTCAACCATTTCTTCCTATGTTAAATTTTGTACCTCGAGAGGAGTGGCCTGAGGGACATGGGTGTTAGGTTTAGGGTGGGGGAAAAAAGTAGGTTTTCTGCTCTGGGCCAAGATGACTTGTTGTGCCTTCTTGGCATGCTTAGTGGATTCCAACCAAGTATAAGGGTGATCCATGATGACCTGGGAATGAATTTCATCCTCGAGGCCACTAATAAATAATTCCCTGAAGAAAGCATCTGTCATGCCCTCCATTCAGAAAGCCAAGTGCTCAAAAGAAACAATAAAATATTCTACTGTTCTAGACTGTTTTATCTTGGTCAGATGTCCTAAATGGTGTGTGTTCATTTCAAAGTGTTCATATAGCTTTGTAACAAACTGTGACCAAGAAACATACGCTTGTCGTGCATTACGACGCCATTTCCACCATTTCCATATTTTCGGATCCAAATAGATAATTCCATAATGAAACTTGGTTAACTCATCAGTGATACCATGTAGGGAGAAATAGTGTTCCATCTCAGTAACACAGGCTTGTGGATCTGATCCATGCAATTTTTTGACCTCGGCTCTGGGGAGACGAGGGTCATGAGCTAGGGAGTTGGAATGAGAGTGTAGAGGCTGGTTGGAGTCAACACCTTCAATATAGAGAGGTGGGTTAGAGGAGGAAGGACCTTGGAATTTTTTCATGAATTCATTAAGAGCAGAATGAACTTCAACAATTTGGCTACCGAGATGGGCTTGGATGTGGTCCATTTTTTCATGAATTACTAGAATGTCCCTATTTACTTGGGCCTGAAGGGCAGTAAGGTCAATATTCAGTTTCTGATTCGTTTCTTGGCGGGTGGGAGCCATGAGGGGATGAGGGGTGGGTCCATGAACAAGAAAGAAGAGACGTGATATATACCACGATGATCAAGACAGTGAGAGGAGACCAATGGGATAAGCGAGAAATAAGGGTACCTGGAAAGGTATGGGTCCATGAGGTAAAACAACTTAAAAATGAGAGGTATCATAACGATCAGGGAAAAAAGGGGAATCCAATGCGATAGGTCTCAAATAAGGGCACGGGCATGTAAAAACAAGGTTAAGATTAATAGGTATCAAAACGATCGGGGTGAAAAGGGGGAATCCAACGAGATAGGTCTCACATAAGGGTGTGAGAAGGTAAAAAAATGACAAGTATCACAATGATCAGGGAGAAAAGGGGAATCCAATGAGATAGGTCTCAAATAAGGGTTCTGGTAGGCCCCATTTTTTTTCTCATGTGGAGTTAAACTCCGATTTGAATAATACTGCAGCATTGAAATGCCCAAATTCTTAATAGGAAAAAATGTGTAGTAATTTTGCAACCCCAATGCAGAAGGCAAGGTTGCACAACAACAAATATTGTATGTTCCTTTTCTGTTTTGTTTCCATCCCAAGGGTTAGGGTTTTCATGGTGCCTACATACAAGGGTTTGCCTTGTGCTATAGATATTTGATATATGTGCAAGGTCGAATAGTAGTACTCGACCCAATATCTCAGGGCACCAACTAAGGAGGCTAGACCGTACCCTTAGCCGTACTATCTGATTATCCAGATACTAGAGAGTATCTTCCCGAGTGTTGTTCTCGATGGTACTATAATAGTCAGGCGACCGATCGGTTGGTCTATGACAAGTTTCAGGATACCTAGTGGGGCTCCCGATAAACAAGAGGTACTTGGAAGCACAAGTATGTATACATGTGTTTTCTGATGCACTACCACTCGAAGGGGTACCAATAGGATTTACAAGGGTGTCCAACAATGTGAGCTTAAAAACCTATTGTATTTCTTGTGTGTATGCTTCTCGAAAGCATAACACGTCTCTACCCTAGAAAAACATTTAACCCACAATTCCTACTAAGAAAAGTGCTCTAATACCACTTGTTATGCACCTGGTTATGTGATATTAAGCAGAAACAAGAATACAATGGAAATTACCAACAGAACAACAAAATGTAGAGAATAACACACCAAAATAATACCTTTATTGAAATGAGAGCAATGTTCACTTTCCTCTTTGAGGGGGAAACCTCCAACAGAGCAACGCTCTATTAAAATAATTTATAAAACAAATTTTTCTCATGCATCCTAATCTTATTTATACTAAAAGAACGTTCTGGATGAAGATCTTTCTAGAAGCGAAAGCTTCTATTAGGTCTTCTTACATTGACTTGTTCATATTTATTAAATATGCCTTATTAAATAATGTCGACCTTTATTACATGGAAAATATATTATTCTATCTATGTGAGGGGTTAAGTAGGCTAGGTCCCTAATAGAATCATTCATTGACCACTCCTTGTTCCTACAAGCTCATCTCTATCTCGAGTAATTACGGTGGCTCTTGCTGAGTCCTTGCTCAAATTCATGCTAAATCTAGATTACCTCAACTTTGTCACCATGTCCCATTCCACTATTGTTCTAGGTTTTATATGCACGCCTGCATTGGTCAGGGCATGTTACTTCCCATACACCTTGAAAACCATTCCACTCTTAAGTGTTTCCTCCTAGGACTCTATCTTGTCATCAATGTGCCAATTCCACACATTGACCACCCTCTAGCTTTGACAATATTTTTAACAGGTTTGGATAATTTGGTGATTCCACCAGCTAAGGTTGACACTGCATCCGCTATTATCAGGCTCAACTGCTCTCACGCCTGCCAAGTCCGCATGGCTATCCCTAGTCACCTTCACACCTTTAAAAATTCAGAAATTGGCTTGGATTTACGTGTATTGTCAAATACACACACAATGTTCCCTTCTTGAACTTTCTGGGGAGATCTGTATCGTGATCCACCTATCCTAATCCTTCTTTTGAACCCTTCAAAGTTCACCGACCTGTAACTTCTTCTTACTCTGTCTTTACGACCCAGTCATTCCTTATCTTACGATGAATGAATCAAAGTCATGATGCACCCTCTTTCTCAGCAAGATATGCATCTTCTTCGCCTAGACACGATACAAGAAGGAAACACAAATCTCACGTTCTATCTGCAAATCCATTCGAAAGATCACACGCCAAATTCAAATATACACCGTAGAGCATTCAATGGCTAAAATCACGATCTCTTATTCTTCATGGACAATTTGCGACCTTCCTTTGACACAATTTGCACACAATCTAATGTAGTCATGAGACCCTCCTGGACGTCTCCCTCTATGCTCAATATATAAGCGGTCGTGCCTACATAGGACTACATCCTTACAATTCTCATCTTATTGGGCTCTTCCATGAGGGAGTCAAGCCCAGACTAAATCCGATACCAATTGCTATTACAGTGAGATAGATTGATAACATAAAATATGCACAATATAAATAACAAGCACACAAGACACCATGATTTATCTTGGAAACTCTAAAGTTGGAAAATCAACATCTAATAGATCTATTAGTCTTAGTCAAACTCAAGCCAGGTCAAAAATGACCAATCAAGACATATTGCAATGGATATCTCAAACCTTTGAATAGACTTAATTACATGCAATCCACAGGCACAATACCACAGGCTACCAAAACCATGAACCCGAAAACCACCATTGTTTACCTACTCATTAACTCTTTCATCGAGTCAAATTTAACCCAACATGCAAAACAAAAATCATTCACTTGGGTTTTTTCAAAACAACAACGAAATATAAGTGAACTTTGACATAACATTCCTTAGCAAGTGGATTTTTACTCAGATCCTCGGAAGAAAAATGTTGAAAAACAATCTTCATAAACGATTTAACAAACTCCACCATTTTTAAAAAATATGATTTAACAAGCTCGACCATATTTTAAAAAATACATTTAAAATCAATATTTTCGAAAACATATAAAGACCATCATATTCTCCCCATTGTCGAAGACTTTGCATCGCACACCCTTGAAGAATTGAAGGAGGAGTGAAAGGAATGTGTAACTTGCAAAGGACAATACAGAATCTAGCAAATTGGTGTCAAAGAACATATTCCAAGGAAATAAAAATGGTATGAGAGGAACCAGATTGCAAGCAAGTTCCCTCACTTATCTGAATTGGATTCTCTTCAAAACTTTATAATAAGCACTTAGCTGCGTACTCTTTTGTATTTTTTTTAAACATGTCATTTTTATTTTATTTTATTTTTTTAGAAAAAAATCGAAAGCAGAAACAAACCATTGTGATGGTTGGCTCTCCAAAAAAAGCCCATTAAAAAATAAGGCTATAGTGAGGAAGGATCAATAGGGGGAGATTCAAGGAGAAATAGGGAAAGAAAGTAGCAAAAGTGAGAGCTCAAATAGGGCAGTCTGCTTGCGGTTGAGTGGATGAAAGAGTCAATGTGCCTATTCACTCTAAGTAAAGGTGCCTTTGAGACATGGACTCCTGCAATTTTGGTCTTCACAGTGAGTAACAATACACAAAGTTCGTGTATAGATCACCCTCCGTAATTTCATCCTAAGCATAATAGAAATCCCGTCAAAATGTTGAAATATTTGTTATTTTGGGTGCATTTAATCACCACTGCGTATATGTGCCTGTAATTCTCTGAATGCGTTGTTCTGGTTATAAGTGAAAACATTACCAATGCTTTCAAACTCACCACAAAGTTAAATCCTTGTATTTGTCTTGTCCCTGTTTGTGGGTATTCATAATCAACTACAACGATTTTTGAGTTATGGGGATCGATAGTTGAATCAAGAGTTCTAGTTTCCCCTTAATTAAAATGTTGTCAAATTAAAACCTCGTGGGCGAATTGCTGAGCATCCCATAGTGCAATTTCACCTACATAATTTAAAACATAATCGCTCAACCCTGCTTAAGTGACTTGGATTCATGAATTCTAATGGTGAGTGCAATTGGAAGGTCGAGCCGCATATCTTATTGGTTGAGAGGGTTTATACATAATCTTTGACTAGGAATCGATGTGTGCTTGGAATTTTCCCTCCTCTTAACCTAGTTGAAGAGATAACGGTTCAAAATGGGGAGGCGCCTTCTTTGAGGAGCAATCCTGGCACTTGTTGCAATTACTAATTTTGTCTTACCCTGTATGCATGTGAGAGATTTCACGACAGTAGGAAGTCGACCTGCATTGGTTGGGAAATCTTTTGGACAAATTAAACATTGATTCGCTCTCTAGCGTTGCTTTGGTGTTAGTTGGTTTATTCTCATCAAAGTTTATTTGATAAATACAACATTCTTTCCTTATACACAACATTCGTTGGGTAGAGCAGTTTGCAAAACATCCTTATCATATACATGAACTGCATACTATACTACAAATTGTATTTGGTCATGCATTGAAATTGTTGATGAGCTAATACATAGAGAAAAAAAATCAATTCCGCAAAAGTATCCGTATTGACGAAACATTCGGGACAAAGGTCTATTGTTTATGAATCAGATGGTATCAGAGTAGGTTATGAATTCTTGGAGAACACCTACAAGGTAAACACTCATAGCTAGTACCATAGTAGTGCAAAAGCATTACTTCCAAGCCTACATAGAAGTAGAAGATCACCAATGGCAAGGAGTCCTCATGAAGAACATAAGAGGGTAGACTAGCAGGTCATATTTGCTTAGTTGGAGCATTTCATTGCTACACTAACAAAAATGGTAACACATTTGCTATTAATGAAGGGTAAGGAGGCCAACACCATGAAAAAATCAAGCCTGGTAAAATCTTTTAAGACCCTTTCTCAAGAGGATTTTTGTGACTTTGAAAAACAAACTAGATCCATCAATTCTAAGCTCATGAGGCAAGTGGGCTACAATGGCCAAGGGATAGGTAAGAATGGAAAAGATATTCTAATCTCCATTGCATCTCAACAAAGTCTCGATCATGAAGGTCTAGGGTTCAATGGACAAGAAGCCAACACAAGTTCAACTCAAACTACTTTCGTTAAGGAAAGAGGAATTGGAAAATAAGCCATATGCAACAAGCCACTCAAATTTTCTTATAGAAGCTTGGAAGAGGGAAACAAAGAGATGATTCCTCCATCTAGATTTGCTCCAAATTTTGGGGGACCAAGCAACCAAACTGGAAAGCATTCTCACAGACTAAAAAGGTATGGATTAGTTCATTTTTGTTGCAAGAAAATGGGTCATAAGGATAGCGATTGTTGGCACTCTAGAAGGCCAAGAATCCCATGCAAGGACTATTGCCAATATTGCAGATTGAATGGACATTGAGAGGCTAAATGTTGGAGGCTTCACCCAGAACTCCATCCCAAGAATTGGAAAACCAAGAAGAAATCTTGGAGAGTCAAGGTCAAGGGGAAATAGGAGTTGTTGGAACTTGCAACCCAAGGAGAAATGGCTTTCCAACGACCTATTGCAGTAGTGAATGCCATCTCCAACCATGATATTGACAGTAGGGTTATGCTAAAGGCATCCCCTACTCAACTCTTATCTTCCATCCTACAGTGGAGGCACCCTTTTGTAAATTTTTGTTGGAGTTTGCTTGATGATTGGAGAAGAAGATTGAATGGAGTTGAAGATTTTGGGGACCAAAATCCTACAAATGGGGAGGTGTGATCCAAATTGGATCCTCTCTAAAACTTTGTAATAAACACTTAGCTGCTTACTCTTTTGTAATTTTTTTAAACATGTCATTTTTATTTTATTTTTTCCTTTTGACAAAAAATGGAAGCGAAAAAGAACCATTGTGATGGTTATCCTTCCAAAGGCATCCCATTAAAAATAAAGGATGTAGTGAAGAAGGATCAATAGGGGGAGATGGAAGGATAAAGAGGGAAGGAAAATAGAAGAAGTTAGAGCTCGAAGAGGTCAACCTGCTTGAGGTTGAGTGGATAAAGGAGTTAATGTTCCTGTTCACTCTAAGAGAAGGTGCCTCTGAGCCATGGCCTCTTGCAATTTTGGTCTTTATAGTGAGTAACAATACACAAAGTTTATGTATAGCTCACCCTCTGTAATTTCATCCTAAGCATAATAGAAATCCCGTCAAAATGTTGAAATATCTGTTATTTTGGGTGCATTTAATCATTATTGCAAATATGTTCATGTAATTCTATGAATGCATTATTTTGGTTATAAATGAAAACATTACCAATGCTTTCGAACTCACCACAACGTTAAATCCTTGTATGTGTCTCATCCATGTTTGTGGGAAACATAATCTGCTACAACCAATTTTGAGTTATGGGGATTGATAGTTGAATCAAGAGTTCAAGTTTCCCCTTAATTAAAATGCTGTCAATTTAAAATCTAGTGGGTGAATTGTTGAGTGTCCCACAATGAAATTTCTCCTACATATTTAAAATGGATTTGCTCAACCCTGCTTAAGCGACTTTGATTAATTGATTCTAATCGTGAGTTCAATTGGAATGTCGGGTTGCATATCTTATTGGACAAGATGGTTTATACACAATGTTTGACTAGGAATCGACATGTGCTTTGAATTCTCCCTCCTCTTAACCTCGTTGAAGAGATAATGGTTCATAATAGGGAGGAATCTTCTCTAAGAAGTGATCTTGGCACTTGTTTTCATTACTAATTTCATTTTACCTTGTATGCATGTGAGGGATTTCATGATAGTAGGAAGTCGACCTGCATTGGTTGGGAAATATTTTGGACATGTTAAACATTAATTCCCCCTTCAATATTGCTTTGGTGTTTGATGGTTTATTCTCGTTATATTTTTTTTTTTCTGAGAAATACAACATTCTTTCCTTATACAAAACATTCATTGGGAAAAGAAATTTGCACAACATCTGTATCATATACATGAGTTGCATACTATACTACAAATTGTATTTGGTCATGCATTGAAATGGTTCCTAAGCCCATACATAGAGAAAAAAATTCAATTTTGCAAAAGTATCCATGTTGACGAAATAGACGGGCCATAGGACTATCGTTTACAGATCACTCACCTATCGTTGGAATATTTTGGGGACCAAAATCCTCCTAATGGAAGGTATGATATGAATTGGATCATCACAACAATAATTGGCTATCAACTCAGCTTCCTTGAGTATCAACACAAGCAATGTTTGAGGCTATAGACAAGGTAGGAGACAGGGTTGATGGTGTGAAGGGCCCATGCCATCCTGAATGGTGTCCACAACTGCATTAATGTAGTACTCTCAATTTAAGCATGGGGAAAGTAAAGGAATGAAAAGAAAACACGTTTAAAAAAATGAAAAGAAAAAAAGAAAGAATATATTTTTTGTATTTAAAAGATTAAAATATGAGACATTGTTGATGCAAGTGAAATCACCCTTTGTCAACAACAGGGGTTACCCCTAGTAAGAAGTCCCAATCATACCTCTCACCATTTGGAATAGGGAACCCATCCTAATTCTGTCCTAACAAACATTTCTGGTTGCGGCCCGATCCATCGATGAAGGTTTCCTAAGCTAAAGGATGAAATGCAACTAAACTAAGATGCGTGCATCCAAAAAAAACTAAGGTAACCAGAAAATAAATAAAGAACCAACCATACTCTTTTTAAGGGCCCGAGAACTAGTTCACATAGAGAAAAGACAAGAATATGAATAAATAAATGCAAGCACAAAATAGTCTAGCATTTAAACAATCATTTATGGTTCCATGCCCACGGATTTAGACAAACATTCCCCGAAGAACAGGAATAAGATTGCAGTCACCATGCATAAGAATAGTCTACAATATGAAGTACATCCTTACACAACTTGAGTGCTAAGAAAAACAAAAAGGAATAGTCTGCAATACGTGCAACACGAGAATCAAAGTTCTTCTGGAAAGTATCTTGACCAAACCAACTTCTCTTCATTAAAAGTAATAGTGCATGAAAGCTCCAAGGAAGGCTTCTCAATTTTAGTTAACACGGTATTCCCAAAATAGTTCAGAAAATGTATAATGCTTGAAGAGCCAAAAATCCCTTTTCTTGGATACAATCCTCATATTTATTTAAGTTCAATGTGATTCTTGTTCTTTTGCCTTCCCCCATGACCTTTCATTTACAAAATTTTGTCCTTATCCCTTTCATAATGATGAGAGAATAAGGACAACAAGAATGCTTATGATTTAATGTATAATACGTAGTTACAATTTTAATTTGTCTTTTAGTGCTAGTGGGCCATCATAGTTTTGGCCATAGTGCGCTTCACCCACCATGGAGACTGGTTTGGACATGGGAATAGAATTCATTCTCAGAGTTTGATAGTTTATGATCGTGGGGTTTAGAATTCCTCTTCAACCATTTGAGTTTCATTTTGTTTCACTACTCCCCTGTTGTTGTGACAACTGTTTTTGTTGTTGATCCATTGTCCTTGGCTATAGATTGCATTTGCAAGGGTACTGCTGCATACTGGAGGGATTTCCTTAATGCATGGTGGCTATATCTTGGTGGTTTTATTCTCTCACACGTTGTCTAGCTGGATTGCTGAGTGCAACCTTCTTTTGGCAATGGTACCTAGCACCATTCAATATGCAACGGATGAGTGACCTCAGAGTAACCTTGAAATAAACTATTAAAACCACACATATTAACTTATAGAACTAAAACATTAATTAATTGAGAGTTCGTGTATGCTTCCATGATTTCGGTTCCTGGTTCCTCTGCTCATGGTTGAGATGTTGTGTTCTCCGAGGCTATTGACGATGTGCTAGATATTAATCCTAAACAATGTGAAAATTTGGTGAGAAATTTCTCAAATCAAATAACTATGAAGTTGTAGATCTTAGAAACACCTTTCCAATAGTATAAGGAACATGTAGAACGAGCATCCGATTCAAAACTTATGGCCAAAATATGAAAGAAAATTTGGTAGGGTATTTTCCCTATTTCATAGAAGTTCACGGGAACTCCTCCTCTATGTCCGAATAAGTTTCCAACAACTTCCAGAGGAATTTTCAACAAGTTCTAGAGAAGTTTGTGGGAACTTCTCCTTTTTGTTCGGAGAAGTTTCCAACAATTTTCAGAGAAGTTCATGGAAACTCCTCCTATGTGTCTGGAGAAGTCTCCAACAACTCCTCTATTAGAGGAAGACAAATAGAAAAAATTCTAAGTGTCCTTTTTGCTGGAAAGCAACAACAAGAGCTTGAGTTGAACAGTCCATAACTTTCTCATAGGATGTCTGATTGAGGTGCCATTTTTTGCAACGCAAAGAGCACAAGGAGGGTCTTCTAGTGAGAGACCTTTGGAGTGATTAACACTATTTAGGAGTTGGGAGGACTAATTCTCCTCTAATATGCAATTCATATCTAGAGTGAGTCTTTTATATGCCACAATTATCCCACTTGACGATAGATGACACTTTCATGATCATGGATAGTCATAAAATCAAGAAAGTGCAAAACGTGCATGCTATTATGGTATGTGTAATGAAAAGTGTTGGAAACATAAGAAAAATTAATTACAACTGCAACATAAATCAGATCAGGTGAGGTAGACGATCAATCATCAATTACCCAACCATGTGTAGAAATCTTAATCATTGGACATGATAGGAGCTTGACTGACGAGCGCAATGAGAAGGATATGAGTTAGAGGAGAAAAGAAGAGGTATGAGGATGAAGGCAAGTTGATGACGAGGTTTATTTCAGTGAGGAAAATAATATCACTATTGATATGCTCCATGTTGATGAGGGTTCACCATCCTTTTTCTATCACATCAACGACATAAGAGGGGAAATATGTCAACAAGTAGTGCATCAGAGAGAGAGAGGAAATTTGCTGATAGGTGATGTATCAATGAATATGAAAAGAGGTATGTCAGTGTAAGGTTGTGCATTGTTGGCCCTTGGTTATGGAAGGAAGCGAAGATCGAGGAAGAAAAGGTCAAATGCAAACTGTGCGGGAGACAAAGTGACTGTCACTGGGTTGAAGTAAGCAAAAGAGTAGAAAATCCAGAGCGAAGTATGGAAAAGAAATCCGTTGGATGAGGAGATCGAGGATGATAGATCAACAAGGAAGATGGATCGAGGACAACTCAACAAGAAGAGAAATCCACCATTGGATGCTTTGGAGCACTGCGCGAGAAGGGAGGAAAGATAGGCTGGCGAAGCCCTGAAAAGGCAGGTCAAGTTGACCTAGGGTTTTGGGTAATTAGGGTTTTGACACCTAGGTTTCTACCTAAGACTGTCGGTGAGGGACTATAATGTATAAATAGAGGTCGAGAGGACCTAGGTCGGGTCGGTACTAGTGTTGGGTATTGATATTGATCGTTGTTGGTTGAGATATTATTGTATTGTGAGAGAGAGGAGTTCTGAGAGTGAGAGCCTTCTGGTATTGTATGATCTTCAGCTAGGTGCGAAGATCAAGTTTTGCAGCTGGGTGCACAGGAAGGTAGGAGACAGAGAGAAGAAGAGAGAAGATCTACTGACTAAGAGCGCAGATCAGAACTGTAAGATTTATCTCAATATATCATAAGCACAGTTCTGTGGACGTAGCCCTAGAGAGAGGGTGAACCATGTATATTTTGTGTCGTATGTGTGATTGATGCCTGGATATTTGTCATTGTTATACTGTTAGTTGCATTATTGTGTTAGATCAGATTTATAGTTGCGCAGAGTAGATCTAGCTAATAAGACATATATGAATGCTGCATTATTGTTGTATTAGTTCCACTTGATATTCCCCTGGTTATAGACATCTTTGTCCTGCAACCCCCCTATTAGATGCTTCGGGTGAGACTACATCTGCTTCGCAGGTGTTGCCGAAAGGGCCAATAGCTAGGGCTTGTTGGTGCGCTCTTGGAGTGAACACTGGGTCTGCCCCCATGCTAACAAATGGTTCTGTTTCCGGGACCAGACTCTTTTTAAGGGAATGTCAAGGTGGTTCCCATCGAAGACAGAGATTCAAAAGTGGATAAAGGATCAAGAGAGGGACTTTGCTGAAGCCCAGAACAAGAACCCTAAACTAAGTACTGAAGATTGGCTACAAAGATACATCTTCATCGAAATTCATGAGATATTCTTTGGAGGAATCCACCAAGAGTTGTTTGAGTGGTTGGCTAGGTTAGACGATACCCAGTTCGAGATCATATCTAGACCTCCTGTGGTTTGGACACCAGCATTGATCTAGAAGGTCAAGAGAGTTGACAACGTTGTATCCAGAGAAGTAGATTATTGGTTTGATAGTACCATTGGAGGGGATTTCACCGAATTTTCTATTGATAGGGTAGAATCGTATAACCAAGCCGAGAGATACTTTTTCAAAGGACCAGGAGGAAAAGTTTTTCACTTTTTGAAGATGAGAATAAAGATGTTGTTGCATGAAAAGAATGTCTTGAAGATACAGTAGATTGGTTGGACCTGAAAAGGCTAATGTTCAAAAATTCAGAAAGTGACAGCGACACAGAAGATGGACATACACGCAGTGGAAGAGTATTCAGAGGGGTTCACCTGGAGAACCTATTTAAGAAAAACTATGGAGAAGAGGGTTTCTATAGTGGATAAGAGGTAGATCTAATCGATGAAGAACATTTAGAACCCACTAGAATAGAAGAAGGGGAAGCTGAAGAACTTCTCCAAGGCGAGCTAGAAACCTCAGGAACTGCACAGATTACCGAAGTAAGTAACATTAACCCTCCTGTTGTTTCAATAGCACCAAGAAGACAGAATAGCCAGAACCACCAGAGTCTTCAGAGTGTTGTTACTAGCAACTCAACCTATACTCAGATAGAAAGCCTAGGGAACTCTATGGCAGATGAGATGAGGCTCCCTATCTTCAGGGGAGATGGATCTGAGGATCCTGATCAACACTAGTTCCTGTGTGAGGTCATGTGGAATATTAAAAGTATCACCGACAAAGCCATCAAGAGAACCCAGTTCAACACTATGCTAAGGGACCGTGCCCTGAGCTGGTACATGAAACTTGTCCAAGGACACTTGGCAAGGGATTGTCAGAATCCTTGCACAATCTGTAGTTATTGTAACTCTTTCGAGCATGTCATAGAAGAATTCCATGTGCTGCTGGATAAGGTTCAGGAAAGATGAGGACCCCAGCAGAACCCACAAGTGAAACTGATATATGCCGAACCGCGCGGAACAGACCCTAGAGTCACTGCTATTACTCAAGGAGGTGCTGCTACAGGAGAAGATAGAACAATTCAAAGAAAGATCACATAAGAGTCAAGTATCAGGAAAGATGTGGAGAAGACTCAGGCTTTTGATGCAAGGAAAGAAAGACAAATCTTCAAGGGAGAAAGATAGGAGTTCAAGGGGGACCAAGGATCCTCATCTAAAACACAACCAAAAATAAAAGAGTATGGAATGCCTTAGGCATTTGATCAATCGTCTTCACCGAAAGAAGGAAAAGAGGTAAGTAAACTCATCGAATTTTTGTACACTTGTCTTAAGTTAATTCGGGATGAGAATGTTGTGCAAGAGTTACAGAACCTAATCAGGCAGTATGAGATAGGAAAGGTAGACCGCTTATTGAATAGGGTAGTACACCAGATTGGTAAGAAGAGAAGAACAAACAAAGAATTACATTTGAATGCTCAAATAGGAGAATATGATATAGACTATGTGGTCCTCGACTTAGGGTCAGAGGTCAATGTCATGACGAAGCAAACTTGGGAACTAATGGGAAAACTGAAATTGATCTATTCCCTTATCAGGCTTAGAATGGATAATCAACAAGCTATCAGCCCATTTGGATGATTGGAGCATGTCCCTGTGGACATCGACAAAGTTAGGACCTTTGCAGATTTTGAGGTGATTGAAATTGTTGATGATAGTTGCCCTTACCCTACATTGCTAGGAATTGATTGGGCCTTCGACAATTCTACTTTTGTTGATTTAAAGAAAAGACACATGACATTTGAAAGAGCTGGCCTTAGGGTCATTTCACCCTTAGATCCAGATGAGGGTCCGCGATATACAGAGCCCATCAGAGAAGAAGACCATGCATATGAGCTGGAAAACATATATAAATTAACATCCAGACAACAAGATTATATCAACCCTACTACCGATGGAAATATAAGTTGGCGAAGTGACAACGACTATTCATTAGACTCAGAAGAAGTGTTGGAGAACTGGCAGAACCAGATGTATGAAGCATCCACAAGGATATGTGCTCGACTGACTAGAGAAGTTCGCTAGATTGGTACAACAATAAGTAACTTGCCTACCTTTGATGGTCTGAACCCTCTAGAAGCCTTCCTCTCAGATTTCAAAACAAGTGTACCATCACAATAGAGGTTGTTGGCTATGGATGAGGCCCTGAAAGCTACACCAGCAAGATGGTGGGGTACGCACAAAAGCAATATTACAGACTGGACACAATGCCAAACCTTGATGACAACGCGGTTCTCAGCAGAAGTAGGAAGCTGCGAAGTGAGGTACACAGGTCGGAGCTGCCCAAAGGACCATGTGTGAAGCTACGAAGAAGCCCAGAGTGACATTCCTCGAGAAAAATGGGTGCATAGATTCATTAACACGCTGGACATGACCCCTATTAACTGGTACCTTCAAGCGGAGTTGCGCCTCATCACTGCAGATTGGGAAGGTATGCTTCAAAATTTTGTAACCACCTTTTTGTTTGAAAGTGAATTTCTTTTAGTAGATCAAGCACTACAGATTGTGAGGCAAAAAGTATTTAAGGAGGCATATATCCTCCCTTTGGAACAAGAAGAGGATGAATGGACTGCACCATTCTAGAAACTACAAGGGTGTTACAACATTAATGCCGACACAGATGATGATCCAAGGAAGGTAAACATTGCTGAGACAGAAGGCCATAGGGATGTGGAAGGACTAGGAGTTGATATGCCATTCATTGGACAACCGATCAAGATAGAGAAAGTCAATATTGGGATAGAGGAGACACCGAAGCTTGCCAATGTTAGAGATTACTCGGATGCTGCTACCATTGACAAAATTACATAATTACTACATGAGTATCAGGACTTGTTTCTGACCAAGTTCACTGATATGAAGGGTATCAAAGGACCTATGGGAGAGATGAGAATACCTTTGAAATCAGATGCGAAGCCATTCAAGAAAATACCCTACAGATTGAACCCGAAATATAAGGAAAAAGTGAAGATTGAGCTCGACAAAATGTTAGAAGTAGGGATTATTGAACCTGTTGAAGAGTTGGAATGGATCAACCCTATGGTGGCGCAAGATAAGTAGATAGGTGAGATCGGGATCTGCGTATATCTTTGGAAGCTGAACGATGCTTGTTTGCATGATCCTTTCCCTACACCATTCACAGACGAAGTGTTGGATAATGTGGGAGGCCAGGAGGTATATTCTTTTACAGATGGGTTTTTAGGATACCATCAGATCCGGATTTCCAAGGAGGACCGCCACAAGACCACATTTGCCACAAAATGGGGATCCTACCAATACACATTGATTCCATTTGGACTGAATAATTCCCCAACCATCTTCTCCAGGGTGGTTGTTGAAGCATTCAAAGAATTTTTGCATAAGTTTTTAGAAGCCTATTTTGATGACTAGACTATTTTTAGTTTGCTGAAAAATCATATTGAATGTCTGAGACTAATGTTGGACAAATGCAGGCAGTTCCAAATTTCTTTAAATTTGAAGAAGTGCAACTTCTTCTCATCATTTGGAGTATTTTTAGGACATATTGTATGCAAGCAAGGATTGCTGGTTGATCCATAAAAAATTGCAATTATAGTCGACTTATCGCCTCCTACTTCAATCAAACAACTGCGCACTGCGCTAGGACATACTGCCTATTACATGAAATTTATCAAAGGATATGCTCAGATTACTGCGCCAATGGAGAAGTTATTAAAGAAATACTGTCAGTTTGGTTGGACAGACGAATGGCAACAGAGATTCGACACACTGAAACAAAAGATGGTGACTGCACCCATTCTGGTCTTTCTAGACTGGAGCAGAGAATTTCATGTGCATGTCGATGTGTCTTCTATTGCATTAGGAGCAGTATTGGCACAACTTGGAGAAGGGGGGATCAACCATCCATTAGAATTTGCCAAGAGAAATCTATCTACAACTGAAATCAATTACACTAATACAGAGAGAGAAGGATTAGCCATGGTGTACACGCTGCACAAATTCTGCCATTACTTACTAGGAGGACACTTTAAAATGTTTACTGATCACTCTGCGCTGAAGTACCTAGTCAACAAGCTAGTGTTGGGGGGGAAAATATGCAGATGGCTTCTCCTGTTTCAAGAATATGATTTTGAGATCATAGTTAAGCCAAGAAGTATGAACAAGGGACTCGACCACCTGTTGAGGTTGAAACATGGAGAAGAACCCAGCAGTCTAGAGGATACACTACTGGATGCACAACTACTCTCCATTAGGAATATGGATTACCACTTCACAGAGATAGTCCAATTCCTGTCTACAGGAATGGCTCTAAGTGAGTATACAATTTCCCAGAAGAAACAACTAGTGGTGCGTGTTGCAGACTTTTCACTGATAGCTGGTCAGCTATATAAGATGGGACCTAATGAGATACTAAGAAGATGTGTGATGGAGGCAGATCACTCGCTGATCCTCACAGAATCTCATGAAGGCATCACATGAGGACATTACGTAGGGAAAGAAACTGTGTAGAAGGTTCTGTGAGCTGGCCTTTGGTGGCCTATTTTACACAGAGATGCTAAAGACTATACCAAAGCCTGTGATGTATGCCAGAGAGTTGGAAAACCATCATGAAGAGATGAAATTTCACCATCATTGTAGATGACCCTACAAGCATTTGAAAAGTGGGCCATTGACTTCGTGGGACATATAAACCCACTAGGAAAGTGCACAGGAGCAAGGTACATTATCACTGCGACAGAATACCTGACTAGATGGGCTGAAACAAGAGAAGTCAAGGATTGTAGTGCAACTACAACTGCGCGTTTTATATTTGATAACATAATAACCAGGTTTGGATGCCCTAAGACCCTTATGAGTGATCAAGGCACTCATTTCATCAACAAGACAGTGGAATCCCTGACTGAAGAATTTGTAGTTCACCATCAAAAGAGTACACCTTACCATCCACAAGCAAATGAAATGGTTGAAGTATTCAAAAAAATCTTGGAGACAACATTGACAAAGATTTGCAGTGTGAAAAGGGATGATTGGGATTTAAGAGTACCCACAGTACTTTGGGCTTATAGAACCACTTGCAAGAAATTAACAATGAAAATCCCTTTCAAGTTGGTTTATGGTCTCAAAGTTGTTGTCCTGATGGAATACTTGGTACCAAGATTAAGAATTGTTGCATTTACAGACATGGATGATACTGGCGCTGTTTGTGAGAAGCTTGCCCAGCTGGTTGAACTAGAAGAAGACAAATTTATTGTAGTATTCCATCAATAGGTACAGAAGGAAAGAGAGAAGGCCTATCATGACAGGCACATCAAGAAGAAGACATTTAAGCAAGGTGATTTAGTACTGGTGTATGACAGTAAATTTATAAGACATCTAGGGAAGTTCAGAATGCATTGGCTTGGACCATATGAGATCGCCTATGTTACAGAAGGAGGAGTTGCACAACTGAAGACATTGAAGGGAGAATGGAAAGAAGGATTAGAGAATGTGAGTCGGCTGAAGTTGTATTATGAAAACCATCTACCTCACAGCTCTCAGTAAAATCAAGGAGAAAAGGGTCTAGGTACCAGGTGCAGTTGAAACTGGGTACCATACACATAAAATATAGTCTGCACAAGGATGGGAAGGAGGCATCAAGCATAAAGAAAAGGCTACACTGCGCAGTCCAAAGTCGAAGTGAAACAGAAGGATTAGATCTGAAGTGCATCGGGATGAGTCACAGGTGAGTGTTGGGGGCCTGTTATCCCTTGGTTATGGAAGGAAGTGGAGATTGAGGATGAAAAGGTCAAACACGAACTGCGTGAGAGACACAGTGACTATCACTGGGTTGAAGTAAGAAAAAAAGCAGAAAAGCCAGAGCGAAGTACGGAAAAGAAAGCCGTTGGATGAGGAGATCGAGGATGACAGATCAACAAGGAAGATGGATTGAGGACAACTCAACAAGTAGAGAAAGCCACCATTGGATGCTTTGGAGCACCGTGCTAGAAGGGAGGAAAGACAGGCTGGTGAAACCCTGAAAAGATAGGTCAAGTTGACCTAGGGTTTTGGATAATTAGGGTTTTGACACCTAGGTTTCGACCTAAGACTATCGGTGAGGGACTATAATGTATAAATAGAGGTCGAGAGGACCTAGGTCAGGTCGGTACTAGTGTTGGGTATTGATATTAATCGTTGTTGGTTGAGATATTATTGTACTGTGAGAGAGAGGAGTGCTGAGAGTGAGAGCCTTCTGGTATTGTAAGATCTTCAGCTGGGTGCGAAGATCAAGTCCTGCAGCTGGGTGCACAGGAAGGTGGGAGACAGAGAGAAGAAGAGAGAAGATCTGCTGACTAAGAGTGTAGATCAAAACTGTAAGCTTTATCTCAATATATCATAAGCACAGTTATGTGGAAATAGCCCTAGAGAGAGGGTAAACCACACATATTTTGTGTCGTATGTGTGATTGATGCCTGGATCTTTGTCATTGTTATACTGTTAGTTGCATTATTGTGCTAGATCATATTTATAGCTGTGCAGAGTAGATATAGCTGATAAGACATATATGAATGCTGCATTATTGTTGTATTAGTTCCACTTGATATTCCCCTGGTTGTAGACATCTCTGTCCTGCAACCCCCCTATTAGCTACTTCGGGTGAGACTACATCTTCTTCGCAGGTGTTGCTAAAAGGGCCAGTAGCTAGGGCTTGTTGGTGCACTCTTGGAGTAAACCTTGGGTCTGCCCCCATGCCAACATGCATGTCAAAGACAATCATGTGAACATCTACAGTATACCATCACTGATCACATGAACTTCATCGATGATAAATCTTTGTGTGTCGTTGAAGAAAGGGGGAACTTTTCGAAAGTGTGCATCGGCGGGTCAAAGTGCTTTGAAGAAACACTGCAAATGTTGAAGTGTGGAGTGTAGGAAGAAATAATTGGGATTTTTCATTTGCATGAGAAAGTTCGAGAGTATGTCCAGCAAATTTTTTTAGTTTGGGGGTTCAATTTATTCTCTTAGAGAAAATATAAGAGAAGAAAATAGAGAGGTTGTTGTGCATGCACAAAAAATGGTGACACACTGGGTGAAGCCAAAATATCTGCTAGTCTTCTGTAACTCATGAGAAGAAAAATGAGAGGATCATATAATTACTTTAAAGATCAAAAATCCTGGAATTGATGTGCAACAGTTACCTGAAATATTCCATAGTGGTGGGTTCACTGGTGATGCTTGCATATTGTCTAGTAGATCATGTCTACCATAAGTAGAGGATGAATGATGGTGAAATTGATTTCCTTAAACTGCATCGATGATTTAGGTTGGTATATTTATCATGGGGTCAATATAGGTTTGGGATATAAAAATATTTTCATTGGGTGCATATATATATATATATATATAAATGCAAGTCTTGCTCCACTTGCAGTGAGCGTCCATAGCCACAACATAGATATCTGCATGTCCCCTAGTCTCTTCAATCTTTGTTTCCCATTCCTTCCTAGTTTATTTAGTGCATACTTAGCATCCAATGGATGGGGAAAGCAATGTCCTTTTATCCTGATAGGGGATGACTTCCAACTATTGAGATTTATTTTAATATTTGTTTACCTGGCTAAATAAGGTTATCCATTTTTATTTCCATCCTTTATACTTTGACACTCCACCTTTCATGTGAGCAACTGCTTAGTGTGTGGATGATTCCCCCATTACATAAGACATTCTGACCAACCAATATGAAAGAATGATTGTTGATTAACCACTATGTTAAGTCATGGTTTGAATATTGTCACAATCTTCCAAGATAGTTTTGATTCATGTTCAAATAGATACCCCTAGTTCAATTCACAAGCTAGGAAAGAGATGCAAGCTGATTCAAGCCTGTTTTCAGTGCAAAGGTGTTACACATCAAAATTACTCACTTCAATGATGACCTATTGTCGTCATTACAAGTGTTTCAAGTGTCACACTTTGGCCACAAATGTCTCAAGTGTCACAAATATCATACTGTCATCTTGCCTATGTCATGTCTCGAACGACATCACAAGAATACTTGAAGACATCCTCAGAGACTGGTTAAAAGAAGGAGATGTCATTTGACTAAGAGTACAAGGATTTTGCCTTGAGAAAGACCACTTGAAAATCACTTTTGAAGGGAAGCACTCCCATACCCACTAGCAGGGAGCGCTAGTGCTCCTTGCCTTCCTTTGGGGGGGCATTGAAATGCTTTGTGCACCATTCTGGGGGAGCGTTATGTTGTTGAGGAAATCAGGGGAAGATCCCCTTATCTTTAAAGTCAGTTTGATTCGAATCTAAGGTCAAGGCTGGATCTTAGGGAGGATCCAAAACTGATGGAGAAAGATCCTCAATCTATCCCAAGGATATCTAAGGTGGATAGGCCTCTCCAAGCCTATATAAGGAGGCCTCCTCATGGTGAAAGGGGGAGACATTGAATGCATCAAACTTATGATCTCATAAGGGATATAATCATTGAAGCATAGTCATTTTGTTTGTGGATCATTTGAGAAAAGGGTTGGACAATGAGAACTAAAAGAAGCTGATGTAGCTTCATCAATGGTTTGTAAGTATCTCTTTTGAGTTCTCATTAATACATGTGATTGGCTTATTTCCTTCAAGATTGTGTATACCTACATGAACTTGTATTTAATGGATAGATCTAGTTTCAAACTAATCATGGTAGAATAAGAAGCATGATTTGTCTTTGATTGGATTGCAGGACTTGTTGAAGAGCTTGGGATCAGAGCTCAACTTGGGCTGGGCGAGGACAAACATCGTAAAAAGGTACATCTTCTTCCTCTTCTCTATAGATTATCTTAGCTAGGTTTAAAGGGATGTCAGTGATCGAAGTTAGCACCTTTCTATCTTGGTCTTAGAGGTCTAGGATCCAAGAGGGAATTCACTTGTCGGCAGGGGGATTTTCTTGTAACAAAAGGTGCTTCTTGTAAAAAACAAATGGAGGTGAGAGGTCTATATGTCATCATATATAATTAGAACTATAAGATAAGAAAAAATTAGAGAATGAAATTTCCCCAGGGACAAGATGATGAGGAAAGACAAAGAAGAGACATATTCAGAATTAGATGATGAACTTGGTCCAAAATCCACTGTGACTGAAAAATGAAACCTTGGATAAATGGTGATCAAATATATGCAGTCAACAAAGAAAGTAAATTGATAAAGAGATCATGAATGTAAGTGTTTCTATCAACTTTAAAAATTTTATGCATCCCAAAAAACAAGAAATTTGCAGCCTCTTGAAAATTCTAATTAGTGTGAAAATTTATACATGTATTATTTTCATTCAGATGGACTTCATTTCTTGCACTGGCTGAGAATTGCATATCTCATCATGATTTTTTGAAAACAATCAACTCATCTTTGCAGTCTTGTGGTCCAAGAAGTAAGGGTTAGCAAGAGCTTCCATTTGTTACTTATCATATTGCTTTGCTCTAGCCATACACGATTTTCACTCACTCTCAACCTCTTCCAGCTCCAAAACTTATTCTACAACGTAGCATGCTCATCTCTTGACTAGTTCAAATTAGGTGTGTGATACCAACTGCGCACTTGTACTTACATAGACAAACCGTTCATGGTATGATATTGACTTCAACTCAATATTTTCATAAATGAAATCATTTAAGAAGACAATATGAGGAGAATTGAGAACATAATCCAAAAACAAGTTTGTGAGCAAATTTCCCAGGCAACATGCCTCATGATCATGTTCAATTTTTTGAAGTTATTTGTCTTGTTCAAGCCGCGTCCTTCTCTCTGAGAGAGCACAAACTTATATGAGAGGGATTTGTATACAGTTTAAACATGAATAACATTAATGGAACTAGAGACCACTGATGTAGATTTCTTCATCAGACATTTTCAAACATAAATGTTTAACTGTTAGAAAATATGACCAAAAGCAATGTTGAGTAAGGTAACTCCCTCCCAAAAGAGCATGTTTGCAGAGATCTCACAATATAAACCAGAAATAAAGTCTGTATCTCGGTTGGCATGGGACTCTAAATAAAAAAGATAATGGCTTTGAAAATATAGGGAACCATGCCTGTTTGGGTGCATGAAATCAACTCATGAGTGGTACCAGTTCCTACTACCAAGATCCTAGTAAAGAGGCAGAGTCGACTTAGCTTGAATGCCGATATATCGAGTGGAAGTTCTCTTTTGAGTAGCATACGACTATGGTTGTAATGATCATTGGTTTTGCCTCGAAGAAGTACATTTGAGAGCTATTTTTTTTATTAGTATCCCCGAGATTAGACGTCATTTTTATTGAATCATAGTGCTCTTTCTTGGCTGAAAATGTTCACTAAATTGTTGGCATCAACACTCTTTTAAATATTACCTTCTTGAACCAGGTTGTAGATCATGTATGTTGGGATTCAAATAGGTTCAATATCAGAAAATGAGGTAAATATCCACATCATGCATGGACACAAAAGAGCAAGGTTGTATGTAGTACTTTTCCTCTCAAAACTTTCTTGAGCACGGTTTTGTAGATCAATTGGTGATACTTACACAAAATGTGCAACCTACTGTATGGTTTGTGTTTTGTGTTCTTGGATGAGTTTTGGAAAGATTGTTCTTGGTGAGCATTCTCAACATAACTCCAAAAAACTTGCAGACCAGTGCCTTAAATAGCTTCGTTGAGAGTTTGATGATTGGGCTCAGATGTACCTTCTCATTCAACAAATGAAAATTCCAATTCTAAAAACAATAGGAACATCATGATGTAAAACCCCCAACAAGATCAAGATGAAGGAAACCAAACCAAATAACTTCATGAGAAAACTCAAATGAGGTCATATCAAGATAAAACCAATGAAAACCATTGAATCAGTTCAAGTCAAGATGTTGCATCCAATCGTTCGAAGAGTGGAGAAATAGAATGAGAAATCATATTAAGAAGGTTAAATGTGAGTCAAGAGAGCTTCAAAAGACACCTTCAAACTTCAACAACGAGGAAAACATATCAGTCAAGATACCCAATTCATTAAAAGAAGTGATATGATTTGAAAATAATATGTTTCACTATCATTATGGACAATGCATGATGATAAAAAGATGAATTTCATCAATTTGAACTCACAGGACCAAGGAGCAGATATCTATCTTGTCACCAAACTAATTGGGAAAAGTATTTGTCCTTAAAAATCAGGATTAGGAGATTGTGGTGCCATAATATAATGTCAAAGTGTTTATGTGTATGTGCTATTTAAAACTTAATATTTCTGAGATACTCAACATATTCAAAGAAAGATGAAATTTGATGTTCCACTTTGAGATGTACATGCTAGAGACAAAATACTTTATTTCTTACCCATAAATGACAAAGCTTTTAAATCTAGGGAAGAGATAAATGTGCCAAGAGCCTCAAGAACAAACTATTCATAGGAAAACAAATATTCAAATGATTTTACTCAATGGATATTATCATGAAAGAATTAAGTTACATAGATCATGATCTGTTATAAGATTTTGAATTTCTTCCACACAAATCAATGATTCTTCCTTTACATTATTTAAATCAGCTATGTTACAAAAGGTTCAAGTCGATATAAAAGCATACATGCTGAGAATATTTTGTAACCATATGTTAGATCACCGGTCTTTGTTTCGAGAACCAAGAAAATGAACCCATGATATTGCAACATCAATTCGTTGACCCGTAAACCTTTGTGAGAAACATAGCCATCAACAAATTGATCAATAGGGTTTGCAAAGCAATTTTGGATCATAAACAATAGAACCATGGGTAGCTGATATGATTCCTTCAACCTGGTTTCCATTTTCCCTAAGCGGCTTAGGATAACATGTTGTTCAACTGTCAATCATTAGAGTGAATGCTAGTAAAGCAAATGAATCTTGTAGTTGAACTTCTCAAAGAATTCTACACATGGTTTCCACGTGATAACCAAAGTTAAGTCAAGCTTTCAGTCAAACAACAAAACAAAATGCATCAAATGACAAGAAGAAATATTTTATGCGAAATAAACTTATATTAATGCAAGCCATTGTGATCCACAAACTGAACTAATAACAACTGGTGGATTTTATTCAAGAAATCATGAAAATTCAAGGTCTATGATATACAAGTGAATGTAAAAGAAAACATCTAACTATGCATGCAAAAAGGAAGAAATGGACTATGCTACTCCTATTACTACTCTATCCTACACTGGTTGAAAGAAGGATAAGTGAAAGCATAATACTAGTGCAACCAATCAAGTAACTCCAAACCTACAACCACTTGTTCATCAAAACTTAATTGCAAAAAAATGGAGCGGTGAGGGATCAAAGATAGGAAGAATTGATTCAAGAAAATCCCCACCCAACACATTAAGTTTGGAAACATTATGGTTCATGGGAAATGTAGACATGTAGGATTCCTCCAACAAATCTTCAATTCCATCATAAAATTTACAATGATTACCATAGGAATGTTGGAAGAAAATTGAAATGAGTGACATAATTGATAAGACTTGTTATACCCCATTCCTAGGGATAACTAAGGAGATGATGTATTGAGGCCCATAGGTTCAAAACATGGAGTACCGAGAGGCATATGAGTAGGAAGGGCCCCCTATCATACCACACACCACCATCTGATCAGTGGCAACAACATCCACCACACCCAGCTTGGCCCACAGAGGACAACATGTCTTGATTCAATAGGTAACAAGTCCAATATTGTGGTTAGTGTCATCTTAATATTTGAATCATTTGAAAATGTTGCAAAGGGTCATTTCTTGATTTTGAATTTTTTTTCTTGTAAGTTATGTTTTTTTCCCTATTTCACCTTGATGAGTGTCATGGTTTCCTAGTAAGTGGCCACCCTTAGGGAAAGGGATGCTACCAGGAGGTCTCCTTGAAGGGTCATCGTACCATTCTCGCTCATACTTTCCACCTTCTATCACTTGTTCCCCTCCGTCTCTCCACCTTTTAGGTTTTTGAGCTTATTGACCCAAGAAGGGCATGTACCTCATTTCATGGGAATAAGGGGCCATTAGGCTCGGAGGTGCCCTAGAAAAAAAATCATGCAATAAAGGCTTGCACTGGGATCCCAAGAGCAATGAAGCACTTCTCAAAAAAGTTAGGGACCCATAAAATAAATAATTAATCAATTACTAAAACTTTCCAAGGTAGAGCGGTTGTGTGATATGCATTTCCTTTTTTGGTGACCCTTATTGTATTCAACTTAGAAAGGCATGCAAACCAAGGTAGAGTGTATGTGGGCTATGCATTTCCTTTTTATTTCCCCTTATTGTCTTCAACTTGGTGACACATGCGAAGTAACTGGATAACAAAGGGCTTGGAAAAATATATCTTAAAAAATAAAAAAGAGGAAAAGGATGTGGCCCTCAACAAAGGTGCCTATAAATGAGACAATACGAGTCCTTGTATGTCATGAAACCCCATACCTAGAAGTCCAACACCATCCACCTCACATTCACTACACGACTTAGAAATGTTTCTCCTTGGGAAAATCCCCTACTTGAGGATTGGTTTACCTAATAGGCATTATGACACCCCTCCCATATCTAAATTTGGAAAATTGTATAAGGTCTTTGAGCATTTGTTTATTTTTAAAATGGGAATTTGATGCACATGTTCACGTGGTTCTTTTATTATATATGTATTACTTGGAATGATATTGTGACTTGTGGACCCTTGGAGGGCGTACTTGCTTATCTTTGCAGGACTTTGACAGGTGAAAGTTGAGTCATGAAGGCACAAGGTCACTTGGACCTTTACTTGGGGCATGAATCCCACATGTTGGATGATGCAACCCATTCTCTTTGGAAACATGGATGATTAACATTTACTTTGGAGGCATGAGAGGACACGTTGGAGAAGGAGACTAGCCCCCCCTTTTCCCAACATTTGGCCTTGGAGGCTCAAAACGTCATCTCCTAGGGCATGGCATCATACTTGGAGGGCTAGGGTTTGGTGGTGTTGGATGGTTTTATGATTAATTGGAACATCTAGATGAAGGAAGACTCTTTCACATGAGTATATGGCCTTTGAAGGCCCAATGTCTCCCTCAAGAACCTCAACGTCTTTTTCATTATGCCAAAATGTCACCCCTAAGGGGTATGATACAATCATTTAGGGATTTCTTCTTTGTAAATTGGAATTATAAATTGTAACAGGGAAAATTGAGGAGGTCAACCTCCATAATTTGTGTTTTACCCTAAGTATGTGGGCACATTGGTTTTACAAGGTCTTGTATAAATAAAGGCCTTGTCACTTTCATTTTACACATAACTCACTTGAGAATTAAATATTGGTTGGCTGAAATTTTTTCCCTACTTTGGAAATTCACATTTTCTCTCTCTTATGCAATTTTGGATGCCACTACTTGTCTATTGGAGGAATAAGCTAGGCATTATCTCTTATATGTCTTGTTATTGATCATGTGATGAAATATTCTTGGTAATGGAGGGTTTATCTTACTAATTCTTGGACTAGGTAAGGACTTTATACTTTTTGTTCTTCTTTCTTGGTTGCAAGGTTAATTTTTTTAAGATATTGGAGGAGTACTAGACACACACGCTCCAATAAGATCTATCACCGTTGTCTTGGATAAGCTACTTTTGCAAAGGTTGCTAGGAGGATTAAAAAAGCTTACACCCTCCTAGATTTACCTTGCTAGATTTGTTTGCTTTAGGGAGTAAAAAGGATTACACCCCTATAGAGGTAAAACAACTATCCCTTATACAAGAGAACCCATAACCCAATTGACCAGGCACTAGTGTAATTTGCATTGGAGAAATAAAATCATTGCATTGGTATACATGAAAAGTTGTGATTTTGCAATTGTCTAAGTTGGGAGTTGTTCTTCATGCTTGAGGATTTCTTTTTCTCCAGGGGCATATTGATTGGAAAAATAATTCTTATTGTTGTTATAACTTAATGCTACAACCATCAAGGCTGAAAAAAAACTATCTCTTTCATTTATTTCTCTCTAATCTACTGCTGAAATTCACTAGTAAACCTAGATTATTGTTATATTGCTTATTAGCTATCATTTAGATGATTTACTTGTCATTTTTAGTGGTTATATCTTGATGCTGTAGAAATAGTTTTTTAAAACCATTTGGATGTTATATACTTTTCTGATAACACTTTAATAAATAACCCTCTAAACTCACTAAAGTCTTATTTCATTTCATGGAAGTTTAACTAGTTTTCACTAGCTTAGTTTCCACTATCTTATGTTTGATCTTAGTGGTTTAATTTGAACCCATTGGTAGTGGTTTATTGATAATTTGTACACTAATAAAATTTGGGAGAGGAAGGATTCTTTCTTGATACCCTTTGATAAAAGGATTGGTTTATGATCATTTGTATTGTTCTAGGAAGGGATAACATTATTTTACAGGTACAAAACACTTAAAAACCATCTACTCTTTCACAAGACTCTTTTTCAAGACATTATTCATATCCATTCTTGACCTATAGGGGTTTCACTCATCATCATTTCACTTTCAATCTCAATTCCCCTAGGGTCATCGATATTCCCCCCTTGTGGTGATTTCATCATCACTACTGCGAGGGGAGTGTCTATCTAAGGTGACAATGGGTAGGTACTCTTGTATTTGTCACACTTATGTGGATTGGGTTAGGATTTTCCCAATCTACAGATTGTGGGATAACATTTTGGCGTCATTGTCGGGGAGGATTTTGAATCTTCTTTTGATCCATAAGGACACTTTGGAAAGATTTGATCCCAAATCCTTTACCCCCAGCTTTCCCAATGACTCCATCTGAGGGAAGTTCCCTTTCCATTATTGATGAGCCTTCCATAAAGCTCATTTGGTGACTCCACCATATTTTTCTCTGGGAGGATTTAAACCTTCTAAGGTTTACCAAAGAAGGCCTCCTCATAACTCCCCTATTGTCAAAACCTTGTTCCAAGGTTTCCTTCCCCTCAACAAAATGGCTCACTCTTGGTATAAAAAAAATTTCCAACCATTAAAATTGGCCTCCATATATGGGTAATCCAATACCATGCCCAAAGAGACTCGTAAATGGTTGCCAAAATTCATTGGAAACAATGTGGTTACGCCAGAATACCACTTATAAGAAATAGATGTGGCCTCGATTAATGAAGGTGTGGAACATGAAGACGTTACCATGAGGATATTAGCCATGTCTCTTGATGAATATGCCCAAAGATGGTTCAGAGGACTACTTGATGACCATTTGGCATCTTATGATGATTTCACTAAATTACCTACAAGCAGGTGGTCAACAAAGAAGGACAACATAATGCTATTAGCATAATTCAATCAAATCAAGAAAAAGGAAAATGAAAGAGTGAAATATTTTGATACTAGATTTGATAAACTATATGATCAGATCCTGACTGACCTATGTCCACTAGAAACAACCATTCGTGTCCTCTACATGAATGATTTTGAAGGAAAAGTTTCCTTTATCCTCAAGGATAAAGCACCTAATACTTTGAAAAAGGAATATAGTACACAGATCGAGGAAAATATCATCAGCTCAAGGATTGATCCCTTTTAGCTTCCTCATACCAAGGTGGAAGAAAAACAAATACTACAATAATCATTGCACCATACCCAATCAGTCTCCTAGTTCATAAATTTGATAAATGAATACTCAGTTTGTCCAAAGTCAGAATTAGATTATGAACAAGTTAACAACATTGGAAATAAATCAGTCTGCTCTAGACCACAGGTTTTTAGACAACCAAACATAGGTTGGAATACAAGGCCTCAATAGGAGGAAAAGGATACCGACACATTCAATCCAGTGGCATGGTCAATATGAAAGAATTTCCATGGTACTTGCCTTGTAATGAAGCACATTCAAAAATAAGTACCCAAGATGGATAAAGGAAGAAGTTTCAGGCTCTGCAAACCAAATGAATCTCATTAATACAATATTTTCTCTTCAAGATAATGAGTGTGTGAATATTACACTAGAGAAACTTGAGGAGGTTAGGAAAAGGGGTGCTAGAAAGGGGAAACTAAGAACACTAAATAAACTAGAGGAGAATGCCAAAAGTGAGTTGAGGAAGAAAGAGATTTTGACATATGCAAGCAGAAATATAGTTCCATTTCCTCCACCACTAGCTCCAGTTACTCCACCACAAGAAAAAGAAAATCCAACTTAGCTAATAAAAGAAGTGTCTCCGCCTCCTCCACCACCGATGCATAACCTACTCCCAAAACCCATGCCGACCAATGAAGAAATTCAATTGATTATATATGTTCCGACCGTGATGGGGAAGATGAATATGATAGTTCATGTAGTCTAGATGTGCAAGATCCCATTTGTAAGAAGAGAAGTTATGAAGGCGTTGAAGGTACCAAATGAGGTTGGAGACCCACTTGTAATTATGAACACCATGTATCATGGAAAACAAGGAGATGAAAACCCTCCTTTCTATCTTTAATTGAGTGTGAATGATCTTCGATTGAATAACTACATGTTAGATTCTAGGGCTTCAAAAAATGTGATGTCTTTAAAGGTCATGGAACAAATCGGTTTGAAGACAACCCACCCATATGGAAATGTGTGTGGAATTGATTCAAAGAAGGTGAAAGTATATAGTCTCATAGAATATGTGGAGGTGTATTTGGATGATTTCCCTCATATCAAGCTCATTATGAACATAGTGGTGATTGATTTTCTAGAAGCTTGGGGCATGCACTTGTCATGAAGTTGGGATGTCTCCCTAGGAGGTTTCCTTAGCATGGATCTTACTCATGTTCATATTCCCATGGGGGATGGCACATTTGATATTCTGTATAGCCAACAAGTAGTCAAGAAGCATGTGATGGATGTGAATCACCCCGATTATAATAGTGATTGTGATATTGACGTGCCTTGATAGATAATCGAGTATGACCCTTGGTATTTTTTTTTTTTATGAGAAGATTGGATAGATATATTAATTCCAAGGATAGACAAATACAAAGAGAATCTTTCAGAACTCCAAGAGAAAGAACTAGATTCCATCAAAATAATCAAGAAAGATGAAGCTAAGAAAGATAAAGAGCGAGAACAAGATATCAAAGATATGGTCAAGGCATAACCACCTTCACAACCTTACATTGAAAACATAGCTACATTAACTTTAGTGAAGGGAGCCTTGCACTCATGTGGGATAAGAGAGAGGCGAGCCCAAGTATGATGAAAGGAATGGTGTTTTATGGCTTGTCCCTTACATTATCAAGGTGAAGTTGGAGAAAGGAAAATACTACTTGTTTTTCTTGGATGGGAAAAAGATTCCATTATTGGTTGATGGGTCTCTTCTCTAAACTTATGTCAAAGGAACCTGACCTCTTTAGGCCCCAGGCCCCAAGTAAGTAGGTAGGTCATTTTATTTCCCTTGAGCTTGAATTTGCTTGTTCATAATAGTTTAGTTTCATTTACTTATATTTCCATATCATATAATTTTTAATTTTCCTCTACATCCATTATTGCATAGTTGCTTTATATCATTTTCTTTCATCATACTATATGTTAGTTTAGAATTTTTTGAAAAAATGAAAAATATTCTTTTGAAAAATAGTTGAAATTTTGGATTTTTTGATCATATGGATGATGTAGCATCCCCAATCACCAAATGGGCTAAGCCACTTAAATTTTTTAACTCTGATACTAATTTAAATAATAAAAATACTCTGCAAATACACTGATTCATACAAAATATTAACATAAATACACATGTAACATACACAGGAAAACCCATGAAAACAATTCACAAATACTAATGCAACACATGAATTAACACACAATTGACAATTATCTTTGATTGAAATAACACCAACTACGTGTAGACCTTCCATGTTCCTCCCAACCTTAGACCGCACTGTGCATAACTCTCAGGAGTGGGTCACCCCCAAGTTGGGGCTAAGCTACACATAGGTAAAGGATTCCTAACCAGGCTAAGGTATCTGAAACAAAAAGAAACTCAGTCACATGTGCCAACTTGAACTAACAACCTATAACCCCTCATTCCCCACATGCCTGTCCCACCCCAGGAAGTGTGCCCCTTCTCTGCTCAATAGTCCCTCAACTTCCCTACTTCCTTTCCGAGGCTTCATGAACTGGACAAAAAGGAAGTCTCAGAGCCATGTAGCTGCAGTTTGGCACCTTCGAGAATCAATTCCAAAAAATTCTCTCACCTGGAGAGACTACTCACGGGCCTGAAAACCTACCTATTCAATATCCTACAGGCTTGATGTTGGCATAGGGGCATACCTAGGGTTCAACTCTAACTGCACACCAACAAGCCCTAACTATTGGCTCTTTCGACAACACTTGCGAAGCAGATGCAGTCTCACCCAAAGTAGAAATAAGGGGTTGTAGGACACAAGTGTCTATAACCAGAGGAAATGTAAAGTGGATCCAAGGCAATGACAAACAACAATCTAGTTATCCCTTACCATACTTAAGCTTAATCCGCAAGTTATATCTCATATCCAACACATTAATGCAATAACAACATATCAAACGACAAAGAACACAACATCAATCACACAGAACAACAAGATATATGTGATTCATCCTCTCCCTAGGGCTACATCCACATAACTATGTTTCTTGATATATTAAATGGAAACATGCGGTTCTATCTGCGCACTTAGCTGCAGATCTCTTTCTCTTCCTTCTCTCTCTTTCTCTCCCCTCCCTGCGCACCCAACTACAAGGTTGATCTTCACACCCAGCTGAAGATCCATGATACAATAATGCTCTCGCAACGCAATGATTCTCTCGCACAAGAACAATATTCACTCTCTTAACCCACAATGAAAACAACAACCAACCCTCTTCTCTCATCTAGGTCTTTATTTATACATTACAATGAATCTTAGAAAACCTTAGGCTGAAGCCTAAGTGTCAAAACACTAAATGCCAAAACCCTAGGTGTCTAAAACCCTAGGTCAACTTGACCCGTATTTTCAGGGCTTCGCCGACCTGTCTTTCCTTCTTTCCCGTGAGGTGCTTCAAAGCATCCATTGGTGGATTTTTTTGTTTGCTAGGTTTTCCATGATCCATCTTCTTTTATGATCTGTCTTCCTTGATCTTCTCATTCAACGAATTGCTTTCCCTTTCTTTGCTCCTTTTCTACTTCGTTGGCCACTTCGACCCATTCTCAGTTTGTGTGACTTCCGCGCAATTCATACTTCGGGTTTCTTCCTTAGTCTTCGTTTTATTTCATAACCAAGGGCCAACATGCTCCCAACAATCACATGTGACTCGTCTCGAGTCACTGCAGGATTGAACCTTCTGTTTTACTTCGACTTCAAACTGCGCGAAGCAGCCTGTGATTTCTTCTCGATTCCTTCCTTCCTTGTGCATACTGTCTTTTCTATGTCTGGTACCTAGTTTCAACTGTACCTGGTACCTAGACCCTTATTCTTATGATTTTAATGAGAGCTGCGAGGAAACTAGTTGTCATAATACAATTTCAACCGGCTCCCATTTACTAAACCTTCCTTCCATTCTCCACTCAAGGTATTCAACTGGGCAACTCCGCCTTCTGTAACATAGGAAACCTCATATGGCTCGAGCCAATGTGTCCTGAACTTCCCTGGATGCTTCATGAACTTGCTGTCATATACCAATACCGAATCTTCTTGTTTGAATGATTTATTTTTGATATGTTTGTCATGATAGGCCTTTTCTCATTCCTTCTGTACCTGCTGATGAAATCCTGCAAGAAACTTGTCTTCCTCTAGTTCTACCAACTACGCAAGCCTGTTTTGAACATCACCAGTGTCATCCATATCCGTGAATGCTGTAATTCTTAGACTAGGAACCAAATATTCCATAGGTACCACTGCTTCCAGACCATAAACCAACTTAAAGGGAGTCTGCATTGTCAGCTTCTTGCAAGTGGTTCTGTAAGCCCATAACACTGCTAGTACTCTCAAATCCTAGTCATCTCTGTTAACACTACAAATCTTTGTCAATGCGGTCTCCAAGATTTTATTGAAAGCTTCAATTGTACCATTTGCTTGTGGGTGGTATGTTGTGCTCTTCCGATGGATACTTCAAATTCTTGAGTCAAGGCTTCAATAGTCTTATTAATAAAATGTGTGCCTTGATCTCTCATAAGGATCTTCGGGCATCCAAATTAGGTAATTATGTCCTCAAAGATGAATTGTGTAGCTATAGTTTCACTATAGTCCTTAAATGATCTTGCTTATGCCCATCTGGTCAAATACTCTATTACAGTAATGATGTATCGAGCTCTTGTGCACTTTCCTCATGTGTTGATAGGTCCCACAAAATCAATAGCCCATTTTTCAAATGCCTATAAGGTTATATGAGGTGCTAAAGGCATCTCATATCTTCTAGAAGGTTTCCCTACTCTTTGGCATACATCACAGGCTCTCTAGTATTCCTTAGCGTCTTTGTGTAAAGTGGGCCACCATAGACCAACTCTAAGAACCTTCTACATTGTTTCTTTCCTTGCATAATGTCCTCCTGTGATGCCTTTATGTGTTTCTTCTAGAATCAATGGTCTTTCTGCCTCCATAACACATCTCCTCAACATCTCATCAGGTCCCATATTATATAGTTTTCCAACTATAAGTGAAAAATATGCAGCACGAACTACCAGTTGTTTCTTCTGAATGACTGTATATTCGCGAGGTGCCATTCCTATTGAGAGGAAATGAACTATCTCGGTGAAGTGATCATCAACATTTCTGATGGCCAACAACTGTGCATCTGGTAGTGTATCCTCCAAACTGGTAGGTTCCTCTCCATGTTCTAACCTAGAAAAGTGGTCAGGTCCCTTATTCATTCTTCTTGGCTTGACCACAATCTCAAAATCATATTCCTGGAATAACAGTAGCCATATGCATATTATTCCCCCCAACACTGGCTTGTTGACTAAGTATTTCAACACAGATTGATCAGTGAACATCTTAAAATGTCCTCCCAACAAGTAGTGTCAAAACTTCTGTAGTGCGTACACCATGGCTAAACCTTCTCTTTCTGTAGTAGTGTAATTTATCTCAGTTGTAGAGAGCTTCCTACTAGAAAAGGTTAGCAGATGGTCAATATCTCTTGCTCCTGGTTGTGCTAACACCACTCCTAATATAATAGATGAAGCATCGACATGTACATGTAATTCCTTACTCCAATCTGGGAAAACCAGAATAGGTGCAGTGACCATATTTTGCTTTAGTGTGTCGAAGCTCTACTGGCATTCCTCTAACCATTGAAATGGACAATATTTCTCTAAAATATTTTCCATGGGTGTTGTTATCTGTGAATATCCATTGATGAAATTTCTGTAGTATCAAGTATGTCCTAGCGCAGTGCGCAACTGTCTAACCGAAGTAGGAGGAGGTAGATCAACAATGATGGAAATCTTGGAAGGATCTACCAACAACTCCTGCTTACACACAATATGTCCTAGAAACACTCCAAAGGGTGAAAAGAAGATACACTTCTTAAGGTTCAGGGAAATTTGACATTTCCTACAGTTATCCAACATTAGTCTTAAACATTCAATATGATTTTGCAATAAGCTAAAAACAGTCCAATCATCAAAATATGCTTCCAAAAATTTATGTAAAAATTTCTTGAATGCTTCAAACACCACCCTAGAAAATATGGATGGTGCATTCTTCAATCCGAAAGGCATCAATTTGTAGTGGAAAGAACCCAATTCTGTTGCAAATGTGGTCGTATGTCTGTCTTCCTTAGCAATCCTGATCTGGTGGTAACCTGAAAATCCATCTGTGAAGGATTAAAATTCCTATCCTTCTACATTATCTAACACTTCATCAGTAAATAGTGTAGGGAATGGATTATGTAGGTATGCATCAATCAACTTCCTTAGATCTACGCTGATCCTTATTTCACCTTTCTTCTTATCCTAGACCACCATAGGGCTGATCCATTCTAATTCTTCAATAGTTTCTATGATTATTGCTTCCAACATTCTGTCTAATTCAATCCTAACTTTCTTCTTATACTTGGGATTCAGTCTGTAGTGTCTCTGCTTGACTGGACTTGCATCTGGTTTCAAGGGGATCTTCATTTCTCCCATGGGCCCTTTAATGCCCTTCATGTCTGTGAACTTGGTTGGAAATAAGTCCTGGTATTCATGCAATAATTCTGTAATCTTATCAATAGTGGCATCATCCTAATAATCTCCAACGTTTGCCAACTTAGGTGCTTTCTTTGTTCCAATATTAACTTTCTTGATTTTAATTGGCCGTCCAATAAAAGAGAATTCAACCCCTGGCCCTTCTATGTCTCTCTGTCCTTTAGTTTCTGTGATGTTCACATTCCTAGGATCATTGTCTTCATCAACATTGATGTTGTAGAAACCTTGTAATTTCTGAAGAGGTGTAGTCCATTTATCCTCTTCTTGCTCAACAAGGAGGTTAGGTGCCTCCTCAAAGACTTTCTGTCTTACAAATTGCAAAGCCTGATCTACTGTGGGGTACTGAATTTAAAATAAAAATGTAGCTACAAATTTCTGGGTCATACCGTACCAATTTGAAGTGGTGAGGCGCAATTCTGCTTGGAGATACCAATTGATAGGCGTTGTGTCCAAATTTTTAATGAATTTATGCACCCACTGTTCTTGAGGAATGTTTCTGCAGGCCTCCTCACAACTTCGCACATGGTCCTTCAGACAACTCTGACCTGTATATCAAACTTCACACCCTTCGACTTGGTCTGAAAAGTGCATTGCCATCAAAGTGCAACATTGTACCCACTCCACGATGTTCTTCTTGTGTGTTCCCCACCATATTGTTGGTGTTTATTTCAAGGCTTCGTCCAGTGCCAAAAACCTCTGTTGTAGTGGTACTATTTCTTCAAATTCCAATAAGAATGTTTCTAAATGACTTAAACCATCAAATGTGGGCAGGTTACTTACTTATGTGCCAATCCAACAAACTTCCCTGGCCAATCTGGTACATCGTCATGTGGAGACTTCATACATCCTTTTCTATCAGTTCTCCAATGCTTCTTCTAAGTCTGATGAACATGCACTTTCAATTCACCAGCATAAATTTCCATCTGTAGTAGGATTAATGTAATCCTGTTGTCTTGCTATCAATTTATATATGTTCTCTATCTCATATGCGTGGTCTTCTTCTCTGATGGGTTCTCTGTATCTGTGACCTTCATCAAGATCCTTAGGTGCAATGACCTTAAGGCCATCACCTTCAAATGTCATTCTTCTTTTCTTTAAGTCAACCACAGTTGAATTGTTGAAATCCCAATCAATGCCCAACAACACAGGATAGGGAAAACTATCATCAAATATCTCAATCACTTTGAAGTCTGTGAACATCCTCACCTCGTCGATGTCCACAAGGACATGCTCCAATCTTCCAAAGGGGCTTATTTCTTGTTTATTAGCTATCCTTAGCCTGATAGGGGAATAAATCAACTTAGGTTTTCCGATCAATGCCCAGGTCTACTTCGTCATAACATTGACTTTTGACCCTAAGTCAAGGACCACATAATATATGTCATAATCTCCAATCTGAGCATTAAGGTGTAGTTCCTTGTTTTCCCTTTCTTTCTATATACTTAATGTATTGTTTTATTGAGAAGAGGATACGCCCTTCCTATCTCATACTGTCTGATCAAGTATTATAGTTCTTTTACAACTTTTTCATCCTTAATCTAATTAATGAAAGTACATAGGAATTCCATAATCTTGCTTACCTCTTTTCCTTCTCCGAGTGAGGCATACTGATCAAATTCCAGAGGCATTCCACATTCTTTTACTTCTGGCTGTTCCTTAGATGAAGAAGCTTGTTCTTGTCCAAATTCTCTTCTTGCCTCTTCAAATGTCTGCTTTTCCTTCCTTGGATCAAACAACTGTGTCTTCTCTACAACTCTTCTGAACCTTGATCCCTTTGTACTCTTTTCTGGGTTCACCCTTTCTTCTCCTGTAACAACACCTCCTCTAGTGATAACAATGACTCTGGTATTTTCTCCACGAGGTTCTACTGATATTAGTTGTAATTGATGGTTTCCTCCTCGTATCTCCTGGAGTTTGGCTAATAGCATGGGACAATCTTCGATAACATGTTCAAATGAGTTGCAGTAGCTACAAGTTGTACAAGGGTTCTGATAGTCCCTTTCCAAGTGACCTGGATGGGCACAGTTATAAAAAATGATCTAACCTCGACCTCAAACCATGCCTCCTCCTCATCCTCTTCCTCTTTTCCACCACGAGGGTTGAAGTTTCCTCTTCCTGGGGAATTAAACTGTGTAGAATTTCCCTCCTGATGCATCTCTCCTTGAATCCTATATGTGTCTCTTGACCTTTCATGAAAGAGGTCATAAGCCCTACAATATTTCTCATCATGCCCCACAAATTTACATAATGTGCAGTAAATATTGGTAAGTGCTTGGACATATTTTTGTATGTAATAAAATTCACCAGGGTGATGTTTATTTCTACATACCTCACACTAAGGTAGAGTAACCAGATTCAAAGGGCTTGAAGTTCCATATGTTAAGTATTCATTAAATAGGGGACAATGCTCCTTGGCATGGCCCTCTGACTTGCATATGATACACCATATCTTCTCTTTTATCTTTTCCCTTATATTTCTTCATTATTATCTTCGACATGTAGAGATAAGATAGTTAGATGACTCAAAATTTGACTCATACTTGAGCTGGATTCTCCCATAGGGGTTGATTCTAGCTTCATGGCGATCTCCAGTGCCTCAGCCTGCGAAGTGACCTTCTATTGCATCAGAGGAAATCTGATGTGTGGTAAGAGGGAAACAATGAACCATTCCTTATTCTGCTCATATGGAATCTAAAAACTCAAACGACCTGTCAAGGTCTTAAACCTATGATCAAACTCCCAAACAAGTTTAGCTACTCTCTTCTTTATTTCTTTCAGTTCTGTAATTCACTGTGACTCCGACTTGGGTTTCTTGAATTCTTCACTCAATGCAGTCTTGATATTGTTCAGTGGTTTAGGCTGTGAAACGCCTTTAACAAACTTCATGTACCAGCTCAGTGCGTGGTCTCTCAATGTAGTACTAAACTAAACTCTCTTAACAACTTCGTAATTAACTTGTTTGATACTCCATACATCTTCGCATAAGAATCAATGTTGATTAGGATCTTCATCTCCTCTAAAGATAGGTAGCCTCATTTCATATGCCATAGATCTTCCTAGGTTTCTTGATTGATTATGTACTGAACTACTGGTAATAGTTCTCTGATAACTCTGACTACTCTGGTTACTTAACACTACCAAAACAACAGGAGGATTAATAGTACTTACTTCTACAGTCAACGCAGTCCCTAAAGTTTCTGATTCTTCTTAACGAGGTTCTTCAATATTCCTCTCCTTTTCCCTAGTGGACTCTGAATAATCCTCGTTCAACATCTCTTCTTCTTCCCCACTGTAGAACCCTTCATCCTGTACTAGTGGCTCATGATTCTGCTCAAACAAGTTCACCAGAGGAACCTCTCTGAAGGTTCTCCCACTGTGCATATGTCCAACCTTTGTGTCACTATCACGTTCTGAGTTTTTGAACATTATCTTTTCAATCTGACCAATTACTGCATATTCAAGATGTTCTTCTCATGCAATAACATCTTGATCTTCAACTTCAAAAAGTGTAAAAATTTTCCTCTAGGTTCCTTAAAGAAATATCTCTTTGCTTGGCTATATGACTCTACTCTGTCAATAGCAAACTCGGTAATGTTCCCTCCGATAGTATTATCAAACCAATGATATACTACTCTTGAAATGACGTTATCAACTCTCTTGACCTTCTTTATCAACGCCAACGTCCAAACCACAGGTGGTCTAGATCTGATCTCAAACTGGGTATCTGCTAATCTGGCTAACCACTCATATAACTCCTTATGAATTCCTCCAAATAAAATCTTGTGTATATCGGTAAAGATATACCTTCCCAATCGATCTTCTGCACTAATATTAGGGTTCTTGTTCTGGGCTTCAATGAATTCCTTTTCTTTTTCTTCTATCCACTTTTGAATCTTTGTCTTCGATGGAAACCACCTTAAAATTCCCTCAAGAAGATCTCGATCCCAGCAACGGAACCATTTGTTGGCACAGGGGCAGACCCAAGGTTCAACTCTAACTGCGCACCAAAAATCCCTAACTACTGGCCCTTTCGGCAACACCTGCGGAGCATATGCAGTCTCACCCAAAGTAGCAATAGGGGGTTGCATGACACATGTGTCTACAACTAGAGGAAATGTAAAGTGGATCCAACGCAACAACAAACAACAATCTAGTTATCCCTTACCGTACTTAATATTACTCCGCAAGTTATATGTCAGATCCAACACAGTAATGCAATAACATCATATCAAATGAAAAAGAACACAACATCAATCACACAGAACAACAATATATATGTGGTTCACCCTCTCCCTAGGGCTATATCCACAGAACTGTGTTTCTTGATATATTAAATGGAAACATATAGTTCTATCTACGCACTTAGCCGCATATCTCTTTCTCTTCCTTCTCTCTCTTTCTCTCCCGTCCGTGCGTACCCAGCTGCAGGGTTGATCTTCGCACCCAACTGAAGATCCATGATACAATAATTCTCTCGCAACACAATGCTTCTCTCGTAGAACAACAATAATCACTCTCTTAACTCACAATGACGAACAACAACCAACCATCTTCTCTCATCTAGGTATTTATTTATACATTACAATGACTGTCAGACAACCTTAGACCAAAGACTAAGTGTCAAAACCCTAAATGAAAAAACTCTAGGTGTCTAAAACCCTAGGTCAATTTGACCCGTATTTTCAGGGCTTCGCCAGCCTGTCTTTCCTTCTTTCCCATGAGGTGCTCCAAAGAATCCATTGGTGGTTTTTTTTTTTTGTTGAGTTGTCCACAATACATATTATTTGTTGGTCTATCTTCCTTGATCTTCTCATTCAATGACTCTCTTTCCCTTACTTCGCTCCTTCTTTTCTACTTCGTTGGCCACTTCAACCCATTCTCAGTTTGTGTGCCTTCCGGGCAGTTCGTACTTCACGGTTCTTCCTTAGTCTTCGCTTTCTTCCATAACCAAGGGCCAACACTTGACAACTCGCTTCTTTAGTCCAACTCCCAAGCTAACCAGGGTAGAGGTACATGTGCATGTATAGTAACAACTGGGTACAGGTGATAGCTGAGTGAGTGAAGGAATGATGATAGAATTCTCGGAAAATGAAATAAGTCCAAACTATTTGTATGCATGTTCCCAACTTGACACTAGTCATGTTGAGAACTACTTTGGGTCCACTTGTCCCCATCCTTAGAACTTAGGATAAAATAATTATTCATACTTTATACTTTAAGGAATATTAATATTAATTAAATTAATATAATATTTCTTTTGGGCTTAAGCCCCTCTAGCTTAGCCCCTTATCCTTAACTTTTAGCCTCCTTTCCCTATCTAGTGGAGTTTATCCCCCCAAACTCTTTTACACGGTTGGTCTGCAACAGTGACGTGTTTTCATTAATATTTGCATTTGACTACATATTACAATGATGGCTCACTGGACATTTAACATCTGGCTCTCCAGCCTAATAACCACACATGCACTCTTGCCTCAAAATACATGTACACAAAAGAACTTTACCCCAAAAATACACACTTACTCCATTGTATGAAAAAATCAATATGGTACGCACCCTGCCTTTAGTGCGCAATCCTCCCACACTTACATAGGTGTGCGATATTCCCTCGCACTGACTCAATGCACGTAGAAATGAACCAAAGACCTTGTACCATCAACTCACCAACATATATGTATAGTTACATTTATATGTACAATTGGGGTTCAACCTAGTGGTATTACATTCCCCTCCCCCTTATTTATGCACTTTCCTTAGTGTAGTATATACACATATATAATAAAAACTTCAAAAGTCTTAAAAAATATGTGGGTATTATGCCCGCATAGAATCCTCATGCTCCAAAGTTGCATATTCAGGACTGTACAAGTTCCATTGGACCTTTACTATTCCTACTGCTCGATTCTGGAGATGCTTGATCTTCTAGTCCAATATGCACACCAGATGCACTTGAAAGTCTCCCTCTTTCTCCACCTGAATCACATTCCAATCAATGACATGATTAGCATTAGGTACATACTTTTTAAGCAATGGCACATGGAATACATTATGAATACACATTGATGTCAGTAAGGAAATCATATATGCTACAGGACCAATCCTCTCCATGATTTCAAACGATCCATAGTAACTTGCTGCCAACTTTGAACAATTTCCCAACTTCAGGGAACTTCTCTTGGCTTTTACTTCCAAGAACACATGGCCACCCATTTTAAATTCTCTGTGAGTTCTTCCTTTATCAGTGTAGATTTTCTTCCTGTCCCGGGAAACCTTTAAATTTTGTTTTATTTTCATCATCTTCTCTTCTATTTCCTTGAGTAGTTCTGGCCCAACCACTACTCTATCTATTGGGTTGTCCCAATTCACTGGTGTGTTTCACTTTCTGCCATAAAGTGCCTCAAATGGGCTCATCTTTAGAGATGCTTAGTACCCATTTTTATAAAAAAACTCTACCAAATGAAAATAATCCTCCCATTTAGATGGTTTATCCATCACATACATCCTTAGAATGTCTTCTATCACCTGATTCACCCTTTCTGTCTGCCCATCTAACTTTGGATGATAAGATGTGCTAAAATTCATATTTATTCTGAATCCCTTGAATAATCCTTTCCAAAAATTTGATGTAAATTTCGGATCTCTGTCAGACACAATTGTCTTGGGTATACCATGTAGTTGAGCAATTTCTCTCATATAAATATCAACAATGTTGGATGCCTTGTGTGTGAGATTTACTGGAATAAAATGGGTAGATTTAGTAATCTTTCCCACCACTGCCATGATAGAATCATGCTGCTTGTTTGTTCTAGGTAGTTTGTAAACCAGCTAAATGGATTTAGCAAACCAACTGGGTGTTTATGATCAGCCTTGACCTTTTGACACTCCAAACACCTGACAATGAAATCAACAACATATTTATTCATACTTTGCCAATAATAATGGCTCTTGACAACTATAACCATTTTCTGGTAACCTGGGTGCCCAACATAAGGCACATTATGCATTTATTTTAAAATCTTATTTTTCAGTTCCTGAGAATTTGGCACATAAATTCTTCCCTTGCACATGAGAATTTCATCTTTTTATAGCTTATATTCTTCACTTTTTCTGCTGCAAAATACCTTGTTGTAATTTTGTCTTTATTTCCATGTACGATAAATCTGATTTTGCAGCCTCTAAGATTTTGTCTTTCAAATCTAATTGGTACATGATAATGGTTGTAGAGTGCATCTCACACACCCTTCTGCTAAGTGCATCATCCACCTTGTTCTCTTTCTCCTTGATATGCTTTATATCAAATTCATATTCATTGAGGAATTCTAACCACCTGTTTTTCTTGGAATTTAGAGTTGGTTGTCCAAATAAATATTTCAGACCACTATGGTCTATCCTTAACTCAACTATTTTTTCCATGAGGTAGTGCCTCCACATATTCAAGGCATGCACTATGGCTTCCAATTCCAAATCATGAGTAGCATAGTTCCTTTCACGCTCCTTTAATTTCCTTTATTCATAGTAGACCACATACCCATTCTGACTAAGGACTCCACCAATCCCTTATTTACATGCATCAGTGAATACAATGAAGTCTTCATTTGGATCAATAATCTGTAGTATTGGAGAACTTTTTAATAAATGGTTCAAGTGTTGGAAAATCCTTTCACAATCTGATGTCCACTCCAAATTCACACCCTTCTTCTGCAAGGAAGTGATTGGGTGTGAAATATTTGAGAATCCCTCAATGAATCTTCTATAGAAACCTACAAGTCCCATGAATGATCTCACCT
>ML804042.1:10499-22632 GCA_009831015.1 Picea engelmannii
ATAATTATAATAATTATAAGGTGACTTAGAGAGGTCGACCCTGTTGAGCCAATAGATGCCTTTGTTGATTTGACAAGTCTAATATAAGTAAGGGATGATTCCCCATTGTGGAACCATATCTTTCTTGTCATATTTGATTCTTACAAGGATTAATGTGACGGCTAGGACTTAATCAACCATTGAGATGGATGGCCACGTTTTACTCTGGGTCTTCGACTATTATACTTACGCTATCCTTCCATTGCATCTTGATCAATGGTTGAGAGTGCACCCAACATTAGATCGACGGTCGAGATCTCCTTCGGGTCTCCGGAGATTTCAACTTACGTTATCCTTCCACTGGAGTAGATCGACAGATGAGAATACACCTGAAGTGATCTTTCATATTGGACGACTCGTGTCCTTGCTGATGTGGTCTACCACATATGTCCTTTGCTGACGTGGTATGAAATATATGTCCTTTGCTGACGTGGTCCGCCACATGTCTTTTGCCGATGTGGTATTCCACATGTACTTTGCTGATGAGGTTTACTGACATAATCTCCTGGCATAGATCTCCCTAATCTAATGATCATCGTATGTTCTCCAGATCCGATGGTCCTTATTCATTTTGGATTTTCGGCTCTCTGGGCTTCGGGTTTTTCAATTCTCAAATTTTCTGAAGCGTAACCTCCTCGCCTCTTTATATCCGAAGTGAATGATGTTCGTTGATCATGTTCTTAGATCGATGGCTCGATCTATCTACGGTGCAACTTTTCTAGCTTATCCTGTCCTTCCACTTGAATTGATCCGACAACTGAAGGGTATTCACATAAGTGAGATCTCAGATATTTTACCTTGCTTATCCTATCCTTCCACTTGAAATGATCTGAGGGATAACGAGAATTTGGGTTTGATCCGACGGCTGACAGGTATTCAGAGAATCAAACTCTCAACCCTTTTAACTTACCTTTTCCTTCCACTAAAATGTGATCCAACGGTCGTGAAGACACTCGAAGCAGATCAACGATCAAGGATGATTGCAGAACAATAACTTGCGAGTGATTTAACTCGTCACCAAAACTCCGCAGTTTGAAGTTGTGCGCCATTAGTGAGTCAACCATAATAGCCGATCTTCGAGGTTATAAGATTTGACGGTCCTAAGTAATTGCGGGATTGGAAATAGAACGATCTTTAATTCTCCTTTCGTTCTCTACAATCTATCGATGTCGTTGATCTGGTGATTGTGCATTTGACGATCACAACTCAATCCAACTTAATCTGATTGCTTGTTGGATCAACCACAGTCGTCGATATTTGAGTCTACAAGATATGACGATCTAGACCAATTGCGGGATTGGAACTAGCGAGTCGTTTAATTCTCCTTTCAATCTCCACAATCTATCCTTGCTATTGATTTGGCGATTACGCATCCGACGGTCACGAATTGGTATGACTTAAACTGATCGTTTGTTAGATCAACCACAGTCGTTGATATTCGAGTTTATGATATCTGACGATCTAGACCGATTGTGGGATTAGAACTAGCGAGTCGTTTAATTCTCCTTTCTCTCCCCACAATTCATCCTTGTCGTTGATCTAGCTTGCAGATCTGACGGTAACGATCCTCCAACGATCCTTAAGCCCATGGTCACTCATATGACCGACGTCCGTAAAATGAGACGATCAACACGGTCGATTTCTTGATCAGACGAATGCTGAGTCTTCTCACCCTGAGCTTACGCTTTTCCTTCCGAGCTTTGATCTCTGTGTACTATTTGCTCCTTCTCCGAGCTTATGCTTTCCCTGTTTTCCATCGTCGCTATTTTCTTGCCATCAATGACAAGCACACTCTTCCTATAAAATATGCCAACAATCTCCTCCTTTAGCATTGATGGCAACCCTGAAAGGCTGCACTATTCTGCTTAGACCTCCAACTGTAGCATCTAGACTAGACCTTTTCTCCCCTTTTGACATCAATTTCAAAGAAAACATGCTCCCCCTGAGCTGTTGCAATACTTTTTCAGAGGTATCAAATATTCAACCAACACATACTCCCCCTTACAGGATGGACTCTCTTAGGTGAGAGAAGGGATGACACCCAACTTCTGACGGAGATATTCAAATGGTGTCTTGGCTAGGGGTTTAGTAAAGATGTCTGGAATTTGTTCTTTGGTTGGAATGTAATGAACCTAAACAATCTGATTGGTGACTTACTCTCTCAGAAAATGGTATTTTATGGGGATGTGCTTGGTCTTGGAGTGGAATACATGATTCTTTGACACGCTAATTGCACTAGTATTATCACAATGAATTGGGATCAGTGTAGTATACTTTACCTCCAAGTCTGCAAGTGTCTGAATCATCCACAATACTTGGGTACAACAAGTGGAAACTTCTATGTATTCAACTTCAGTAGTCGATAAGGAAATGGAACCTTGATTCTTTCTCAACCATGCTGCAAGAGAATCTCCTAAGAAGAATGCACCTCCACTCGTGCTTTTCCTTTCATTCATGCAGTTAGCCCAATCAACATCTGAATAGACTGATAATTGAAAATTCTGATTCCTAGGATACCATAGGCCATAGTTCATTATTTATTTCAAATATCTGAATATTCTTTTGACAACTAGCAAATGACTCCGTTTAGGTGCAGACTGATACCTTCCTACCATTCCAACAACATACATTATGTATGGACAAGATGTTTTGATGTATAATAGGCTGCCTATCATAGACCTATATGATCTTTGATCAACATTAGGTGAGTCATCATCCTTTCTTAACTTTCATCCAATGACCATAGGTGTGCTCACAGGTTTAAAATCTTCCATTTGAAACCTCAATATTTCTCTTAGATATTTTTCTTGAGAAAGAAATATTCCTTCAGACCTCTGAGTAATTTGTAGACCAAGAAAAAATGATAGTTCCCCTATCATAGACATTTCAAATTCAGACTACATGGCAAAAGCAAACCATTGTACCAATGAAGCATTATTACTTTCGAAGATGATGTCATCTACATAGACCAACACAATGAGCAAATCATTACCCTCCATTTTGATATATAGATTGCTGTCAACTGTTCCTCTCTTGAACCCTGTGTCTTGAAGATACTTATCCAGTCTGTGATACCAGGCACAAGGAGCTTGTTTCAACCCATATAAGGCTTTCTTCAGCTTGGAGACAAAGTCAGGATGATCTGTCAGTGAAAATCCTTCAGGTTGTTCCATATATAATTATTCTTCTAGATATCCATTAAGAAATGCTGACTTAACATCCATTTGATATACTTTAAAGTTCTTATGACATGCATAGGCAAGAAACATTCTGATGACTTCCAATCTTGCCACTGGTGCAAAGGTTTCATCAAAATCTTGTCCTTCAATCTGTGCATAGCCCTTACAGACCAATCTTGCTTTGTTCCTGGCAACTTGTCCCTGCTCATTCAATTTATTCTTAAAGATACATTTGGAACCTATGACATTTTTACCTTCAGGTCTAGGAACCATCTCCCAAGTATTGTTTTTCTCAATTTGGTCAAGTTCATCATTCATGGCTTTAACCCAATGGTCATCTTCACTGGCTGCATTAAATTCTTTAGGTTCAAGCAAAGACAGAAGGGCAATCTGAGATTGTTCTGAGGCATTATTCAACGACTTTCTTGTCTGAACTCCTTGGTTTAGATGACCAACTATCTGATGTTCAGGATGATTCTTCCTAATAACTCTAGAGGGTGTCTTTGTCTTGATCTCCTAGTTTGAGTCCTGCAGAGTATTTGTATCTAACTCAGAGTCTTCTCCTTCTAATTCTTGGACCTGTTCATCTCCAGCTTCAGCTGTGTCCTCTGTAGAAGACTCAATATTTCTCACCTCTCTTACTAGGACTCCTTCATCAACCTTTAAATCAATGCAGTCAACTAATTTATGCAATCTTTTATTAAATCATCTATATCCTTTACTATTGGTAGAATCTCCTAATAAGATTCCTTCATCAGCCCTGTCATCATACTTGCCAAGGTTTTCATTATTATTCTTTATGTAGCACTTACTCCCAAAGAATTTGAAGTGTTTGATTGAAGCATGTCTTCCATACCATAGTTCATAAGGTGTCTTGTCATTATGTGGTATGAGGTGGGCTTTGTTAAGAATATGGACTGCTGTGTGTATTGCTTCTACCCAGTAGGTTTGACCAATGTTCTTCTCATTCATCATTGACCTGGCCATTTGTTGAACTGTTCTATTTTGCCTCTCAACTACTCCATTTTTCTTTGGAGTTCCTGGGATTGTGTATTCTCTCTTGATCCCATGTTTATCACATAATTCCTTGAAATCACTTGACATAAATTCTCCTCCTCTGTCTGATCTTACTGCCTTTAGCTTGTTGCATGCTTGATTCTCAGTTAAAGCCTTAAATATTTTAAATTTCTCAAATGCTTCAGCTTTTTATTTGAGAAAAACAACCCAAGTGATTCTGGAGTAATCATCAATGATCAGCATGAAGTCATTTTCCTTCCCCGTGCCTTCCTGTCTTGATGGTCCACATAAGTCCATATGAACTAATTGGAGTGGTTTCTGTATTGAAGTAGAGCTCTTGGATTTAAACTGAGTCCTGGTTAGCTTTCCTACTTGGCAAGGTTTACATAGAATCTTGTGGCTTTGATATTCTTGGAAGATCTTTTACTGCCTCAAGATTTTTGAGCTTGATTAAGTGGTCAAAGTTTAGATGTCCAAGTCTCCTATGCCATAACCAACTTTCATCATGTTTTCTTAGATGACATTTTTCTCTATCTTCTTTCAACACATATACACTATTATATGTCCTTATTCCATTAGCCACCACTTGTCCCGAGTTTACAGACTTTATCTTACAATCTTTGGAAGTGAACACCACTTCACATCCTCTGTCACACATTTGACTTACACTGAGAAAATTATGTTTCAGCCGATCTACAAGCAAAACATCTTGGGCTTTTCCTTTACCATTACTCAAACTCAACATCCCTTTACCTTTGATTTTACCTGGTTCATCATTTCCAAAGGTCACATTTCCTATTTTACTTTTACTTATAGACATAAAATTATCCTTGTATCTAGTCATGTGCTTGGAACATCCACTATCTATATACCAGGGGTCTTTTTGTTTTTGAGCTGAAATTACTAACCCACATTTTTCACTATCTTTCTTTTTTCATGTGCTGGAATTTCTAGCTAAGGGTTTTATCCTTGGATCTGCTTTGTAATCCTTCAGATGACAGTTTGTATCTTTGTGGCCGAAGTTATGACAGTTATAGCATTCAAGATCATTTTTCAATAGGTCAAAGTGATTGGTGCAACTTTGTCTACTCATTGGCTGTTTGGTTCTATGTTGCAAAGATTGTTTATTTCTTGATCTCCTCAGTTGCATGTCTCTAAACTTAATTTGACAATTTGCAATCTTATGACCAAAGTTAGAGTAGTAAAAATAGTAACCATGGAAGAAATTTTGGTGCCTGAAGGATGGCCTTATTCTTGGCATTTGTTGCTCCATCCTCTGATATCTTTGTTCTTGATCAGGGATCATCTTGTCTTTATTAGCTTCTGGTGGAAGAGTACTCGCATGGTCTGATTGTCTGCTGACTTGGAACTTGATCATATTTACTGGCTCTTTGCTTTCTGGCTGTTTGCTACTTGAACCACTTACATAACCTAAACCAGTATTCAACAAAGGAGATCTCTATTTTCTCAGAATGTCGTTTAGTTTTGCTGAGGCTTTAATGTTTGAAACATTTTGGAGATACAAGGCTTTAAACTTCTCCATCTCTTTTCTGGTTTTTACTACCTCTTCTTCCAAGGCTTCACATCTTGCCTTCTTCTCTGATATCTGTTATTTTAGAGTCAACAACTAGCCATTGGGCATGGAGTCCATTAAAAACAATAACCATGTCTCAACATTCTATGGGCAACAGGTCAGGCTAATAGAGCTTAGATCAATTATAGTGTTATAGAGAAGTGGAAAGAGATAGCGTGAGAAACAAAGCTGTAAGACAATTAAAGAGCACCATGATCTTTAATATATCTAACAGTGCATGAATAACTCAATATTCAGAAACTCTTTCTAAATATGAATTTATGACTCAAATAAGTCAGTGAAAATTACTACAACATACCCTACATTGCATCCCTCTCAACACAAAAAATGAATACATATATCCGATAGTAGCATATCATATTCCAGTAGAATAAAAAGAAAAATTATTTACACAAAAATAAGAGAACAAACTGACCATACACTTTATTATCTATTGAGATATTTACATAAAAGTCTTGGGACAAGGATGAAATATATAACATGAAGCCCCAATCTGACAGATTGAACCTCAACTCTCTCTTAGTCCCTTGGACTAAATCCTCCCTCCCGCTATTACAAAATGATAGCTTTAAATAAAAAATACAATGCCAATCTGTTTCTAGTTTTCTGGAAACAAAGTCCAATAGAATAAAAATAAAAATAAACTCTTACAAAAATTTGCAAAACATTTAGAATTGATGGAATTGTTTGAAATATCTTCTGCCCTCAAATACTCAGTTGCTGCCAAATTTTCTTCGAATGGATCTGATTGCTAATTTCATGCCTTGAAAATATGGAAGAAATCTTGATTGCTCAAATGATGGAAACAAATCTAGGACTGACGATGAAACCTCTGCCACTTTTCCTTTGCAAATTGTGCCTTAAAATACTGAAGGAAATCCCCATCGAATGATGGAGTTGATTCTTAATCATAGTTAACAGGTGTTAATTCAAAATACCATGTTATCTTTGGCTACACCCAATCTTCGAATTGATAATTATTTCCTAGACATGATATATATGATCCTCTGCCTCTTCAATAAGATCTTTTTATTTTAAAACCTTGGATTTAATTTCCACTTGTATCCTTCATATGCTCCAAATTTTTTTCCATAGCATGCGACCTTGAGTGCTGGTTGGTGATACCAAATATAGTGAAGGTGATATATGTGTTACAAAATGATATAGCTTGTTATTTTTACATCCAACATGAACATTCTCTCCCTCAGACAACTATAAGAGATGACTCACATCATAATCCACAACAAACTCCTGAGAATCCTGTGATTGCAAGGTATTTTTTACCACTGTCTTTCTGTCTTCCTTGGGATTTTGATGGATATTGATGATTCTGCTGCTAGGTTGTGCATTTGCTACCTGAAAATATGGAATTTGTTTTAACTGTCAATTTTTCCTGAGGGTAGAAACTTTGTCTTGACTATCCTTCCATAAGCTAGATAACTAATCCAAGTAACATATAGAATAATTGCCTCTTCCTAGCTCGGGTTTTGGTGATTAATGGACGTTTCCCATTGGCCTTGATAGTTGATGATCTCAACATTCAATCATTTTATCTTTTGATCGGTTAGATATATCATTTTCTTTGTTTTGAACTCCCTTAAACTTATTTATTTCAACCTATTTCTACAATACATTTTCCTCTGCGAATTCCTTTACTGGGCGATCATCAAATTCTTTGAACTGTGCTTTATCACTTGGAATTAGGATTTGTGGTATATTTAGAACCTTCTTTCAATATTTGGCACTGTGCTTGTCATATGTTGTCGATGCTTAGGCCCTGCCATCTTCTACAAGGACCTTTTGGCAAGATTATGGGCGTTGTGCGCTAGGTACAAACCTGTAGAAACCTCCATTGCAAGCATTCTTTCCATACCTGGAAACTTTGATCTTATGGAATATGCCTTATGATCCAGAACATAAGCTCTCTTGTTAGGAACTTTCCCGAAGGATAAGTGACAAATAGCATGAAAACTGTTGATATTTGGCTTCAAACATGGCATCCACCGACATCTACTCCTAAACTCCCGTCATTTGATGAAGAACCATAATTCTAAGCATAAACCCCCATTTGGCACTAAATAGATGCTCCTTGACGTGTAGTGCATCCCAATTCCCTCGACACATGTAAGTTCGACGCTTGTCATCTGCAAATAATTTCTAGGGATCTCAACACTTATTTCATTGTCATTTAACACCATCCATATGCCTCTTTGTCAATCGAATGATCGAGCACTTGTTTAATTGGACAAGCATTGTATATTTTTATTTGTAAATTTAGTGGGAATTATCCCACATTGATAATGTTGGAGGCATTTCTTAATGTTTATATACACAAGTAGTTTTGCAACACTTCGATGCATAGAGCACATAACTTTGGCTTGACTTGTGTCTTGAATTGTGATGTGTTGGTAGTTGACACTTAACTTCAACATCTTGTGGACTAATTGGATATTAGGCCAGTGGGCCTAATATGTTTTTATCCAAATTTATTAATAAAAATAAATAAAAACACTTTGTTTTGAATTGTGATGTGTTGGTAGTTGACACTTAACTTCAACATCTTGTGGACTAATTGGATATTAGGCCAGTGGGCCTAATATGTTTTTATCCAAATTTATTAATAAAAATAAATAAAAACCTTGCATAAAGGTCGAGGAGAAAAATTGGCTTAAAAACCAATTTAAATTCAAAAATTTTCAAACTTTGAATCTTTCCCAAGAGAACCTTAAGATCTTAACCAAAAATGTGAATCCCGAACATTTCCTACCAAAAATTGATGAAGGCACTACCAAAAGTTCCCGTAGAGAAACGTTTTTCTTGAAAATGCTCAAGACATAAAGAGTGCTAACACGCACGACCTCCTTTCCCTCACATGTGTGGTATCCTTGCCAAGAACATAAAAATAAAAAACCAAAAACCCTAGGCCAGATTGCCTAGGTGCAGAAATCTCCTTGCTGAAATTGCCATGCTCCTATCACAAGTATTTACTCATGCTAACTCCATAATGTCACAATGAAATTTCACAATCTCCTCCTCTCCTTTTACAAGAGTCTAATGTGAGATTAAAATCCCTTAGATTAATCTAAGGAGCCCTCCACTAAACTCAACATTAAATTAGGATATTAAATTCTTCTTTGTGGGTGTGAAACTCCAACACAAGCCCAAAAAGCCTGTCAACAGTCCCATGAGGCCCTAACCTCATTCCAAGGGCATTTTCACCAAAACGAAAGAGTAATATGGTGCCAATGAATATTCCCACATGCCTGACACCACAACCTCTTGTGAGAATGTCTCTCGAAGCTACACAAATAAATACTCCCTCTTAGTGAGGGAGGTATTCTCCACCACTCCTAAATTGTCTCTAAAGTAGACAAACTTCCCCTTTACTAGGGGTTTGGTGAGAATATCTGCAATCTGCATGTTTGTGGAAATGTGTTGGAGCTTCACAACTCCCTTATACACCATGTCTCTAATGAAGAAGTATTTGATCTCAATGTGTTTCAATCTATCGTGAAACATTGGATTCTCCAAGAGTTTGATACAACTCTGATTGTCGCAGTGAATCACAATCAGATCCAACTCCTCACCAAATAACCCTGCAAGAAGCTTGTGAAGCCAAATGGCCTCACAACTCGCTAAAATTGCTGCCATATTTTAAGATTTTGTTGAATTGAGTGCCATGGAAATCTGTTTCTTTTTGAATTGGGAAACCACTACTGATCCCAAGCTGAATCATCCACTAGAAGTGATCTTCCTGTCAACTGCATTACTCCCAATCCGAATTTGAATATTCTTGCAATCTCACTTCATCACCTCCAATATATCTCAGACCAAATTCAACTATACCCCGAAGGTACTTGAGAACATGTTTTGTTGCTACCCAATACACCTACCTCAGCTCAACCATGAATTGATTGAAGGTGTTGAAAACAAAACAAAAATATGGTCTTGTTTTAACCACTAGGTTCATCCTTTCATGGATGGTCTTTTTTTAACCAGGTACATCAATGACCTAATCAACTTCCTATACATAGTGGGATCCAGAAAGTCTGAATCTGAATCCCCCAACGTATTCAGATTAGTGATCATAGGTGTAGTCATGGACTTACAATCCATCATCCTGAACCTCCTCAATATATCAATTGCATACTTCTCCTGTCCGAGGAAGATATCGCCTGGATGCTGCCACACCTCTAATCCCGGACATTGAAGGTAGATAACACATGTAATCCATGGAGATGGACTCCCAAGGCCTATCAAAAGTAGGAAAAGGAGTGTATAGCCCATGTTTCTTGATGGCGAGTTTGGCAATGGCATGGGCAATGTAGGATCTGATATGCTTGTTGACATCTTGTTGAAGTTTCAACCAATAAAAATGATTTTTGCAGTACTGCCACTATTTTTTTTATGCCAAAGTGTCTTACCATTTGACTGTAATGAGCTTCCCAAATAAAATTTTCACACTTTCTTGAAGGAACACAGAGATGGCTCAGATGGCATAGAAATCCATCCTAGAGATGAAATTCTAAAACTGGTTTTCTTGTGCTCAATGTACTATAGGTAGCAACAACGTCAGAGTCGATGTTGTATAATTTTGGCCACCTGAAGGTCTCATTCCCATGAGAGTTAAGAACTGTAGTTAGCTCCACAATTGGGGGTCGACTGAGGCAATATGCAACACGGTTATTGTTTCCCTTTTTGTACTTGATGTTTAAGTGGAATTGCTACGGGAACATGGACCACTTCTGATGGTGGTCATCCGATAACTTTCCTTGGTTCTGCATGAATTGCAGAGGCTTGTGATCAGTGTGGATGATCATTTCCTTTCCTAGAATGTAATGCTTCCATTGTCAACATGCCTGCACAATGGAGTACATATCTTTGTCTTAGGTGGGGTATCTACATCGATGGCATAATCTAAAGCACCAGTCTCAATATCAAATGGTTGTTGCAAGTCTGGAAGAATAAGAACTGGTGTTGAGTAGAGGTAGAATTTTAAATTCTCGATTGATTTCTTTTGTGGCGCATCATAAATAATATATACCATAAATATAAGGTATACATATATATCACAAATAATTATTTATTATGAGTATTCCATATATATTTATTATCTAAGGGATGCATCCTTTCATGGATAGTCTTGTTTTAACCAGGTACATCAACGACCTAATCAACTTCCTGTACATCGTGGGATCCACAAATTCTGAATCTAAATCCTCCAACGTATTCATATTAGTGATCATAGGTCACTACTACATATTGAAAAAATTGCGACAACCACTTGTGACGAAAGTACTCTTTCGTCGCAACATGCAAGAGAAAAAGTTCATTTTTTCTAAATCCATCCCGTATTTGTCGCTATCGCGACAACTTTAGTTTGACTAAATTATTATGGTCAATGTTCGTTGCAAGAGCGATGACTACAGTTTGTCTGTCGCAAGAGCAACGACTTACTTAACCTTAAAATTGACTGTTGAAAATGACCTAAAATAAATAGGTAAAAAGAATGAATATTTTTAGGTCACGTTCGTCACAATTGCAATGATAATGACCTAAAATTGGACTATAAATATTTGACGATTTAAAGATGTTGCGACAATCTTGCTATAACAACGACGGTTCCGAAAGGGTATTTTTGTGTGGAAGAATGTCGCAGAATGTTGTTAGAGGTGGGGAAAAAAGTAAAGTGGGTGAAACGGGTGATGGTAGATGTTATTGCCCTTGTAAAAAATGTTGTCTCAAATGTCCCGTAACAATTTAATAGCAAAAGCTACAAAACATTGTAGGAAATATGGTCACATTCATGGCAGACGAATGAATATCGTCCCATGTTAATTAGCTATATATTCATTATCTTTTTTTATTTTTTCAATTTTATATAAAATTATATATATGTATATATATTGTTTGAATGTTTGTTATAGTATACACTAATTTTGCATGATTGTTTGTAATTATAAAGTTAGAGTTTCCCTCTAACTTTCCACAGAATGTTGCACCAAGTATTAGTAGAAATGATATTGTACAAGCTGAGGAACATCATCATGACCAAGCAAATGAGGATCTCATGAAAGAAGGTGATGGGACAAATCAAGTTAATGATCCCATGGAAGAAGATGATGTGACAAATCAAATGATCCAAGATTTTTTTTCACAGTCGGATGAGGATGGGGAAAATGCTGGTATTTATGATGAACCTCTATTAGAAAAGGAAAATAAATGACTTTATGAAGGATCAAGAGCAAATCTTCTCTCCGCTACATTGTTGCTGGTGAACTTAAAGGTTATGAATAATTTGTCG
>ML804042.1:44670-90714 GCA_009831015.1 Picea engelmannii
TACCAATATCGCGCTCAAGGACAAAGTTAATTTCTAAAAGTTTTTTTTTAGTTGTTTGAAGAATATTCCATGTCCCATAAGACTAGTTACACTCATTTATGGATTAAGGACCTTATTTTCATCCCCTAATCACGGTCAGGGCCCGAAGACCCATCCCGACTACACAAAAAATCCTAATGGAAACCCTTTCTCATTCATATGAAAAATATCCCCTTTAAAGGGATGATGTTGTAGTTAAAGGCCTTGATCATACTTTATGGATAAAGGACCCTATTTTAATCACCTAATCATGGTCAAGGCCCCAACATAAATCCCTACTACACAAAAAATCCTAATGGAAACTTCATCCAACCTGTATGCAAAAGATCCCCTTTAAATGTCTCATGTTGTAGGTCATGGCTTTAATCATGGCCTATTAACCCAATAATATTTTTTCAAGGCCTAATTCCTTGGATTTATCCCCCAACCATGGTTAAATAATTCATAGCCATCTTTGATACACAAAATATTATAACAATACCCATATCTCACTCAAAGGTTCATGATTCCCTATAGACAACATGTTATGTGGTTTACGGCATTGATTATGTCCCTTAATCCCTAAAGGATTTATAAATGACCCAAGGGCATTATTTTCCTCACTTGACCATGGCTAATTACTTAATGTGCATGTCCCTAGTGCAAAATATTTCATAATGGTACACATATTCAACTTGGAGGCCAAATATTTCCTCTAAAGGGATTATGTTGAAGGTGATGTTCATGGATATTGAGCCTTACAAATCCATTTATGGAAAAAGGCCCTTATTGTCCTCCCTTTGTTATGGTAAATTCCTTGGGACCCATTCCTACTATGAAAAAATGCATTATTATACCCATATCCTACTTATATGACAAAGATTCACTTTAAAGGAACTATGTTGTAGTTTGAGGCCTTGATCGTGGCCTATTATGTCAAGAATATTAACTTAGGTCCTAATTCCCTTGACTTATGACCCAACCATGGTAAAGGCTCTAGTACCCATCCCTAATGCATAAAACCTTCTAATGGCATCCACATACCACTCTAATGATAATGATATCTTATATAGGGCATGTTTTGTGGTTTGTGGTCTTGTCCATGGCCCTTGTAGGTCCCTGAAAGATTCATTTAGAGCCTAAGGGATTTATTGTCCTCTCATGCACATTATTAGGGCATTGAGACCTATCCCCATTATCAAAGGAATTATATTAGAAACCATGTTCCACTTGGAGGATATGGTAATATTAATATTAAAATTGCAGCCTAAAATAATTTTTTAATTTTTTTTAAAATAAATATTGTTCATCGCAATTGTGACGACAACTTATATTGTTGCGATGCTTTTTCCATATAAACAACGAAATTTGTCATCACCATTGCGATGCCCGCTTGTATTGTTGTGATGCTTTTGCCATATAAACAACGAAAAGTTGTCGTCGCAATGGTGACGACAACTTATATTGCTGCGACACTTTTTCCCTATAAACAATGAAAGTTGTCGTCTCAATTGCGATGACAACTTATATTGCTGTGACGCATTTGCCATATAATCAATGAAAGTTGTCATCGCAAGTGCGACAAGAACTTAAATTGCTGCGATGCATTTTCTATATAAGCAACAAAATCTGTCATCGCAATGGTCGTCTCAATTGTGACGAAATGTTGGTTTCACTTAGTTTGCCTATATTGTCGTATTAGCGATGATATTTATTTTTTGTCACAATTGTGAGAAGTTCCTTTGGGTCATCTCTCTTGCGACGGTAGTTCAAGTTCGGTTCAGTTTCCACATGACATAAAATGATGTTTCAGAGACTCAAGATTCGTCGCAATATCCATGACATAACGTCGCAAGAGCGTCGAAACAACCGTCACAAAATGAGCCAAATTTGCTAGTGGGTGTAGTTATGGACTTACAATCCAGCATCCCAAACCTCCTCAATATATCATAAATATGTATATGAAAAATTATGATATATATATATTTATGATATATATTTATAATATATATTTATAATATATATCATAAATATATATTATTAATGTAATAATATATTTATATAAGGTATACATATATATCATAAATAATTATTTATTATGAGTGTTCCATATATGTTTATTATCCAAGGGATGCATCCTTTCATGGATGGTCTTGTTTTAACCAGGTACATCAATGATCTAATCAACTTCTTGTACATCGTGGGATCCATCAAGTCTGAATCCGAATCCCCAACGTATTCATATTAGTGATCATAGGTGTAGTCATGGACTTACAATCCATCATCCTAAACCTCCTCAATATATCAACTGCATACTTCCCTTGTCCGAGGAAGATCTCGCCTGGCTGCTGCCATACCTCTAATCCGAGACATTGAAGGTAGACCAGACATGTAATCCATGGAGATGGACTCCCAAGGCCTATTAGAAGTAGGCAGAGGAGTGTATTAGGATACCATTAGGTGCCAATTGAACAAACTCATGTATGGAAGTTGACCTTCAAGTCTAAAGAAGGTATCTTCGAGTGGTTGGTCATGCCTTTTGTCTTGAATAATGCCCTAACTGTTGATGTTTGGGAAACATTGGAAAGACATTCTACTAGATTAATAATTAATAATATGATTATTAATTATTAAACAATATTATTAATGTAATAATATATTTATATAAGGTATACATATATCATAAATAATTATTTATTATGAGCGTTCCATATATATTTATTATCCAAGGGATGCATCCTTTCATGGATGGTCTTGTTTTAACCAGGTACATCAACAACCTAATCAACTTCCTGTACATCGTGGGATCCACCAAGTCTAAATCTGAATCCCCCAATGCATTCAGATTAATAATCATAGGTGTAGTCATGGACTTACAATCCATCATCCCGAACCTCCTCAATATATCAACTGCATACTTCCCTTGTCCTAGGAAGATATCGCCTAGCTGCTGCCACATCTCTAATCCCAAGAAGTAATGCATCAATCCAATATCTGTCATCTCGAACTCTGAAGCCAATTCTTTCTTTCACCTGGTAATGCGCTTGTCATCTCCCGTGAGAAACAAATCATCGACAGATAACACCAATATGAGAGGATCCTTACCAACATGTATGCGATATAGGTTGGGGTCCGCTTCACTCTCCGTGAATCCCAAGATCTGCAAATACCTATCAATCCTCGAGGACCATGCCCTAGGTGCCTGCTTGAGTCAATACAAAGCCTTCTTCAATTTTCAAACATGAGATTTCCTCCCATGTACCTCAAACCCTTGAAGTTTCTCTATGTACACTTCCTCAATCACACCATTGAGGAACATTGTCTTCACATCCATATGATATATCTTCCACCCCATCACCGAAGCAAGAGAGATAACATCTCTGGTAGAAGTATATCTAGAAATTGGAGCAAAAGTCTCCTTGTAATCCACCCCCTCTTTATGGGAGAACCCTCTAGCTACATACCTTTCCTTATACTTCTCAATGCTACCATCTGCAGTATGTTTGATCTTATATATCCACTTGGAAGTCACCACAAAGTTCCCTTTTAGTCTCGGAACTATGTCCCAAACACCATTCTTCATGATGCATTGATACTCCTCCATCACGAAATCCTTCCAAACCTGTTGGCCCACTACCTCCTCGAAACTAGAAGGCTTGGAATCAATGATGTTACTCATAAGAGCCACATAGCTAGAAAACCTTTGCAAAGGCCTACTTTCCCTAAAGGTGCCTCTGGGGGATGCAGGCCCCTCTACATCCTTCAAGGTATCTCAAAGCCATCTAGGCATTGTGTCCTCATCACTAGGAGTCTCCACTGGATCCACAAAATCCTCTGACTCCTCCTCGTGGTCTGAGGGCTGCTCCTCTGTACTGGATGGATTTGTACTCTCCTCAACCTTTGGATCATCTTGCTCCGCTCCACCTATTATGGTCTCTCGAGACCTCGTGAAGGCCAAGTCCTCCTCAAATATGACATTTTGAATAATCTCAACATGCTATTGTCCTGGAATGTAGATATGGTAGGCCTTCAAAGTCTCGTTGTATCCTACAAACATGCCCTTCCTTCCAGAAGGTTCCAACTTCATCATTTTCTCCTTAGGAACATGGAAGTAAACTGGACAATCAAAGATACTTAGATGCCCTATCTCTGGTTTCACTCCTATGAATTCCTTCTCAAGAGTCTTGTCCTCTGATATCCTATGAGGACTCCTGTTCTAAACATACTCTTTCATGTTGCATGCTTTTCCCAAAGCATCATGGGTAGATCATGGTCATGCAACATTTCCCTAACAACCTCAACTACGGTCCAGTTCTTCCTCTCTGCAACCCTGTTTTTCTATGGGTTGAAAGGCACTTCCAACTCCCTCTTAAGCCTTGCCTCCTTGTAGAAATATCTGAACTCGATGGAGGTTTACTTTCCCCCATTATCTGACCTCAAAATTTTGATCTTCTTCCCAGTCTGATTCTCCAATAGAGCCTTGAACTCCTTGAATCGATTGAAGACCTCATCCTTGGTCTTCATGAAGAAGATCTATGTCCTCCTAGAATAATCATCAATGAAGGTCACATAATATCAATAACCACTCGAAGATGGAACTGAATCAATCCACACACATATAAATGCACCAGATCTAGGATCTCCTTAGACCTACTATCACTACTTGGAAAAACAACCTTGGCATTCTTTTTAAGTGCACAACCTTTGCATACTCCCTAGTGCTCTACTCCAAACTTTGGAAGACGTGTAACCATCTTCCTTAATATTGGCAAAGCCCAATGATGCAAGTGCCCCAATCTCTTGTTCCAAAGCTTGCATAGACTATCACTATCATGTACCAGGGTCTGAGATGGCTGACCAATTAACCTATAAAGGCTACCATCACGAGCACCAATGACTTCAGCTGAGTCAAAACTCAATCCTTTTGGCCAAGCAAGAACCTGTCCACCTATGAATGCCATTGCATACCCTCTGTCCTCCATGGTAGATATAGAGAGTAGGTTCTTCTTCAGTCCAGGTAAATATAACATGTCACTCATCCTGAGAGGATTTCAGATTTCAGTTGAAACGAAGTTGTTCGAACTCCCTTGACTGCATACTTGGTATTGTCACCAAGTTCCACCTGCAGTCATGAGTTCTCCTCTGTCAAAATGGTGAGTGATTTCTATAATCCTGTCATATGACGAGAAACTCCATTATCCACCAAACAAGTCTCCATAGTGACCTACCTAGAACAAAAAAATTGTGCAATAACTGTGTCTCAAGAGATGACTCTCTCTATTCCTTCAAGGCCTCAACTCTGAAATCATGTCAATTTTACATGCAACTCTATGCAACTAATTTCAGATCTGAAAATTACTTCCAAGTGATTTCAAACTGTAAACCCTATTTTTTATCACTGAACAATTTTACACTGGAATTATTGACAAAAATTACAACAACGGAAATAACAAGATCAAATATAAATCATCCATACACTCGAGACAATTTTTTTTATGTTCTGTAATTTGTCAAATTCAGAAATTTCTGAAGACCAAAATCAACCTTCCAAACTTACACAATTTCACCAAAAATCTGAGGATAACATTGTCCTTTGAAAAATAGAAAATCAACAAATTACCCAGGATAATTTTCTACCCAAAAATTCTCCTGCAGACTTGTTGTACGACATGCTAACGTCAGTGGTACGACCGTTGATGTCATGTTGTACGACCTGTAATTTTTTCCCAGCCACTTCACATGTGTGCCTTGCACGTGCAACTCTTTTCTTTGGTTGTACGAACTGATGCATCAGTTGTATGGCCCGCACGTGTGGTCCATACAGACCATACCACATGTGCGACCTTTCCTCTTACTACAACTCTCTTCTTCCTTCACATGTGCGACTTCTTTTCCTTCACACATGTGGTATCCCTACAAAGAATAGAAAAATAAAAAACAAGAAACCCTAGGCTAGATTGCCTAGGTGCATAAATCTCCTTGTTGAAATTTCCATGCTCCTAGCGCAAATGTTTACTCACTTATGCTAACTCCATAATGTCACAATCTCTTCCTCTCCTTTTATAGGAGTCTAATGTGAGATTAGAAGCCCTTAGCTTACTCTAAGGATCCCTCCACTAAACTCAACATTAAATTCGAATATTAAATTACTCTTTGTGGGTGTGAAACCCCAACACAAGCCCACAAAGCCCATCAACAAGCCCATGAGGTCCTAGTCTCATTCCAAAGGAATTTTCACTGAAACGAAAGAGCAATCTAGTGCCAACGAAGATTCCCACATTCCTGACACAATGACCTTTTATGAGAATGCTTCACAAAGCTACAAAAATCAACAAATAATGATGGTATTAGAGCAATTTTCATAGCATTAAGACAATAACCTTTTTTTCTTAGCATTCATTGTGAAGATAAACTCAAATAAACTATAGCTTAGACATGTTTGCAATGTAGGGAAGATTAAAGGCTAGAAATTACTTAAAAAAAAATGATATTTGTGATATTCACAAAGTTATTCTACATTACTTGTTTGAATTCTACATCTAATGGATTTTGTTGTATGAATAAATATGACCATCACATGACCTAATAACATAAAATAATAATCCACATCAAACATCAATATTTAAGGAGGATTCTAATGCACATTTAAACTCGTTGTTGTTGGAATGTACTATTAAGCTATATAAACTTTATATTATTACAGATCTAATAAAAGACAAATTTGTCCGTGTAATTCAAACTTATCGAAATTAATGCAAACAAAAGTTTATAGACCCATAGTAGTATCATTTTAAAAAGAACTAAGCCATGTATTCTTCAACAAGAAAAAAATATGAAACAATTACAGGAGGTTCAATTAACATATCTAATAAAATACAAATGTGTCCATATAATTCAAACTTATCGAAATTAATGCAAACAAAAGTTTATAGACCCATAGTAGTATCACTTTAAAGAACTAAGCCATGTATTTTTCAGCAACAAAAAAGATGAGAGAATTACTTGTATCATCCAATGAGGTTCAATTAAAATCCATAAACAAAATGAAATTTCTTAACATATTGTTTATAATAAACCTTGACTAATTAAAATCCATAGAGAAAATGAAATTTCTTAACATATTGTTCATAATAAAGCCGGACTAATTACAATCCATGGACAAAATGAAATTTCTTAACATATTGTTTATAATAAACCTTGACTAATGAGGATGTTTTGCAAAAAGTGAGTTTATTTGTTATGCATAACAATACAACGACAACTTAGATTTTGCTAAAGGTGAAATTGATTTATCTAAACTCATCATTACATTTAAAAAGAAAATTATTAGAAGGAACTAATAGCTATTAGAATCTTCTAAGAGATTCTTTAAAAGGAGGTAAAAATTCGAAGTCCTTTTAGAAAAAGGGTTTGTTGGTGGCATGCCTTGCTTTTAAGTTATCACCAGCAAAATTTAATAACACATAAAATAATCTTTCTAAACTATAATAGATATAACATATAAAAATAATCTTTCTAAACTATAAACTAAACATAATTGTATATATTTTTCTCAAATTTTAAGAACATTTGATTTTTTTTTAAACTCAAAGTTTTTCTAGCAAAACATTACACATGTTCCTCATAAGTATCACAAACAAATTAGAAGAAAAATATCCACACAAACAAAACGAGATAAACTAATATATAGTAGGTGTCACACACATTTAATGAAAGTATACAATATTTAATGTTTATTTACAAAAGTACAACTATGAAAACTCATAATGTGGAAATCAAAAGGTGGATGTAAAAATGGTTTTACAAGGATTTTACTTTTCTTATCTCAAAGAAAAAGAAACAAAGTCACTTCAATCCAAAAACATTTCCTAGCTATAGCTCTACGAAGATGAAGTACTATTCAAAGGCCACAAGTGGAGGAATTTTGAAGTAACCCACTATCCCAATAGTGTACAAGGGTGTTTGGGTACACTACATATACCATTGGTATGAATTATTCTTGTGTCCAATTATTGCCAACAAGACCATAAAATAACCACAAACAACCAAGGCTAAATTCATCTCATGGGTGTGTAAGGAATATAAGTTCCAGTGAAGATGAAGATGAATATCACTTTATTAAATGATTAAGAAAAGAGAGACGCTGTAAAAATGAATGTCTTTCTAAAATACCCAATGGCTCATTAATTAATGAGTGGCACTTTATTTTAGTCAAGGGTGAGAATGAAACAAGGGAATTTGTGCTCAATTCAATTGAATCAAATGAAGTTATAAAAAAGAGTGAAAACACAAAGAAAAGGTGATCCAAGTGGATATTGGTGGCCACCCATCTGTTCCACTAATTCAAAATGGTTCCACATCTTGGCAGTTTTTCAAGTCCCAAATTTTCATGGCCAGTTTGAGGCCCTAAATGACGTGTTTTTGGCACAACAACGCCCAACATGTAGCTAAAGGTAGATGTTGGACCATTCAAAATGTGTATTTCTCAGATAGACCTTTCCAACGGGCTACCAAGCTCCCCAAACATAGATCATATGCAAAAGTTACACCCCCAAGAAGTTGTCGTATCAACTAACCACATCGGGGCCCACAAACCTTTTGGTGTTTCATCTTCTAGGGTTATGGTTTTGGATGTTTAGGGTTTTCTCATTGATGCTTTATGTTAAAAATTCCTTTTCAGCCTCTTTGTAATGAGCTTCTTGTGAATGAGCGTCGCTGACACATCTATTTCTTTAGGGATAAGCTACCACCATTCTAGCTTAGTTTGTGCACTTTGCATTTTATAGTCTTTTGTATTCCATTCATTAATAGAATCTGAGTTCAATTGTATTACTGTGTTTGTTGCAATATCTCTAAGTGTTTCTTTGTTATATCTCTTCCTTCATTTTGTTCTCAACATAATCCGGATTAGTGGTATCAGAGCAATCTATTTTTTGTTGTTTTATTGTGTATGTCCTCTATGAGGTCAGGCTATCAAGAATTGGGTCTTGAACTAGTTGATCTAGGGGAAGAACACTCCCTTCGGCCCAAGCGACCTCCCATGGCAGAAGAAAAGAGAGATGAAGTAGCAAGAGATCCTATCAAACTTTTTCTCGCGGAAGCCCTAGCACAATAGAGAAATGAGATGATGGATAATTTCATCTTGATCCTTCGAGAACTTCCAATAACAACAGAACTGCCTTCACCAAGTACGTCGCCTTTCAAGGTACAAGTTAACTTTGATATTCCTTTATTTGAAGGCTAGATAGATGTCAACGCTTTGGGGAAATGGTTAAGTCTGCTAGAGGGTTATTTCTCTGTCCAAATTTTTTCTTATAGTGAAAAAATCACCTTTGCACTCCTTAAATCCCTTCCCCATGTCCGAGATTGGTGGGAAAAATTATGTGAGAAACATGTCAGAGATGAGTCTATAATTTTTGGGCCAGAACCCACTTGGGCAGATTTTGTCGATTCCCTCAAGGAGAAATACTACCTTGTTGGAAAATACGATGACCAGTACATGAGATGGGAAACTCTACGTCAGGAGAGAGACTAGATAGTGTTGGAGTACACCAACATCTTCCATACCTTGCGCATAAAGCTGGGTATTAAAGAATCTGAGCGACAACTGGTTCTAAAGTACCCCAATGGCCTACATAGGTACATCCAAACATATATGGATTTCCTAAACATCTCCTTACTGGGAGCCACTTACTGATATGCTGTCAAGATCGAGAAAAAGTTCAAGAAAAATAATAAGCAAGATTTCAGTTCTGCAAACCCATCACAGCAGAAGCACAGTAAAGGTGTCCCTAAATCCAAGAAAAAAGGACAGATCAAGGATGGCCATCCCCAAGACAACCATTCCAAGCCAAAAATAAAGAAAGGTAACAAGAATTCCAAGAAGGGCACTAAAAAAGTGGTGCGAGTTCCACAAAATATTTTGGAACAACATTGATGAATGTCGCTCCAAACAATCATTAGTGGCTGAGATGAAAGCCCCAAAGTTGGATGCTGACTCAAAATCTAATTCACAACTGGCTAAGGGAAAACAAATAATTGACGTGGAACCCAATGTCACCATCGCTACCACAAAGGTATAGCTAGAGGAACTAGAGGATCCTAAAGAAGGGGAGCACCTCTTTGTCTCACATATGTGGGTGAAGGGGACCCCACTCCATTTCATTGTTGACAACGATATCCAAAAGAACCTAATCTCATCATAGGTTGTCAAGAGGTTGAACCTAACAACGACACCACACCATCAGCCATACACCATCGACTAGATCAACCAAGGACGAGACATCTGCGTCAACCAACAATGTCGCTTGTACTACGACATCAAGCCCTTCAAAGATGAGGTATTGTGTGATGTTTCCCCACTTGAAGTTTGTGATGTTTTTTTAGGACAACCATATATGTGGAAGCGTCATGTTGTTTATAAATTTAGCCCCATAGTGTCATTATTACTTTGGTGGGCCAACTCTACAGGGTACCAGAGGCAGTCCCAACTACTGCGGTCTCTTTTCTCTTTGCAAAGCAGTGTAGAAAGGTGATCTCTCAGACCGAGTGATTTTTCGTCTTTATGGTTTGGTCAAAAGGTGAATGAAATATCAATGCAACCGCCAAAACCTTTGCACGAGGTCTCTCTACATAGCAAAAGTAGGTGGTCAATATAGTAGAAGAACACAAAGAAATTTTTTTCTCACCTACGAGGGTGCCTTTGCACTATCTAGTAAAGCACTCAATTGATTTGACACCCGATGCTCCTCTACTTAACGATCATGCATATAGGTGTTCTATTATGGAGAATGAAGAAATTAAACTCTAGATCCAAGAGATAATTATGAAGGGCCACATTAGAGCAAGCTCCTCACTTTGCAGGAGCCCAATTGTTCTGGTACAAAAGAAACAACGTGACATGGAAACTTTGTATTGATTATAGAACCCTGAACAAGATCACAATCAAGAATTAGTACCCAATCCATCAGATTGATGATCTTCTAGATCAACTCAAGGGTGCCAAATTTTTCAGTAAGATTGATCTGAATTCAGGCTACCACTAGGTGCCAATTGAACAAACTGATGTATGGAAGATGACCTTCAAGTCTAAAGAAGGTATCTTCAAGTGGTTGGTCATGCCTTTCGTTTTTAATAATGCCCTGACTATTGATGTTTGGGCAGCATTGGAAAGACATTCTACTAGATTAATAATTAATAATATGATTATTAATTATTAAACAATATTATTAATGTAATAATATATTTATATAAGGTATACATATATATCATAAATAATTATTTATTATGAGTGTTCCAAATATATTTATTATCTAAGGGATGCATCCTTTCATGGATGGTCACCATATGTTCTATATATATGGAACACTTATCATTGTAATAACACATATTCATATACAATATCATCTCTTCTGAAAAACTCAACACTGACCACATTCATGTGGATGATGGATGATATATTGCGACCATTCACAAACTCCTTTTTGGTCTTATATCTGGATGACCTCCTCATCTTAAGAAAAACCCAGGAGGAACATTTGAAGCACATCCAACAGGTTTGGGCAGCCTGAGAAAGTACAAGTTATATGCCAATTTAGAGAAGTGTTCCTTCAACATGCAAAGAATTCAACATTTGGGATACATCGTGGATGAACAAGGTGTGCATGTGGATCCAACCAAGATCCAAGTCATTCACGATTGACCGACCCCAAAGACACTGACCAAGCTTCACAACTTCTTGGGCCTCTTAACATCTACTGCATGTTTGTGTTTGGGTTCTCTCATATCACTTGAGCCCTAAGCCAGGTGACCAAGGGTGGAGCCAAGGCCAAATTTGTTTGGGATGCGCCACAAAAGAAATCATTGAAGGATTTGAAATTCCGCCTCTACTCAACACCAGTTATTATTCTGCCAGACCTGCAACAACCATTTGATATTGAGACAAATGTTTTAGATTATTCCATCAGTGCAGATACCCCACCTAAGACAAAGAGATGTACTCCATTGTGCATGAATGTCGACAATGGAAGCATTACATTCTAGAAAAGGAAACGATCACCCACACTAATCACAAGCCTCTGCAATTCATGCAGAACCAAGGAAAGTTATCGGATGACCACCATCAGAAGTGGTCCATGTACCTGTAGCAATTCCACTTGAACATCAAGTACAAAAAGGGAAACACTAACCGTGCTGCGGACTGCCTCAGTCGACCCCCAATTGTGGAGCTAACTACAATTCTTAACTCTCATGGGAATGAGGCCTCCAAGTGGCCAAAATTATACGACATCGATTCTGACGTTGTTTCTACCTATCGTACATTGAGAGCAAGAAAACCAGTTCCAGAATTTCATCTCCAGGATGGACTGCTATGCCATTTGAGCCATCTCTGTGTTCCTTCAAGAAAGTGTGCAAAGTTGATTTGGGAAGCTCATTACAGTCAAACGATAAGACACTTTCGCATAGAAAAATAAGTAGCAGTACTGCAAAAGCATTTTTATCGGTTGAAGCTTCAACAAGATGTCAGCAAGCATATCAGATCCTACATTGCCTGTGCCATTGCCAAACCTGCCATCAAGAAACATGGGCTATACACTCCTCTGCCTACACTCCTCTGCCTATTTATGATAGGCCTTGGGAGTCCATCTCCATGGATTACATGTCTGGTCTACCTTCAACCAAGCATGGTAATAACTGTGTCTTCATGGTCATTGATCGATTCTCTAAGATGGTAGTATTGACACCCTGCAAGAAGAGTATCACAGTCGATGCCATTGCTAAGTTCTTCTTTGAGCGTGTTTGGGTTGATTTTGGGCTCCCACGAAGCATTATTTTAGATCAAGACAATAGGTTTTTGAGTACTTTCTGGTCCATACTATGGTCGATGATGGACACCAAGCTGACCAAATCGACTGCCTTCCACCCACAGATTGATGGAAAAACAGAGGTAGTCAGCATGATGAGTGTTCATATTCCGAGGATGTACAATTCCAAACATCCATGCACATGGGATGAGAGCCTTCCTTATGTTCAACATAGCTACAACATATCCCTCCACAACTCTATTGGCCACAACCCTTTTTAGGTGTGCTTGGGGTTCCAACCATTATCCCCCACTGACGTAGCTCTTCCTATTGTAGTTGTATAGGAGTCATCCTTCCATGCTCAGAGGATGATCGAGTAGCCAAATTTTTTGAATGAATCCAACACATCCAACAACAAATTCATGATATTTTGTAGAAAGCCAATGCCAAGTACAAGAAACGCCATGATCGACATCAAGTACCAAACAAGTTTTAGGTGGGAGATAAGGTATGGTTGCATTTGCAGAAAGAGAGCCTCATAGGACCCCATCGAAAGCTTCACCCTCTTTGATACAGACCTTACATCATCACCAAGGTTGTGGGTGAGAATGATTTTGAATTAAGTATTCCCCCTTTCCTTGTCTTGCACCCTGTATTTAATGTGGAACTGCTTCGACCATATTTTCCACCTCTCCTGGACACTTCAGACGTGGTTGAGCACTTAACCCCTACATAACTCAAGCTTGATTGCATTGAACAAGTGACATTTGATCAGATCATGGTCACCAATATGAAGGGCACCCATCAACAAAACATCCAACTCTATCGGGTCGTCAAAGAAAAACAATTTCTTCATCAGGGCAAGTGGCTCACTAGGAGTCAAATTCAACTAAAGTTTCCCCATCTGATGGAGGAACTTGACGCAATGGGAACCATTGCTTCCTAATGGGGGAGTAATCATCCAGGTGGATATTTGTGGCCATTCAAAATGTGTACTTCTCGGCTAGTCCTTTCCAACAGGGTACCAAGCGCCCCAAATAGAGATAAGTTACACACTCAGGAAGTTGACGTATCAACTAACTAGATTGGGGCCCACAAACCTTTTGGGGTTTCATCTTTTAGGGTTAGGGTTTTGGATGTTTAGGGTTTTGTCATTGATGCTTTATGTTAAAAAGGGATTTTTTGGCCTCTTTGTAATGAGCTTCTTGCGAATGAGCATAACCGACACATCTCTTTCTTCAGGGATAAGCTACCACCATTCTAGCTAGTTTGTCCGCTTTTCATTGTACAGTCTTTTGTATTCCATTCATTAATAGAATCTGAGTTCAACCATATTACTGTATTTCTTCCAATATCTCTGAGTGTTTCTTTGTTATATCTCTGCCTTCATTTCATTCTCAACATAATCCAAATCAAAAAGGAGATTTCTTAACATGAGGTTTGATGGCATTAAGGTTTTCCAAAATGCATGGCATAAATATTTTGGTATACCAAGAGCCACGATCTTTAGTTACAAGAGGAAATTTCTAAATGGTGAGACAAGGGTAGTAAATGGAAATTGTGTGTTAGAAAAACCAAGACCTAAATACTTTAGTAATATTAGCAAGCCTTCAAAAGACAATCAATAAAAAATTAGATATAGCTCCTCACCAAATGTGTTCAATGTATCAAAGCATAAGGATGCCTCTCATATTATTTCCGACAAATTATACACAAAAAATAGATCTTCAAAAGTGTAATTAGGACCTTACCAAGATTAAAATTCCTCAGTTTCATAGTCCAACTTAAGAAATATATGGAGACACTTAGAGGTGCCATTGACTAAGCAATGATAAAATATTGACACTTAGTTCAATAATTTCACAATGAGTACATTACAAGTTGTCACTTAGCCTATTGTGCCCATAGATTGGAATTAGAGAGGAACCCTAGCAAATGCTTGAGCATTGTGCATGACGAGATGGACAAGATTAACACTTCCATACCAAGGCTAGGAAGGAAGTAAAAGTTAGTTAGCACTGCCTATAATATTCCAATTAAGCTAAGTGGCATGATTACACATGGGCATCAGACTGGGGGTTTTAGTCACTTTCGCTTCCCTTTTTTAGATACATGTTCAAACTTTATTTTATCATCCTTATCTTTATGCTTTAGCATGTTAGAAGACCTATTGGTGATCTGAAATGGATCCACACTGATGAATGGGTAAGACTCAACACTTTAAAGGAAAACCAACAATATCTGAAGGTTAGGTAAACTATGTAAAAGATAAGCCAATGTAAAGTCAAATGAGACAAAAAAAATGAAAACGTGAGAAAATAAATTTTGCTGAGAATTTAATGAAATAAGAAAAAAAATTAATAGAGGAGAAGGCCGAGGAATGGGAAGTGAAGAGCCATGTCTATTGGCCTTCCCTTACCCCCCAACTCTCCCTATTTACTCATTCACTCTCATTAAAAATTGTTCTTTTGGCCAAGAGATGAAGCACAAAGAAGAGGAAGGCATTGTACCAGATATTGTCGAAATACAAATACCGAGCACATTCGAATATGGTTTTCCCATTTGAGTTCCAAGGTAAAATTTATTAGTTCATGATGATTGGTTGTGTGTTGTTTTGAGAAGTCTCGTGTGTTGTGTTTGATATTCCTCTACTTCACATTAAATTCGAATATGGTTTTCCCATTTGAGTTCCAAGGTAAAATTTATTAGTTCATGATGATTGGTTGTGTGTTGTTTTGAGAAGTCTCGTGTGTTGTGTTTGATATTCCTCTACTTCACATTAAATTGCTTCGTGGTTATGGTATGATTGTGATAATTCAATTTTTCTCTAGCTTTGTGGATTTCTGTTATGATTTCATTCTACAAGTGCAAATGAAGAATACCAATAGCTTTGAAACACCATCCGTCCAATTCCCATCAAAGTCCAAGATCTATGGCTTTAGGAATTGACTGTTACATTTCCATGGGAAGTTGCTTAATTGGTATTCAAATTTCTCTCTCCTATGGGTCGTGATCTCAATACCTAAGTGTAATCTTCTCACTAGCTAAGCGTTTCTTTCTCCACATGTCACACTTACCCTCTAAGCCGTGTTTGCTTGTTGGCTAGCCATTTCCACCTTCCTTTCTGTCATACGATGCATCCCCACTACGTTTTTGGTCGATTTCATTTTATCTGGACGTCCCACACTTCGTTTCTTTGTTTTTAACATGCCCACACTCTAAAACCATATTCTGAGAGTACTAAAACACACCCTCTTGCTATCTAATATGCCCACACTCAAAACCTACCCTTGGCTCGTCCTCTTACTGCCTAACTTTTCCACACTCTAAACCTAGCTTCTAATAAATCTAAACAGCATTCCCTTGCTCTTGGGAATCCCAATAATTCGTTTTCATGTTGTCTACATTGCCACGTGCTAAACCATTGCCTTGGGCATTCCAAAATACCACTGGGGATGTTCTTCATTGCCCATGTATCATCACAGTTGATTTGGGCATTAGAATCTATATGAGTAAGTGGAGTAATGCTCTTGTGCACAAAAACATTTTAACTGAGCATACCTGCTAGGGCTGGGATGGTACGACCGTTTAAGAGACATAGATGGAGTGGGTGATGAATTAATGGTGAGCTAGAGTGAACATTGACCATTGGGTCATTTTCGTTGAGTGTATGGGAAACTCATTGGCAACAAGAAAAGTTAAATTATCTCTGTGTGGGTTTGGTCTTGGTACTTTGCTTGCATAAAAATTGATTTCTTTATAATTCCAATTATAAGTTTAAAAAGGCTACCAAGTTTATTGCACTCTCTTTTTGATAGTGTGATCAATGAAGCAGATTATGTCAAAGGATCTAATACATATCTGAACTATCGAATTGAATAGATAAAATTTATGCATGTTCTTATATCATCTTTTGGGATTAACATATTGAAGCGAAATTGATTTATTAAATTCAATGTCAATGTATTGATTAAATCTAGAGTAATCTCAATGAATAAATGTGATAGCGAATGTATCTATCATCCACCTATTATGAGATATCCTACTCTAGGTTTGAAGAGGAGTTGGGCTTGATGCTCCTGTTAATAATTGGATGGCCCCATAAATATATAAGAGTGGAACTATTTATTGCAAGGAGATACTTAGAAGATTTAGCATCCATGGAGCTGGCACCTTCTAACTTAAAATTGAAGAGTTGTTGGGCCTTCTAGGGCTCATTTCAGACAATTGTTTGATGTGTGTGGGTCACAACCAAGAGCAAGCTTCGTAACCTTCAGAGAAGGACATAGATAATTGTGCAACGCAGAGGACAAAGGCTTGGTAGCCTCTAGAAGATAGAGAACTTTGTGTAAGTCATAGACAAAGATGTGATACATAATATAACTTTAATTCTGCAAAGGATTCGTGTTGGTGAGGTGAATGAGATATAAGTATCTCATTTATGGATTAGATGACATCATAGTAATTCCATCCTTGATTGTGCTAGCTACCAAGACTTTGAACACAATAGTACAGACCACAACATGGGAAAAGAAAGAAAAGAAAATTTGAAAGACTTAAGGGCCAACAATGCTTAGCTTTGAGAAGAGAATGAGCACTTGAAAGAGTAGGTTCAAATATTCAAAAAGAGGATGGAAGAAATGGAGAAACACATTGAGACCTCTATCGAATTGTTTACACTTCTCAAGAAGAAGTTTGAAGAACACTAGGACACACCCTCACAACAATCATGACAGATTGGGACAAGCACATAAGACAACTTGTACACCTTGGTGAGAAGGTCATCCAATTGGATAGTTGGAAAGAAGATAGACTTGCTTGGATGTTGGCACAAATGCAAAAAGAGTTGGAAAAGAAGGAGGCCTTGGAGAGGCTCCAAGAAAATGTCCAAGAAAACTAGGAAGTAAGGCCACCATCCATTGCCACAACCTCAACCAACACCATGACGAAGACCACTTTGGTAAACTCACCTTCTTTGGTTTTCTCTCATGAGAATTTTGGTGAATTTGAGAAGCATACTAGAGGCATTGACTCCAATATCCTAAAGAAAATGGCCTATGATGGATAAGGGCTAAGCAAGAGAAGACAAGGCATATTGAGCCCCATTATAGCTACACCGTGGGTTAAGCATGCATGCCTAGGATTTGATGGCAAAGGTTCAAAAACCACAACCATGAAGACAATTTTTGTGAAGGCTAAAGACATGTTGGAGTTGGCCTGCTCATTGGGAGAAGGAGTAACAACAATAAGTGAAGGTGGCAATCCACTGCCACCTCAACCTTCTTGTGGTAGACTGAAGGAGGCAAGCGATGAAGAGAGATCACATACTTAGCCTACACCTCTTAGAGAAAGCAACGAGAATATTATCCAAGTCAAGAAGAAGAATACTAAGAGGGCTACCTCAAGGAAGGCATTCCTTGTTTGTCACTGTTGCAATAGGAGAGGTCATAATGCTTCGAGTTGTTGGTACTCAAAGGCTTGTTCATTTTTTGGAAAGAAAGGCCATCTTGAGGCATCTTGTTGGGAGATGCAAGTTGCATGCCACAAGCTTGAATGGTCTCAGAGGAAGATTGGTGAGAAGACTTCTCCAATCCAACAATTAACTCACGTGAACATGGAGAGGAGGAGTATGAAAATCAATCCATCCAACAATGCCAATAAAATTTACCACCACTAGAATTTGAGTGGACACTGGGAAGCAAAGTGTTTGTGGCTTCATTCAGAGCTTAACCCCAAAAACCACACAACTAAGAAAAGAGTGTGTAGAGTGAAGATAGAGAAATATGAGGAGATGCCAGCATCTCCAATCGAAGGGATAGAAGTTGTCCAAGGTGAGATAACATCATAGAAGGGAAACACCACAAACAAGAGGGAAAATAGGGTGATGTCGAGAGAAGACATAGCCTAGTTCTTGTTTTCGATATTTCATCCGAAGAACCCCAACTAGGAGTTGTGCTAGAGATTGGCGCATAGAGGTTAATGAACTTAGAGGAGTTCTCGACAACTCCATGGTGTTCTTGCAAGCATGTGCAGGAACTGGAGGGTTTTTTTCATGCCAGGAAGCAACCGATCATATCTGAAGAAGGAAACCATACTTCCTCTTCTGGATTTCTTATGCGATGGTTGTTGGAAATTTTGTCATCATTGATGTCAAAGACAGGGGGAGACTACATAATTCCAAGATAAAGATTGCAAAATGGAGATTGATGGAAATATTGTTTTTTGTATTTTTGATGCTCATTTTGAATACCCTATATTTGAAAGTATTTTTACTCTGAATACCTAGCTCAAATGGGAGCATAAGATATATGGTTGAAAAGATTATTCTAATACCTTTCCAACGGTATATGGAAATCCCTCTAACTCCTTAGGAATGATGAGATATGAAAGATTCTATTAGGTTGGCCCAACCCAAAAGTACAGGTCGACCTAGCTATTTTTACAAGTCGGCCCCATAAGTGAACGCGTAAACACTACAAATACATGATATATGTGCGCACTTGAAGAGTATCCAAGTAAGAAGAGAAAGTGCAAGTGTGCAAAAGGAGTTGAAGAGTATTCTTGGGGTCTAAAGGTGCACAAGAGGAGTTTTTCTGGAGTTTTAAGGGTGCACTTTAAAGGACTAAGGTCTATGATGATGCAAAATGTGCTATTTTTAGGTTGTGATTCCACAATATGGAATTATATTATGGGAATGATGCTATGAGGTTCAATAGGGAATGAAGGATAAATATGATTAGGGTTTGAAGTTATGTTTGGGGTATGAAGCAAGGATAAGTGCTAGAGCATAAAAGTTAAGGGTATGATGATGTTGTGAAATTCATGAAGTACTCAGTGTATGAAGATTTTAGATTATTTCTATACAGGTCTTATTGACTTGGTGCTCAGCTGAAGAGATTGGTGTCTCTAGTAGGTTGGTGCCTACAGGCTTTTATAAAGACAATTTTTTTGTGGTTTTTTTCCACAAGGGTTTCTAAATTAAAATCTGTGTATTGTGATTTGAGTTTACATGCATTTGTTGTCTTAAAGTTAATGAATGATTGATGAATTCTCATTAAAAAAAGTATCTTATACTGATTCACCCCGCCACCTCTCAGTGTAAGCATAAGCTCAACAATTGGTATCAAAGAAGTTTCCTTTGGAAACAATATAACCTCTGGAAGGAAATCTCGAGAGAACACATGGCTAGTCAAGAAGAATTACTCTTCATGGCCATGAATACAAATTCTACTGATACATAAAATGAAGACAATCAGAAAGAAAAATCATATTAAGATGAATAAGACATTGTCGGGGAAGTGAATCTTGAAGCATAACTCGTTAGTGCCATAGAATAAATAGACAAATTTAGGGGAAAGAATAAAAAACAGAAAGAGAAATTTTGGAAATATGAAAAGAAGGATTATGATCTTGATGAAACAAAAAAACTAGTTATCATCCTGAAGACTCAACTAGAAGAGACAAAAGGATAGAAGAAGTGGTGAGAAGCCAGTTGAAAGAAAATGAATAAAATTGTGAGAAGCTATAGGATGAAATTGTTTCTTTAAGCAAGGAACTACACAAAACAACTAATCAATTGAGTAGAATATTGAAGTTTAGAAAGAGTATTGAAATCTTAGATTATATTCTCAGTTACCAAAGGTCACCATTCATCAAGAAAGGTCTTGGATATGACGAAAAACATCAGACCCTCGAGGGAGAAGCAAGCACTAAAGTCACAAAGCCATAAGAAAAGAAAAATGAAGAAAATCCTAAAGTCGTGTTGATGCAAACCCCCACCACTCTCAGGGTCCTGCGTGACCTCCCAGTCTAGGATCATTCTTACAAGGGAGATGAATTAGATCTCAGGCCCCTGTTGAGCCCTCGAATGCTCCTCCATAGGCCTTTTCCTTGTCTTCCTGCTGATGAAACCAAGTTTGCGAGGGTCCTAATACTCCAATGGAGTTTTCCACGTCACCTCGAGCCAAATCCATGGGCTAAGATCTCAAATTACCGAAGAATTCGGGACTCCGGGGCTCCGGGCTTCATGGGCTCTAAAAGTAACACACTACAACTATTCCGAAGGATGAACCTGCGAACAATCGAATGGGGCAGATCAAATGGTTGGCATCTGTCTTAGATCTATGACCGACGCTTTCTCCAGGCTTCAGGATTCAGAGCCTTTCAACACTCAACTTTCACTTCCTCCCGAATTAATGAATTCTCGAGTTCGCGAAGGGCAATGGATTGATTGTTCTCGTCCCATCTACAACCAACGTTTACGATTGGCTCCGGAACTCCAGGCTTCAGGAGTTCTGGCTGCTCCAACTTACAATACCTCCGAACGTTGAATCGACAGAGGATAGATCCAATCTCCATGTGTCTCTTCCAACCAAAGGTCGAGATCTACTCCAGCCTTTGGGCCTTTGGGAATTCTCGAACAACAAGACTTTTTTGCCTCCGTTCTCCAGGACTTCCAAACTCATGAAGTCCGAGATCTGTTGACACGTGTATTCACTATCAACGGTCAAGATGTGCCTTGAATTTCAGAGCTTTGGGAGTTTGGTGTGTTTTTTCAACCACACTCCAATTCTTCCGGATAACCGGACTTCTAGACTACCTCCAATCTATGGACACGTGTCCCCGCTGATGGACGGTCCAGATTTATTTCGGATCTCGGGACTTTGGGAAACTTGTCTCATTTGTGCCTGAGCATGGAAAATACCTAAAATCGTGAAGTCCGAAGGACTTCAAGGGTTAAAACCCACGCACCTTCTCCAGAGCTGATGGTCACAAGAGACCCTGACTCCTCTCGAATGGATCTCATCCACTCGACCTTAAAACAAGAGAAAATCCTCCCTCCAAGGGATTTTTCCCGCTATTTCTCCTGATCTTTATCTCTTAAAGTGATTCAAACCCCTGGTGCACTCCTTGTGCTTCGCTGAAACTTTGAAAGACTTCAAACTTGAAGATTTTTGGAAAAAACCCTCCTGCGCACTCCTTGTGCTCGTCTTCCTTGGAACTTTCTCAACACTTGTCTAAGAGTTGGCCCTACACACACCTTGCACGAGCCTTCTCAAGGTTTTATAATCGAATGAGTATATGTGCACTCCTTGCACTCACTCTATGATAATTCACTCAATCTCTCCTGAGCTATCGAGTTTGGAAATGACTCAGCCTTCACACTCCTTGTGTGGGCACTTGTGCACTCCTTGCACCAAGTTTTCATAAGAGAAACAATTGAAACTTACATAACCTTAAAGGTTCATTCACCTAACTATGAAATGCACACACATGCATATAAACGCATAAAGTAATATAACATAACATTACCCAATTACTCAAAGGAAAACATGTGTAGAGATTTGAAAGAAATTCTCCTCTATTATATTCATTCAGGAAACATTTACAAAGATTATGTAGCTCTCAGCTTCTTCTCTACAACTCTCCTCAACAAAAATCATAAAAAAATCTTCAACAACCTCTTTTGGGTGTATATTACATACATTTATACATGAGGGGGATTCTCGAGCTTTCCCTCCAGCCTACTTAATGCTATCCTATCACAATTAAAACATTCTCCTACTAAGCCTTATTACAGTAAATGGGCATTTACAACCTAGATACGAGTCGATGCTCAATATATGTACAATCCTATATGAATTTAAGAAATTACAATCTCCTGCGATCTCATACAATGGATCAATCCTACAAACATTAAAGGGTCTTTAATTACGATAATTTCAAAATATCAAAATGACGCGCTCTCCTTGGAATCCAAATCAATTTGAATGTGTACGCTGGCTGCTGAGTTGTCCTCCACTTGGCTTCATTTGAATGATGACAACGATTCTCCTGCATCATACTCCCATGCTGAGAAAAATCATGAGCTCTTGCTCATGGCTCCTTTGCTACTATGGTTGAGGTCCTCCTGGGTCCCAAACTTTCACTCAGAGATTTCCACCTGCTTCTCTTTCTTGTTGTTGATGCTGATGTTGTCATTCTCCTACTGTTGCAAGCTTTTATCCTGGTCTCCAAATCATACATTGCAGGGTTCCACCTATCTTACCACTGCAATCTTCTATTGTCTCTTTGGATGATCTTTCTATCAACCCTCTCAACTCCATAGTCTCCTTGTCCATCATATCCCTTAGCTGGCTCTTTTGATGCAACTCTCTCTTTCTCTCTTGAAAATCGCCCTGTTGCAGGTTCTTGCTTCGGCTACCCATTGGTTGCTTCTCTTTCTTCTTTATTTCTTCAATACCTTTTCCTTCCTAAAGGTTCCCCTTGCTACCCTTCATGATTTCATTCCTCTAGTAGTCTTCCTCCACCTTTGGATGATTTAACCAATTCTCCATCATTTCTAACTCCTTCTCCCATTGAGTGAGTATCGAATATGAATGCTCCTCTTGGACACTTCTCTTTCTCAAAGCTATGCGGGCCTCCTCTTTCTTCTTTTCCTTTTGAACAAAACTTGGCTTCTTTCCATTCTCCTTCTCTTTGATAGTCTTTGTTATCCCCCACTTTTAGGGATAAATAAGGAGATTATGTCTCGAGGCCCACAGGTCCTAGACATGGAGTACGGAGAGCCAGATCGACTTGAGCATGGCCTTGGAGGGCCCATATTTTCTCCCTTTCAGCGCCCCCACTTTGTCAGTAGCAACAACATCCATCACCTTCGACTTGGTCCTATATCAGAGATGGTTCTTTCTCCATGAGGTAATGAGTCCGGGTATCATGGTATGTGTCACTTTGATCCTCAAAACCTTTGAATATGTGCATTTAATTCCTTTTATTTCTAACAAATGCTTGGATCTTATACTTGTCCACTTGACCATGTCTGGGGGGAATGAAATGACGCCATAATAAGTCTGTGCCCATAGGTTTTGAGTTTCCATTGGGGGGATTTCTGAAAAGTCATCATCTGCTCCCGTCATATCACCACTTTGTCATCTTGCTTCCCGCTCATCCATCCCATTTCATTTGTCCAGGCATTGGGTTGGCCAATCATTTGAGGGTTTCACCTTGCCTTGTGGGAAGAAGGGGCTAAAGGCCCATAAGGTAAAAGAAATATGGAAAAAGATAAAAACCTAAAAATAAAACCTCGATATGCTTCGCCCAAGGATCCTCGAGAAAGTAATAAAAATATTCTCAGCAAGAAATAGGAGGGACCCATAAAAACAATAAAACAAGACCTAGTCAGAGGATAGGTGGTCTCATCACGATCCAACCTATTAGGTCCATGGGTACCTAGCAGTATGACATTACTAGTAGCTGGTTACCATGCCAGGGTAGTGGCTCTTGGTTGCATGGCCAAGAGAAAGAGGGTCTCATCATGAGCCAACCTTCTCATTTCCATGAAAGTACTTGTGGGTAACTTTGCAACCACTGGTTACCACGCTAGGGCAGTGTCCCTTGATTATCTTCTTGAAAAAAAAACAATAAAGAATAAAGAATAAAAGGCATGAATGGGCTTGGAAACATTTGCATCCAGGACAAGTGCAACTTGCCTTCTACAAAGGCACCCACAAGTAAGCCCTACATTTCCCTATTTTTACCGCACCCCTTGTCAGGACATCCCTTATCCACCTCACCCATTTACATGACTTGGATGTAATATATTCTGGAAACATCCCTTTTCCAGTGGATACTAGCCCAATAGGATGCTCTGTCACTTCCCCCAAACTTGTATTGCAGATTTGTATAATGTCTTTGAGCACTTGACTGGGGTAAAAGGGGTTTTATGCACATGTTTAATAATATTGATGATGAGATGTGATTGAAATTGCTATGATTCATGTGACTTATGAGCCCATGGAGGGCGTAGCTGTTGATGTGCAGGATCATGCCTGACAGACTGGTACCACATTGGACAATTACACATGGGGAGATGATTAGTTCAAACCTCCATGGGGCTGAAGAGCCCACCGAATGGATGTTGAGACTCCAACCGGAGGAAGAGACATGACAGAGGGGTTTTCACCATAGAAGAAGAGGATGTTCCACAGAGGCACCTTGGCAGAGCCTTACCTAAGGGGCTTGTGCCCTCTTCATTGGAACATTGGCCTTGGAAGGCCCAGGACGTCACCCAGGAGGCTCATGACGTCATCCATCTTCATGGACATTTTGGGAGACAGTCATGGAAGTTTGTCATGTGTGGCAGGTTGGAGAAGCCCAAGGAGGGCTAACATTTTGCTCTAGGAGGATGCATTTTCCCTAGAAAGGGATGACGTCACCCTAGAAGGGGCATGATGTCTTCCTTTTGCTTGATTAGGGTTTTAATTTAAGACATTTAATGTAAAACAATATTATTGTGTATTTTGGCGTTGTCGGCCTTTTGAAAACTTAATTTTTAATAAAGGTCATTGGTATGCTATATATTGAGGGTTTTGACCTTCATATTTTGATCATCTTTCACTCACACAATAGTGAGGTATGAAATTTGTGCCCTATTCTAGGGTTTTGGCTGAAATAGTGAGGCGTGCTTGTTGAAGGAAGACTTTTCTTGGCCTTTTTGGCATTTCTTCTTGGTGGAAGGTTTACAACTAGGGTTTGGATACTTGAATGCATGGTTTATGTAAGTGAATTTATGCAACACTTCTTAATTGAATGGTTATAGTTTTGTTTAGTCATCATTTGTTATTATGATTTGCTGAATTAAAACCCTAGGTGACAAGAACATGCTAAGGTCCTTGTCTCATGTCCCTACCAAGTTAAGAGATATTTTGATTTGCTGAAGTAAGATAGATCCTTGCCATAAAAACACTCTATCCATACTCTTCTAGCTAGCCATTTTTACTTGTTATTGAGCTAAGAAGGAGGAAAACACATCAAGGCCTAGGGTTTCTACACCTTGATGAGTTGTTTTCCCGTAGGGTTTGTTTGGTGAAACCTTGCCTTAGCAACACTTCACCTTCTAACTCTCTTGTCTTTATCCCTATAAACTCTTACTCAAGCTAGCCATTTTTATTTTTTCCATTGAGCTAAAGAAGGAGGAAAGAGCACTAAGGCCTAGGGTTTCTACACCTTAGTGAGCCTCTCTACCCTAGGAATTCATTGTTGAGGCCTTGCTCTAGCAACACCTCAACATTTAACCCTCTTTTCTTTGGTATTTTCATTATCATCTCAATCCTTCAACCTTTGCAGCCTCTTTTGACTCCATATGCTCTAGTAACGCACTGATCTAAGACCTTATTACTTGAGTGGCCTGATCACAACTTCAAACAACCAAATACTTTGAACAATTACTAACCCTTCTAACCTTAGCCTAGACTAATCTTACTAACCCTGTTGTTGCTATCATTTACTTATGCTATAAACATATTCATGCAACATTTATTGTTTCTAAGTATTGATATTGTTACATTGATTTCCATTAGCATTTATTGTGAAGTGATATATTATAATCATTTCCCTTATACATTATCGATTTATTTCATCAATATTACTGGTCAATTTCTTATTATCATAAGTCCTTGATTATATGAAGTACTAACCAAGCAAGTAATCTTGTGCACGTATAGTTTGCTTGTTTCTTTGTCTCGGGCAGGTACACTTCTTGGTTACTAATTCCAGTTATATTTTATCTTTATTAGCTATTAAGACGTAATTTCTGACCGGTGGTGACTTATGAGGGGGAAATTATCCTTTATCCTTTAATCCCTTTCCTTCTCAAAACACCAGGTCACCGAGGATGTCTCCCCTAGGCCTTACCTCCCTAAATAGAAAGAGCCTTCCCATTGAGGTGACAGTGGTGGGATTGGTTCAGTTACGTCGGTTTGACCTCCTTTCATTCGTCTATTATCTTAACTACAAATTGTGCGATAATAGTCTCCAATGACCATCTTTCTGTTACATCTTCCATTACACACAAAATGTTAGTTTTAAAAACCTCTAGCTCCTTGGCCTCTTCCATGGATGCCTCCTGCACCACTTCCTCACAAGTACGAACACCTGTGAAACTCATTCTAAGAGATATATTGATCTCTCCTATCCTCAGAAAACAATGCTGGGGATCTTCTTCTACCTTCAGAGGTTCCTTCCCACTCATGAGAAGTATACTCGAACTAGCTTCATCTTTAACCCCCTTATCATCTATTGGTAACAACATATGTTTACACCCATTCTCCTCAAGGGTATAAGTGTTTTTCCTCCCATCATGTACGACATTCTTGTCATATTTACATGGTCTTCCCAAAAGAACATGATAAACATCCATAGGTATGACATCGCATAAAACTTCATCCCTATAACCTCCTATTTTAAACTCAACTTTGCATTGGCGACTTACCATGACCTGATGTCCTTTCTACAACCATGACACCCTATATGGATTCAGATGTGCAGTCATCTCCAACTTCATATTTTCCACCATCTCCGTGGATACCAAGTTATGAGTGCTCCCACTGTCTATGATCACCTTGCATACTCTATCTCTGGTCTTGCAAGTAGTTCTCAACAAACTTCTCCTCTGGACTGGTTCTCTTACCTCTTTCTCGGACTTTACGATAAATTTCCTCATCATGAGTGATCTTCCTGTTGATGTTATGGTAGTTGCGGGAGGTATTTACCTCCATGTGTAAACCTGATGAGAATAGAATATTCCGGGAAGCAAGAAGAAACCCTAATTAGTTGGCTAATAACCCTAGAAGACAAGTCGACTCAAGAGGATAACTTGTATTAGGTTATTAGCCTACGAGAGAAGAAGTTGGCTAAAGGAAATATTATATACTAAGTAAATAGGCACCCAAAATGAGAAGTCGGCCCAGGCAGTTTTCCAGATTTAGTATAAATACAGGAGGCCAATCTTCATTCTGCCAGGGCATTCTCAGAATTGCAGAAGCAACACTTGTGTGCACTGTAGTTGGCCAGTTTGTGTGCAAGTTTGGAGGAGAGTTGTCGTTGCGGCTGCTGTAACTAGCAGATTTCGGTTTTGGTTTGGACTATCTCTTGGTTATGGTTTGGACTCTCTGATCAACTCTTGCTTGGTGCGCTATCCTTGGAGAAAGGTGTGCCACGCTTTGTTTGACTATCTAGCCTAGGGTTTTCTTTCAGAATGATTCTTTGTCAAGGTTAAGGTGCTTGGGGGTGGCTTCAGCCTATGGTTGGGTGACAATAGTGATATTGTCTATGGTTAAATGAGCACATCCATTATACTCTAACAAGTTATGGGTCCACACCTCCTTCATTCAGTCTAACCATTGGAAGGGAGCATAGCCATAAGGATACTAAGCTCGTTGAAGAACTTCCGCTAAGGTTTCTAGCAGGAGTAGTTACCAAAGCATTGCCACTAGGATTACTAGCAGGTGCAGTTGCAGAAAACCTAACCCTCTCGTTGAGGCACCTTAAGTGAAGGGATTGACCTAATTTTTGGATAGACTAGTGCACCCTATCCTAGCGCATATCCTGGTACTCTCAGCAAGCAAAAACGTCAAGTTTGAGTGTTTGGTCAAATCTAGTGTTGACCCAGTCAAGGCAACCATGACTTACTCTATGAAGTCAGAAAACAAGTTAGATGGGGCTTCTAACTTCGGAGCGTGGAAGACAAGGATTGACCTCATCCTTGCCAAGAATAAAGTGCTGGATATCGTGAAAGGAAAGATCGTGGAACCAGAGTTTGAAGAAGGAAAAGAGAAGGAACCGTAGAACGTTGTAGTTATGGAGAAATTCAAAGACAGTGAAATCAATGCCATGAGTATCATAGTGGACTCTATAAAAGACCACTTGATACCCTACATCTCCCATCTTGACTCATCTAAGAAGATGTATGATGCCCTAACAAACCTCTTCTCAGTCAGGAACATTGGACAAGTAATGAGTCTGAAGAATGAGCTCCATGACATGAAGATGAATGATGATGACAAAATGACATCATACTTTGTGAGGATCTCCCAGTTAAGAGATCAACTACAAGATATTGAAGAGATCATCTTAGAGAAGGAATTAGTAAATATTGTACTCAACGGTCTTCCCAAGACATGGGATGCATTTGCCGCAAGTATGAACACAAGGAAGGAGTATCCTACATTAGAAGAACTTTGGACTTGAACAAGAAGAATCAAGGATTAGTGCAAAAGAGAAACCTTGAAAGAAATACGATGATCAAGCCTTCACAACAAGATCCAAGAATTTCAGGAACAAAAGGAAGTTTGGTTCAAGGAAGAAGCCAAATCAAGAGAAAGATATGTCAAAAATACAATGATTCAACTGCCAAAAGTATGGTCACTACAAGAATCATTGTCCCGAGCTAAAGAAAAAGGAGACACACGAAGCATTAGTTGCTAAAGAAAAGGAACCTTCAAAGAAGATTAAGTAGGATGAAACAAACTTCTTCTTCTAAGACAAGGTAAACAACACTCTTCATAGTTCTTGTACATACCATTTTTTCTGTACATATCTTGCATATCTATTTCTTAGAAGATAATATGTTCAAAGAGAAACTATACTTATGGAAGAACAACAAGATAAGGATTGCTACAAGTCAAACAATACACATGAAAGGATGAAGTACATCAACAACCCTTGGTAACAATTCATGTGGAAGTTATTATCAAAATCAATCTTGAAGAAACCTGGAATAAGTAAAGACAAAAAGAAGTCAGCAATCAAGAGGAAATTAGAAAAATATTTGTGACACTTTGTAGTAGGCAATAAGGATGCAAACAAAAGCGTGGACTCTCCTAGATGGAGAGAGCCGATTATATTATCAAAAGAAGAACATGCATTCATGCATGAAGCAAGGATTAGGAGGCAACTAATCCTAAATTATATGATCCATTGAAGATGATGAAGTATCTATCCATGGTAGCAACCATGAAAAGAAACACGTGTTCAATGTGACTTCAGAAGAAGTCTTCTTCGAAAAGAAGCCTTAAAGCAATCCCTAGTTTTCCATCCACATCCATGATCCTATGATGAAAGAAAGAAGTTGGAATATTCAGAGCATGGAATCTATAGAAAACTCCATGAACTCAAGAGCTAAAGAGAAACATGAGAAAGAACATGAAGATTCCAAGAGAGAAAGAAAAGACAGAACAACTAGTCAGTGTATCGAGAATCACAAGACTACCAGCCTGATATGAACTCCCTAAAAGTAATCAAGCAGAGGAACTGAAAGTTGTGGTGAAGAACAATGTATGGAAGACTTATGAATGAAAGCATTGCAAGATCCAGAACTAGAGGTTCTCCTAGATGGAGGGAGAAGACTATGATGTTTGCTTGTAAACTAGACATACCTCTACCAGTATATCGTCCGCAATATCCATAGGTTGGAGTTTACATGTAGAACAACCTCAAAGACTTTGAGGTATACCATAAAGAGACCCTTGTATGTAGATGGAAGAAGATCTTGTATGGATTCAAACAACTTGGTGCAGAGCCTTCAATGCACAGCAGAAGCGTAATGAAAAGATTTCTATAACAGAGATATTGTATCAGAATGGTTACTCAGAAATCCAGGATGATGGATTGCTAATCCATGACAAACTCTCATATATATGTTCCAGTTTGAGCCCTGCCATGATGTTATGAGCTAGTAGGAAACAAAATATGAATCCAACAATGATATACTACATTGATCAGAGCTATATGAAGCCTTCATAGAAAACCAGTGTTCTAGAAAGACCGAAGTACATTGAGAGCAAGCATTACACTCTCTGTGATGAAGTCCAGAAAAGAGAAAGTGGTTCTCCAATATATATCTCCACAGATGAGCAGATAAGCAAACATTTTGGTGAAGCCTCTATCCAAGATGAAAAAGTTTGTGTACTCAAGCTGGAGCTCATGGAGACGACTTCCTTATTGAAAAAGAAAGAGATGACTCCCAAGTTGGGAGGGAGCACTGATGTGTTATTGATTTATGGACAATCATTTTTCAAGTTCGAAAAATGGTCTAGGATGAGTAGTTCCTTTCCAGTTCGGAAAGTGGTTTGAGATTTCTGAAGGACAGGCATTTTCCAGTTCGGAAAATGGTCCAAATCGAACTATCATTTTCGTAATGAAAATGGTTCGATGGATTGTTGATGTACCATAGACAACTATTCCCCTTGTGGTTAACATAGGGAATGGTCTAGGACAGTCTCTCTTCTTGACGATCACTCTTAGTAGTGATCAAGAAGACTGGTTCACCTCACTGGACAATCATTCTTTCGAAGCTCACAGTTGTGAGTAGTTTCGAAGAATGGTCCATTTTGGAGGTTGGTGTAGAACAGTCATTTTCTTTGGAAATGGTCCAGACAATCATTCCCTAGGGAAGATTCATTCTCTCCAGGATGCACTTTGTTTAGTGCCGGAGGAATGGCCCAGATAGGTGAATGGTCCAGGTTCAACAATCAAGGATAGGCATTCGCTAGGGCATATTCATTCTCTCCAGGTTGCACTTTGTTTAGTGCCGGAGGAATGGCTCAGATAGGGAATGGTCCAGGATCATAAATTGGGACAATTATTCTTCCTTGCTTGAGAAGAATAGTCCAGATAGCTCATCATTGATGTTTTACCTTCTGAGGGCAGATGCTCTTCCAGACCTCATAGATGTGAGTGGAAGAATGGCCCAGATGACTCAGTTTATATCATAACAATGTTTTATGTGCAGGTTGATATTAGATGATATGATTGTTATGCAGACTGTATGTCTTCGGACAGTAGATGTATACTATTGTGGTGGATGTGCTCCACTGATTGTGACTATATGTCATTGATCAAGTATTTATGTGCTACTTGGTGTGGTAGTGTACCACTGAACAATAGTCGTGTACTACTATGGATAGACACAATTGTGTTCTATTGAATGACATTGTTCTGATTGCCTTGAAGACTATCAATAGTGTTGGAAAATGTTTAATCAGCTAGATGTATGATCAATGGACAGATATTTCCCAGACGAAAAATGGTTCAGGACATTTATTCTTCCAGGACATATGTCAAGATTAGAAGAATGGTTCTTGTGTCACTCTGTGGAGTGAGTGACTTATCCAACATCATGTCTGATTACTCATATGGAGTATGGTTTCGAGAGATGATGCAACTGATGACACTGATAGTGATGATGGTGCTCATGATCTAGTCATGAGATAGTCTATACGACTATGTTGATGCTACTGGGTGAATGGTATGTTTGTGCTCAAGACCATTACCTTCAATACCTCCATAGCTAGGAGGGAGTGTTGATGTTATGGTATCTGCGGGAGGTATTTACCTCCACATGTAAACCTGGTGAGAATAGAATATTCTGGGAAGCAAGAAGAAACCCTAATTAGTTGACTAATAACCCTAGAAGACAAGTCGACTCAAGAGGATAACTTGTATTAGGTTATTAGCCTCCAAGAGAAGAAGTCGGCTAAAGGAAATATTATATACTAAGTAAATAGGCACCCAAAATGAGAAGTCGGCCCAAGCAGTTTTCCAGATTTAGTATAAATACATGAGGTTGGTCTTCATTCTGGCAGGGCATTCTCATAACTGCAAAAGCAACACTTGTGCGCACTGCAATTGACTAGTTTGTGCACAAGTTTGGAGGAGAGCTTTCGTTGCAATTGCTGTAGCTAGCAGATTTCAGTTTTGGCTTGGACTGTCTCTTGGTTATGGTTTGGACTCTCTGATCAGCTCTTTCTTGGTGCACTATCCTTGGATAAAGGTGCGCCACCCTTTGTTTGGCTATCTAGCCTAGGGTTTTCTTTTAGAATGATTCTCTGTCAAGGTTAAGGTGCTCGGGGGTGGCTTCGGCCTATGGTTGGGTGACAATAGTGATATTGTCTATGGTTAAATGAGCACATCCATTATATTCTAACACTTCCTTCTTCCGTGGCTTCTGCTTCCATCTCTGTCTCCACATCCCTTTGTTGTGCTTCAGAAATGTGATCTCCTCTAACTCCTGCATTCTTCCTCTCAGTACATTCCCAAGACATGTGCCATGTCTTTCCACATGCATAACATTTCACTTCTCCTCCTTTGACTCTTCCTCTTCCTCTAGAAAAATAACTTCTTCCTCCATAGTATCCTCCTCTAGAACTTCCTCCTTTCTCTGTCTAGCTATGATACTTTCCAGCTTCAGCTCTGGATTTATGGAACTTTTCTCTGACAATTCTTCAACCTCTATTATGACTATTTCCTTTGTTCCATTGAATCTGTTTCCTGGCCAACTTTTCCTCTTATTTCAGGGCTACCTGATAAGCATCTTCCACTGTTCTAATTGTCATCATGCTAATTTCATCCTGAATTTCATATATCAGGCCATTAATGTACCTAACAACCTTTTCTTCATCATTCTCCCTATGTCCTACTCTTATGTTCAACTTTTAAAATTCTTCAGTGTACTCCTTCATTGACAAACCTTTTTGTCTTAGATTTTGCAACTTCCTGAAAATATTTATCTGATAATCCTTGGGTATGAATTTAGCTTTCAACTTTTCCACCATTCTATCCAATTCTTGATTTTAGACTTACCTTTGCATCTTCTGTCAACTTGCAATTTGTCCCACCATAATACTGCACGTCCCTTCAATCTGGTCACAAAATGCTTCATCTTCTTCTCATCATCAATCTTCTCATAATTGAAGTACTTGACTAAAGAACTTATCCAATTGAGCAGTTCTTCAACATCCAAATTACCTTCATACATTGGAACTTCCATTTTTTCTCTAGCTCCCATTTTTACAACAACTCTCAACAGTTGCTCCTCTACTGCTTGTTCTCCTACAACTTCTTCTGCTTCAACATCTTCACTTTCAGATTCACTAACGTCACCAACTTCAGGTTCTCTCCTCCATTGCATCCAATCTCGCACAAAGTTGTCTCATCTCTTCCCCCATGGCTGCGTTTACCACTGGTCTCTCTCTATGTCTCCTTGGCGGCATGATTCCAAGTTTTCTTTCACAAAGAGATTATTTCAGGCTCTGATACCACTTGATGCAAACTTCGACCACTCCCAGGGGCCTACGCGACCTCTCGGTCTAGGATCGTTCTTACAAGGGAGTTGAATTAGCTCTTGATCCCCTGCTAAGCCCTTGAATGCTACTCCATAGGTCATTTCCCTATCTTCCCGTTGATGAAACCAAGTTTGTGAGGGTCCTAATACTCCAACTGATTCTTCCTCATGACCTTGGGCCAAGTCTGTGGGCTAATATCTCAAATTATCGAAGAATTCGGGACTCCAAGGCTCCGAGCTTCAGGAGCTCCAGGCGTAACACACTACAACTCTACCAAAGGTTGAACCCGTGAATAGTCGAATGGGGCAGATCGGACAGTTGGCGTCAGTATTGGATCGAAAACTAATGTTTTCTCTGGGCTTCAGGATTCAGAGCCTTTCAACACTCAACTTGCGCTTCCTCCCGAATTAATGAATTACTGAATTCACGAAGGGCAATGGAACAACATTTCTCATCCCGTCCACAACGAATGGTTATGATTGGATCTGGAACTCTGGGATTCAAGAGTTTTGGCTTCTCTAACTTACAATACCTCCGAATGTCGAATCAATGAAGGATAGATCCACTTTGCATGTGTCTCTTCCAACCAACGGTCGATATCTACTCCGACCTTCGAGAGTTCTCGAACTACAAGAATGTTTCGCCTCCGTTCTCCTAGATTATCGAACTCGTGAAGTTTGAGATCTGTTGACACATATATTCACTATCAACGATCAAGATGCACCCCAGATTTCGTAGTTTTGGGAGTCTTGTGTGTTTTTGCAACCACACTCCAATTCTTCCAGATAGTCGGACTTCCAGACTATCTCCAATATATGGACATGTGTCCCCTCTAATGGATGGTCCAGATTTACTTCGGACCCCAGGACTTCGGGAAACTTGTCTCCTTTGTGCCTGAGCACCTTCTCCAGATCTGACGGTCACAAGAGACCTTGACTCCTTCTGAATGGATCTTGTCCACTCGACATTCAAACAAGAGAAACTCCTCCCTCCAAGGGATTTTTCCCGCTATTTCTCCTGATCTTTATCTCTTAAGGTGATTCGAGTGCACTCCTTGCGCTTCGATGAAACTTTGAAAGACTTCAAACTTGAATATTTTTGGAAAAAAACCTTCCTGCGCACTCCTTGTGCTCATCTTCCTTGGAACTTTCTCAACACTTGTCTAAGTGTTGGCCCTATGCACACCTTGCATGGGTCTTCTCAAGATTTTATACTCGGATGAGTATATGTGCACTCCTTGCACTCACTCTGGGAGAATTCACTCAATCTCTCTCGATCTATCGAGTCTAGAAACGAGTCGGCTTTCGCACTCCTTGCATGGGCACTTGTGCACTCCTTGCACCAAGTTTTCAGAAGAGAAAAAATTGAAACTTACATAAACTTAAAGGTTCATTCACCTAACTATGAAATGCACACACATGCATATAAACACATAAAGTAATATAGCATAACATTACCCAATTACTCAAAGGAAAACATGTGTAGAGATCTGAAAGAAATTCTCCTCTATTATATTCATTCAAGAACATTTATACATGAGGGGGATTCTTGACCTTTCACTCTAGCCTACTTAATGTTATCCTATCAAAATTAAAACATTCTCCTACTAAGCCTTATTACAATAAATGGGCATTTACAACCCATATACGAGTCGATGCTCAATATATGTACAATCCTATATGCATTTAAAAAATTACAATCTCCCGCTATCTCATACAATGGCTCAATCCTCCAAACATTAAAGGGTCTTTAATTACGATATTTTCAAAACATAAAAATGACGCGCTCTCCTTGGAATCCAAATCAATTTGAATGATGACAATGATGCTCCTACATCACATGCTAATATTCTCAAAGGCTCCATCAACAATGAAAGTAGTAGTAGGAAAGGAAATGATGACCAACATAAACCTAATTCTTCTCACAAGAACAACATGAATGAGTTCAGAAGAGTTGTTCCACCAAGAAGGCCTTTCACAAATCGATACGGAAATCTCTTTCTTGGCTATTGTTTTTCTTGCAATAATTTTGGTCACAAAGAAATAGATTATAGAGCTTATGCAAGAAGTCATCAAGTGAGAGATAGAAATATAGGTTCTTATAAGACCTCAAAGAATGATTATATGAGCAACAAAACCAAAATTTATTATGGGTTTTTTGATAGAAACTACAATTCATTTGCTCCCCTACTTGATTACAATATTGAATTTTATAAGTGAAATAACTATGGGCATATATCACATGACTGTAGAAGCAACATAATAAAGTCTCCTAAACAAAACGGGGAAGAATATGTTCTTACCAAGCATAGAGAAGAATACACAAAGGTGTGGAAAAGGAAGTAAGAAGAACCAAAGAAAGAAGAATGTGGACTTGCAATGTATGCTCAATACAAAGGAATCCAATGGTACATTGATAGTGGATATTCAAAACACATGACAGGGAATTAGAACAAATTATTTACCCTAAAGGAAGAAAAAGGAGGTAGTGTTACCTTTGGGGATAATGCTTCTGCAAGGATAGTTGGAAAATGTATTGTTAGACTTGATAATGAAAAGACTAAAACACTAAATGTCTTGTATGTTGAAGGGTTAAAGCACAATATTCTAAGTGTCAGTGAAATGTGTGATCGAGGTTATAGCCTCACATTTCATTCTAAAGGATGTGAGATAAAGAAAGCAATTTTAGGAAGATTAGCGAAAAATGAAAATATAACCTCGAGCAATATACGTTCTCCATGAAGTCAAAAGAGAAAAATGTTGTATGGGACAAGTAAATGAAAGTTAGTTGTGGCATAGAAGGATGGGTCATATAAACTTTGAAAATCTAGTAAAACTCAAAAAGACAAAAGAAATAAGAGATATGCCAAGGATATCAAAATCTATCGAACCTATTTGCAATCCATGTCAGCGTGGGAAGTAGATGAGAGTTATTTTCAAAACAAATGAGTACTAGACATCAAATACATTGGAACTTGTACAGATAGACCTCTATGGGCCAAAAAGAAAACAAACTTGAAATGATGAGAGTTATTTTATGTTTTTTATTGATGATTGCAGAAGAATGACATGGGTTACATTTCTTAAATAAATATTTGAACCATTCTATAAGTCTAAATCTTTTAAAGCCCTAGTTGAAAATGAGACTGATTTAAAATCAAGTGCTTATGATAAAAAAAAGGAGGTGAGTTTACCTGTTATGAATTTGATGAATTTTATGAGAATCATGGAATCAAGAGACATTTTTCGACAACAAGGACTCCACAACAAAATGGAGTTGTATAAAAGAAGAATAGAACTGTACAAGAAATGGCTAGAAATTTTTTGAATGAATCCAAACTACCAAACACCTTTTGGAGAGAAGCATTCAACACAATGGTGTACATTTTGAATAAAACACAAATGAGAGTGAACAACATAAAGACACCTTACGAATTATGGAAAGGTAGAACAACTACATTCAAATACTTCAAAGTATTAGGGAGAAAGTTCTATATAAAGAGAAATTAAGATAATTTAGGAAAGTTTGATTTTAGAATAGATGAAGGTATCTTTCTTGGCTATGCATTTGGAAGCAAGGCCTATGAACGATACAACAAAATACTGCACAAGGTTGTATATAGTATTTATGTAAGAGTGGATGAAACAATACCTCAAAAGGAAAAATCACAAACAAATGAAGACCCATAGGATAAAATCTACAGAGAACAAGAAAAGGAAGAAGAAGAGGAAGAAGAAAAGAAAGTTCAAGAAGAAATAGAGTGTCAATACCCAAAGACACCATCTAGAATTTTTTCAAAAGCATCATCCAAAAAATCAGATTCTTGGTGATAGAAAAGTTTAGACTAGAGAAAGATTGGAATTCAATTTGCTATCTAAAATAGAGCTCAAGAACTTTGCACAAGCTAGTGAAGATAAGCATTGGGTTAATGCAATGAAAGAAGAACGAAATCAGATTGAGAAGAATGAGACAAGGGAACTTCTGCCCAGACGAAAAGAAAAGAATGTGATTGTCACCAAACAAGTCTTCAAAAACAAATTGGATGAATATGGACAAATAGTAAGAAATAAAGCAATATTGGTCAGTAAAGGGTATGCTCAAGATGAGGGTATTGAATTTGAAGAAACCTTTTCTCCAGTTGCAAGATTAGAAGAAATTAGAATGTTATTGGCGTTTGCGTGTTTCAAGAACTTCAAAGTCTATCAAATGGATGTCAATTTATCCTTTCTAAATGGAAATTTAAAAGAAGAAGTATATATTGAAAAACCAAAAGGATTTCAATTGGCATAAAACAAAGATCATGTATGCAGACTAAAGAAACCACTCTATGGACTAAAGCAAGCTCTTAGAGCTGCATAAAACAATCTTTACATCAAAACAAACAAGGAAAATCTATTAATTATTGTGGTTTATGTGGATGATATCATATTTGGAAGCAATGATGATAGAATGAGCCAAATGTTTGCAGAAGAAATGCAAAAAGAATTTGAGATGTCCATGATTGGAGAATTTTCATTCTTTCTAGGGTTTAATATTTCTCAATCCAACAAAGGCATATTTATTTTTCAGACCAAAAATATCAAGGAAATGTTGATTTTTTTTGGAATGGAAGACTGTGCACCTATCAGGACACCCATGATCACATGATGTAAGTTGAGAAAAGATGGCGAATCTCCAAAAGCAAATCAAACACTATATAGGTCGATGATTGACCACCTACTATATGTGACAACATCAAGACCATACATCATGAAAGAAGTAGGATTGGTTACAAGATTTCAATCTGCACCAAAGGAGACACATGTGCAAGTAGTAAAAAGAATATTTAGATATTTAAAGGGCACATTGGACCTTGGCATGTGGTATTCAAGAAGGAAGGACTTCACTCTATAACAACATATACAGATGCAGATTGGGAAGGAAGTATTAGTGACAAGAAAAGTACCAGTGGAGGAGAAATTTTTCTAGGAAATTGTCTAGTATCATGGTTGATCAAGAAACAAACTTCAATCTCTCTATCCACAACATAAGCCAAATATATTGAAGCAACAACATTTTTGCACACAAGTTCTCTGGATGAATTAGAAACTGAAGGATGTCAAGGTAGAATATGATCAACCAATATCAATCATCTATAACAACACAAGTGCAATAAACATTTCAAATAATCCTATTATGCACTCAAAGACAAAGAATATTCCCATCAAGTACCACTTCTTAAGAAAAAAGGTAGTTGAACAAAGTGTCAAGTTGGAATACATTGCCACCAAAGAACATGTTGCAGATAGTTTCGCTAAACCCATTCCCATAGACACATTTGAATATATCAAACAAAATCTGGGAGTGATATCCTTATCATCTCGTCAGTAAACGGAAGCACAAGCTCAAGGGGAGAAACCCTTTTCCATTGATGTCAAAGGGGGAGAAGTTGCAGACATAGGAAGAATTGTAGACAGAGAGAGAGTTGTAGACAGTTACATAATTGACTAAGGGTTGCCATCAATGAAAAAGGGGTATGTTGTTAGAAATATTGTTGTCATTGATTTCAAAGACAAAGGGAGACTACATATGTCCAAGATAAAAATTGCAAGATGGAGATTGTTGGAAATATTGTTTTTGGATTTTTTGTGCTCAGTTTGGATACCCTATCTTGGAAGGAATTTTTACTCTGAATACCTAGCTCAAATGGGAGCATAGGATATATGGTTGAAAATATTATTTTGATACCTTTCCAATGGTATATGGTTCTCCATCTAACTCCTTAGGAATGAGGAGATTCGAAAGATTTTGTCAGGTCGGCCCAACCATAAAGTACAAGTCAGCCTAGTCAGTTTTACAAGTCAACCCCATAAGTGAACACATACACTATAAATACATGATAGATGTGTGCATTTGAAGAGTATCCAAGAAAGAAGAGAAAGTACAAGTGCACATAAGAGATCTAATATGCACAAGAGGAGTTGAGGAGTATTCTTGGGGTCTAAAGGTGTGCAAGAGGAGTTTTTCTTGGAGTTTTAAGGGTGTGCTATGAAGGACTAATATCTATGATGATGCAAAGTGAATTGTTTTGAGGTTGTGATGCTGCGGTCTGGAATTATATTCTGGGAATGATGTTATGAGGTTCTCTAGGGCATGAAGGCTAAATCTGGCTAGGGTTTAAAGCCATGTTTGGGGTATGAAGCAATGAGAGGCAATGGAGCATGAAAGTTAAGGGTATGATGATGTTGTGTAATGCATGAAGTATGAAGTATGAAGGTGAAGTCAAAAGTACTCTGTGCATGAAGGTATTAGATTACTTCCTATACATGTCTTACTAAGTTGGTGCTCAGCTAAAGAGATTGGTGTCTCTAGTAGGTTTGTGCCTACACAATATCTTACCGAGTTGGTGCTGAGCTGAAGAGATTGGTGTCTCTAGTAGGTTGGTGCCTATAGAATATCTTGTTGAGTTGGTGTCAACTGAAGAGATTGGTGTCTCTAGTATATTGCTTCCTATAATATTTTATAAAGATAAGTTTTTTGTGGTTTTCTCCCACAAGGGTTTCCAAATTAAACTCTGTGTATTGCGATTTGAGATTGCATGCACTTATTGTCTTAAAGTTGATGAATGCTCATTTAAAATGAATAAATGTCTCTTATTGTAATGTTCCCAAGCCAATATGCAAGGAACATGATGGTTTTGGGTGTCTTTTAAACTTTTTTTGGTTGTGGCATTTCGTCAAACACTTTGCTGATCTACTTGTTTACATGTGTTTACTTGCAAGTTGGCCTCTTGATTTCGACCTTAGGGTTTATGTTGGTGAATTATATATGTGTGTTGAAGAAATAAAAAAGAAGATACAATCATGGACATACCTCAACCATATGCAATATTATAGATAAGCCAAAACATCTCAAATCTGATTTTATTCATGAATAGAAGAACCTGCTACAATGATGATTTCGATCTGGAATGCACATTAGATGGCTAGAATATAGGAGCTACTACAAAATGATCCAATAGAAGAATACAAGCCTCCAAAGGCCGAATATCCAATGAATATTGATGCAAGAGTATATCTGGGTCATATGAGTGCCAAACCCCCAAGCTGGAAGATGCCACGCTCTAGTAGAAGACTAAAACCCTCAATATTTCGACCCTATTGTCAAATACCTCCAAATTCTATGCTGAAGATGCCGAACTATAGATCGGGATGAGTATAATCCCCAACTGAAATCTCAAACCAAAATACCTAGGGAAACTCCTCCAATTGAGTTGTGTCCTCTTGAAACTGCCAAACCCTATAATTTCAACCCTGATGAAGGAGGCCTCCAAATTCCCTTAAACTTGCTATAAAGATAGATCGGGACACTGCAAGTCACTAGGAAAGTCTCAGGGTCAGATTTGAGGTATACCCTCCCCAAATGGAATAGATATGAATCTCAAAATTTCCTTCCTTCTCTCAAATTCGTCCAATGCATCCAATAAATCAAATGGCACATGAAACTCCTCCAGAATGCACTAGATTTAATGTCCAAGCCCCTGCAATGAAAACCCAGGTGCTAGAATCTGTCGAAGCCCTTCCAATCCCTTGGAACGAACTTCCCTCAAGGAATGGTGCACCCCCTTGCTGGAAACCCCCAATGGTGCACCCTCCTTCTCTTCCTGTGCTTGCTGGTGTAGAACCCTCCTGCACTGATGTAGATCCAAACTAGAATGGTGTGGAGGAGTAGTGCATCCCCGAGACCAATCTTGGGACAAGATAGGTGGAATCTTTCACCACCGAATCGTCCTCTAGGGTTTGTTAAATCAAAACCCTCAAAACCCCCAAGAGATGGGCCCTCTAGCTAGAAGCCAGATATCCAAATGATAGACATACATGAATGAATGAGTAGAGGCCCTTGCCTTTCCTTTATACTTTTTTCTCCCCTTGTCTCTCCAAAGTGACTTTCATTTTATTAATTAATTAAATCACTTTAATTAATTAATTAACCTTTTTACCTCTGAAAAACACCTTATCTCTCCTTGTGGCTTCCCTGACCAAAAGTCAGTTCTCTCCATCCGATCTTGTAGTGATGTTCCTCCTGATTCCAATGAGCTATTACATCGAGAGGTTCCTCCAAGTATAGTGCCCAAAATGACCTCTTCGGTGAATTTAATTGACTTATAGCAAAAAATACTCAAAACCCTGGAAATCGTCGGAATGCCATGGAACCAAAGCCAATCTGTGCGGAATGGATCATAATGATGAAATAGGATGAGTAATGCAAGATGGACCCCAAAATTCCTCTCAATAACCCCTGCACTCGCTATAACATCCATCTGGCTACTCTAGTCATTATAAACCTCTGCATAGTGATGATGTCCCAAAGTGGGGACATTACAGTCCTCCCTGCTAGAAAATTGCTTGTCCTCAAGAAATAACCAAATCCTCTCAAATAAAATACTAGGATCCCATTTCCACCTGTGGGATACATAGTAGAACCCATACAAAGATGAACACTCATACACTCTGCCCCCTGGGTCCCATATCAAGTCATGAACTGCTAGCCCCTGGGAAGCATAACCCTGAAATATACCAACTCCGGGAGTCTCCTACATATGACACATGGCCTCATCTCGGAATGAATCCATCCTCCAATTCTCTACCAAGATCCATATGGCCTCCATAAACTACACAGGCGGATGCCCGAATGAGGTGCTGCAAGACCTCAATGAGACACCCACAAGCGATGCCCTCCTCTCAGCACTGAAGCTCAATGGAAAGTTAGAACAACTTTCCCCTGCAAAGGTCCACTCGCCTCTGTCAGTCAGTGAAATTCTCAATCCTGCAATCCCTGGGTCCCATGCTAACCTCTGTCGAAGATCACCATGATGGCCCTGCACTATTCTGACCAGGACTGTCTGCCCCCTGTATACAAACTAAATCCTCCTCTCTTGGGTCCTCAAGCTGAAATACCTGTGACCATTGGACCTGTTGTCTAGAAACTGTATCTATAAAGACACCTCTATAGAATAAGTACCAGTCCAACCATCTCCATGCTCGATCAGAATGATCAAGATAGAGAAACTGCCTCGCTCCATAGGGCAAGTCCCTGCAGGCCCACTCCAAACCAACCCAAGGTGGGGTATGTGGCTCTCTGGTGCAACCTGGGTCATCGGGTAGTGGAACATCCTACTAACAAAATGAACTCTCGGATCCCATGGAAAACTTGGAAGGTTATCACTTCTAGTCTCCGCTGGCTACTCTTGTGTCAGACTGATCACTGCCGGAAGTCCCCCATGCTCATCCTCATGAGTATCTATATCTGTGTCGGCATTTGAGTTGTCTGCTATCATCTGGCCTATGATGCTCATCATCACACACAAAGCCTCAACTGTCTTCCCATCATGACTCACCTCTATCCTATTGTATGCTGTAAATGCCCTCATGTCAGGTGGTTTAGGCCTAACCACTCTCCATGTTTCATCTCCCATGCAACTATTGATACTGCGAAGATGATATCTTATAACTATGTGTTGCTGCAAAGGAGGGGCATCTACATGCTCTATGAAGTGTGTCTCCTCCCTGCACATCAATACACCCCTCTGGATCTCATTGTAAACCTTTGCATGTCTCTGTGAGTCATCACTGTGAGTCCCATGTATACCCTCCAACATCATGGATCCTAGGTGAAATACTAGATTAACCTCTACATGAAGGTCAATCCCTCTCGGGACAAAAATGGAAGTATCATCAAAACTGCCCCTGGCTCTGGAGCCCCCATGTGTAGGTGAGTGCCTGAATTTCTCAAAGATCCTCTCATGCGCCCCCAGACTATAACTGTCCATACTCATCAGTGATCCTATGCACACCTCAGGCTCCTCCATCAACTGATGCTCCTCTGCCAGACCACCAACATCCTCCAATGATGTGTCTGAATGATGTATCTAGGTGTCCACCAAGATAGGTGAAGTGGATCTCTGACGAATCTCCTTAAGGAGCTCCTTTGATATGGACTCTGATTCTTGAAGGGTTGTTTGTGTGCCTCTTAAGAATCCTCGAGTTCTCTCCAACTACTGAGTAAGTCGATCCACCTCCAACTCCTGCTCCCTCAAGGCTCTGTGATACATCTCGCCAATCCCTAGTAGGTAGTCCTTGTCTTTCAACAGCTGCTCGAAGTTGGACCTCATCACGGACATTCTCTCTAAGAGAGTATGAAATTCATCTATGGAAAATGCCTCATCTGAACTATCATGTGTTATTGATGCCCTCTAGCAACAATCAACCATCAATGCATGCATGTCATCAATGTGCCTAGTGGCTTCCATGATCATATCATCACTGACTCTCAACTGCCCTGTCAAGTAGTGTGACTCCTGATCATAGTCATGTTGAGGTGCCACCTCATATCCCTCACTACTAGTGTCAGTCCTGCTAGTGTCAACCCCGGAATGCCCAACAACACTCTCTGAAACACTGAATTGATCCCTGTCTATGGTGCTATTGGGTCTACCCATACATGACTGTACATCATCCTCAATTGCTAGCTCCCTCTGAATCATACTGTATTCGGTGTGAGAAGTTGTATCCTCCTGTGCACTCACCCTGCTACTATCATCTGCGCCTGTATCCCATATAGATGTGTCCAGACACGTGTTGTGGTCATCTTGACTAATAAGGAGTGCATCCTCATCACTACAGGCCGATCCTGGAAGTAAGTGCTCCATCAACCTGCCAGTCTCCACAATCTTCTCAACTAATGGAGTCTCCAAAAGCTGTGATTCAGTATCCTCATGCTGATCTATATGTGTACGGTCAATGGTATACACATCTCCTCATGCTGATCTGTATGTGTACGGTCAACGGTCTACACGTCATGTATCTCCGCTCGGATCTGTGGATCTACATGTTTGTGGTGTGCATCCTTCACACAAGGCTCCTCAATCATATTTGACATGCCATTGACCTCCTCATGTGACATGGCTATCGGGGGAATCTGGAAAGACGACAAATGTGTCACGACCCTCATAGGAAGATCATCAAATCTAGGTGCTAACACGTGTGAACCCTCACTAGTGTCACCACTCTCCTAAGGTGTGAGGTCATCACTAGTATGTGATATGTTTGTTGAATCACTGGTGCTATCGTCTTGTCCATCGCTCTACTCCTCCAATGGGCAAGGGTCACTATCCTCCTCAAGCGTGCAAGCTTCACTAGCCTATGTGCAAGAGTTACTATCACTATCCTTTGTGGTAGAGTCACTGTCACTAGCCTCTGTGCAAGAGTCACTGTCATCATCAGACTACTCTGAATCAACATCTATCATTCCATCCTCATGCACCTCATCATCACTGTCATGGCGTACCTCAATAATATGCTTTTGATACTTACCCCTACACCTATGTGTTGATTAAGGTTGGTTGTCATTGATGTCAACCCTTGAAGAAAGCCCCGTAGCACAAAGGTTTGGGTAATGGACCCAATATTGTTTGATATAAATATGACTCATTATTGTTTTGTCATGGTTGATAAGAAGTAAATATGGATGAACTCCAAAGTGGTCCCCTTATGGTGAAAGCCCTCACATGAAGACGCTTTGTGGAGTAAGAGAACCCATGATTAATTGTGGAATAATGAGATCAAGGATAGTGAATCTGTCAGGGAAACTATCCTAGATGGATAGTTCTTGTCATGTCATTTCCATTGGTATGTGGAACGCCACATAACTCCTCACGGTCAGAGAGTTATGACCATGTGAAGTTGGAGAACCCAGGCTTGGGTAATGGACCCAAGTTTGTTTGATGGATAATGGTATGATTTTTTCTATATTTGAAGGTAATACTATCCTATATGGATAGTACATGTCATTCCATTTTTGGTGGTATGTGGAACGTCACATAACTCCTCACAGTTTGAGAGTTATGGCCTTACGAAGTTGGAGGACCCTCACATGTCATCTAGAAGCCCCAAAAGGTCAAAGTAGTCAAAGTGGTTTAAGGAATTTTAAAAGGTAAATATATAAAGTGAAGTGATGAGTGTACTATAATGCAAAGTGAATACAAAATAAATTATTTAAATAATAAATTTAATGGAGAAATTAGAAGTGGGTTAACCCTAAAATAAGGAAAGTGGGCAAAGTGACATAGAAGATGTTTTTAAGGAAGCTACTTGGAGAGTATAAATAAGAGCCCAGGCTCTCTCATTTTAATCATACTTGAGAATATTGAATATCTATATGTGTCTGAGGTAACCAAGGATATCTAAGCCAAAATTCTGAGGGAAGGTGAAGAAAAGAAGGCCGAAATGCAAGGAAGGATAAATTCTTTTGATGGTGCTTTCTAAGGTATGTTATTTACAGGTCAT
>ML804042.1:109668-122630 GCA_009831015.1 Picea engelmannii
GATCTTTATTCATTACAGGTACATAGTTATGATTATTTCAAGTTAGGGTTGTTGACTAATCCAAAACTAGTCATGTGAGACTAAAGAAAAGTTTGATGAAAATGCTAGTCTCTTTTTGTTAAAGTTAAGGAAGGTTTGCAGGTATGTGATCATATACACCAGGTCTATTACATAGTTACAAATCATATTTGGATAATGAAATTGATGAGGGCTTTTGGTTAAGGTACACGTTGGGTACATGGTTGAGATAAGTAGTTGATGAGTTGGTACATACATGAGGTGTATATTTGATGATGCTGGTACATATTGATGAGTCATAGTTGATGAGTAGTTGACACATGATTGGTACATACTTGGTACATGGTTGGATGCACTTTTATGGTACAGGTTGATTATGGGTTGTTTGGTACAGGTTGGTGCATGGGTGATGCACTTGTTTATGGTACAGGTTGATTACAGGTTGAGGTACAGGTTGATGCATGGTTCAAGTTTATTGGTACAGGTTTACAATGGTATATCTCACAGTGATAGTGTAACAATGGTTCCATCATTCTACTTCTACTTCAGGGCGGTTGGACGGGGCAATGATAGGTGGTTGTAGCCGGAGAACATAAGAGGGGTTGTAGCCTCCTTCTGGTTGTAGCCAGAGAATAGGGGATTTGGAGACTCCTTCAGGTTGTAGCATGAGAAACAAGGGGGTTGGAGCCTCCTTCCAGTTGCAGCTGGAAAACAAAGGAAGTTGGTGCTTCCAATGAATGTAATTCTTCAAGACATATAAGAAAAAACATTTTGTGGTTTTCTCCCTCTTTGTGTTTCCACGTAAAACACTGATGTACTATATATGTGTATGATTGTTCATTTGTTCATTTCTTATTTACTCTATAGTTATTGGATGATAATGCTACATTGATATAACACTTGGATTATATGGTTAAAAATGATTAAATTTCTCTATTACTGATTCACCCCCCCTCTCAGTAATCAAATAATTGGTATCAGAGAAGTTTCCTTCATAAATCAGTTTAACCAATGAAAGGTAGACCATGGAGAGAAACAACTTGTATAAAAATGGAATAGCACAGTTCAACAGACAAAAGTATGCATTTTGGAGCATAAGGATGAAAACATATATACATGCATAGGGATTTGAAATTTGGCAATCAATTGTAGATGGATACATAGCACCAATAGTTCTGCCAACAAATGACAAAGCAGTGAAACTTGGTTAGAATAATTCCAAAGCCAAAAATTCACTTCTGAATGGTCTTAGTGAAACGGTATTCACCAAAGTTGTACATTGTAAATCTGCTAAAGAGATTTGGGACAAACTTCAAAATATTTATGAAGGAGATTCAAAATTCAAAGCAACAAAGATTCAAACTTACATAGGTCGGTTCGAACAAGTTAAGAGGAAGGAAGATGAGAATATTGCAGCTTACTTTTTACGAGTTGATGAAACAGTAAATGCAATTATAGGATTGGGAGAAGAAATCAAAGAATCTGTAATTGTTCAAAAAGTACTAAGATCTCTTCCTATGAGATTTGACCCTAAGATATCAACACTAGAAAAAATGTCATATCTAAACTCAATACGCATGGATGAATTACATGGAATCTTCGCAGCATATGAAATGAGAACTAAATAGGGAAATCCAGATATAAAAGAAGCAACCTTCAAAGCATCCAAAAAGTCAAAGAAAAATGGAAGCAAAAAAAGAAGAACATAGTAGCAACGGTGACGTCTCGGAAGATGATGAAGAAGTGGCCAACTTTGTCAAAAGACTGAACAAGGGAACCGACGATAAGTATAGAGGTAAGCTTCCTTTAATTTGTTTTAATTGTGATGGTATTGGTCATTTTGCTAACAAATTTCCTTATAAGAAAAAGAGAAATGATGAAGGTTACTCAAAAGGAAAACACGCATATAAAGGCAAAAGAACCACAAAGAAAGTTTTCAAGAGAAGCTTATGCACCAAAGAAGACATATCATCATCAGATGAAGATGAAGATAGTGACAGTGAGAAAGAAAGAGTTCTATTCATGGCAGTAGAAGACTCTGATAAAAAAGACTCTGAAGAATAATATGAAGAAGCCAAAGAAGAATATGAAGAAGTTGAAGAAGAAATTGAAGAGGAAGAAGTTGACTACCGATAGGAATTAATGTGTGTCATAAAACTTATCAGAAGAGAAAAGAAGAAAAACAAGAAACTGCAAACATAACTAGACAGGAAAGAAGACGCTCAAGAACTAGAAAAAATGATCACAAATTTGAAGGTTCAAATAGAAGAAGATAAAAGAATTGAAGAAGCACTCAAAGAACAGCTAGAAGAAAGAGACAAGATCATTGGAAATTTGGAAGCAAAGATTGTCACATTAAGAAAGGATCTTCAAAAGAAAAATATGTAGAACAACTCAAAAGTTTTGGATGACATTATCAACAGTCAAAAATCTCATCATGACAAGTCCCGACTTGGATACAATAAGACAGAAAAATGATCAAGCTCCAAAACAACATAGAAAGAAACATATCCAAAAAGCTATGCAGAAACAATCAAGGGGGATACAAAGATCTACAAGGAATATTGCAGGGACACTCCTCCACCGACAAATAGGCCTCAGGAAGAAGAAGAATTTATAAGAGTACCTCAATTCAAAACATCTTCAACTCCCAGGTATCAAACTATCTTTTTTGGTTTATGTTATGTATGTAATAATTTTGGACATAAAGTTGTGAATTGCAGAGCTAACAATAGGAACACAAACAACTTTGAAAGTCATACACAAAGGGGTTATCCAAGAAGGCCCGGTGAAACACAGAGAAGAAGTTACAACAGGTTTGAATCTTTGAGCACTAAAATGGAATGTTACAAATGTAACAATTTTGGACACATGGTCAAAGATTGTAGAATGACAGTCCCTCCTAGAGAACCGCAACAGAATAACAACAGTCACAGACAAGAACCTCAGAAAAGGACATGGATAAGAAAGTAGGATCAATATAGCAATGAAGAATGCACACTCACTCTACAAGCTAAGCAGAAGAAACGTGGTTGGTATGTTGACAATGGTTGTTCAAAACACATGGAAGGTGATAAAGATAGGTTTATTATATTACGAAAGGAAAGATATGGACCAGTCTCCTTTGGTAATGACGATTCAACTAAAATCATTGGAAAAGGCACAGTCAGAATTGGGAACAAGAATACTAAGGAAGAAAATGTTCTACTAGTAGAAGATATGAAACATAATCTTCTAAGTGTGAGTCAAATGTGTGCCCAAGGTCATAAAGTTACTTTCGATTCACAAAAGTGCGAGATAAGAAAAGAAGGTTTAGGAGAATTGATTGCTACAGCTGCGATAACTTCAAACAACATATATGTATTAAGTGAAATTGGAAATGAAAAGTTTTGTCTAGGAAATGAAGATGAAAGTTGGCTATGGCATAGAAGAATGGGTCACATACATTTTGATAACCTTGTCAAAGTTAGCAGAAGAGAAGTAGTCAGAGACATGCCCCAGATCATGAAACCAACCAACACTTTATGCAAGCATTGTCAATAAGGAAAGAAAACAAAGACCAGGTTCAAATCAAAGGAATATTGTTAGGGTCCTAACCTGCACATAGGTAGAACAATATATTTGGATGTAATAAAGGTCAATATTAATAAGTCCTGGCAATAAAGAATAAGTCGAATGGAAGAAGACCTAATAGAAGCTTCCACTTCTAGAAGGATCTTCGTCTAGATGCTTCTTTTGATAGACATATTTAGTATAAATAGGAGTCGAGGGTATGAGAACCCTAGCTTGGATATTATTGTAATAGAGCTCTGCTCGACTGGAGGTTTCCCCCTCGAAGAGGCTCGTGAACATTACTGTCAGAATCAAAGTGTTATTTCTGTTGTTATTCTTATATCATTTCAGTGTTCTTGTGGTGATTATTCTGGTTATATTGTTGTTATTCTACCATTTCTATCATAATGTTTCTATTCTGCATACTTTTTATATCTGGTATACTACAAGTGGTATCAGAGCACTTTCCTTGGCAGAAATTGTGGGTAATTTTTTTTCAAGGTAGAGACGTAATCCGACGTCTTTAAGCCACAAAGATCTGTCATTACGTGCATAAAACCATGGTTGAGGGATTCATACACACAGGAAATAAAAGTGGTTATTAATCTCACATATGTTGGCCACCCTTGTAACCCTTGTTGGTACCCCTTTGAGTGGTAGCGCATCAGACAACACCTGTGTACGGATCGGCCTAGATTTCCTGAAGCCCTCTTTAGATAAACCGATCGGTTGCCTGACTGTTATAGTGCCACCGAGAAAAACACTCGGGAAGATACTCTCTAGTACCTGGGTAGTCGGGTAGTACAACTAAGAGTATGATCTATCCTCCTTAGTTAGTGCCCTGAGATATTGGGCCGAGTACTACTGTTGGACCTCGCACGTATATCAAAGAGCTATAACACAGGGCAAACCCTTGTCTGTAGAACCCTTGAATACCTAACCCTTGGGAACAGAAACATAAACAAATTAAAATAGACAAGATCTATTGCCACACAACTGTGTTCGGGTTGCCAAGTAAATACACATTTCTTTTTGGTTAAGCATTTGGAGATTTCCTCTCTACAGTATTCTTCAGACCAGAGTATAACTCCGCAGGTGTAAAAAAAAATAAAAAAATCTAGAAATGTTTTCACCATTATTTGAGACCTATTCCATTGGATTCATCGCTTCGCCTTTATCACATTCACACATATCATTTTTCGGTAAAATTTGTTACCTTGCCCACCCCTTTTCAGTTCCCCCATCCTCATGGACCATACCCATAGCCAAGACTTGGAAGCTCGCTTCAACACCTTTCAATCTAGTCTCATCGAGACCCAACAAGAAGTGAAACAACTCAGTGCCAATGTTGCCACCATCAATACAACCATGCAGCCCTCAATGGAGGAAATCAAGCAAGACCTCACCACCCAGCTTGAATCTATATTTTTGGCACTCTGCATCAAACTACATATCCCTACAGATAACCCTTCCTCTTCCTCACCTCCACATACTGAAGGTGAACATTCATCTCATTCCCATAACTTTCAGAACCATCACTTTCAACGTGACCTACGCCTTCCACGGGTGGATGCGGCCAAATTTGATGGCTCAGACCCCACTGGTTGGGTAACCCAAATGGAACATTATTTCTCTTTATACGACATTACAGATGACTTGGCCAAACTCTGATATGGTATTCTCCATCTAGATCAGGAACGTTGGCAATGATGGCAATAGAGAAAAACTTCTTATCAAGGGTAGATTGCTTGGACACACTTTGTGGCATAGATTTATGAACGCTTTGAAACTGACACCAACCATTTGGGCTGTTTGACAAAGTTGAAACAATCAGGAACAGTGGAAGACTTTATAGCTTCCTTTGAGTGCCTGGATTTTCGGACAGAGGGCATGTCTAATGCCTTTTTCCGAGAATGTTTTATCAGTGACCTCAAGGATGAGATTTGAGCCCATGTCCTCATGGCTCGGCCTCAAAGTTGGGTGGAGGCTACTAAAAGAGATAAAGAAGAACACCAGGTTGTATCTTCTCAAAACCGGAAACCCTCCTTTATCCCTCGCCCTAAACCAATAAATCCCACTACTCCCTCCGCTCCACTAAAGATCCAAAAATTGACTAGGGTTGAAATGGATGAATGCCAACTCAAAGGCCTTTGTTATAATTGTGATGACAAATATTTCCTGGGCCACAAGTGTAAGGAACAAAAGTTGTTTATGGCCATCTCCGAGGATATTTTAGAAGAGGATATTGAAACTCCCTTTGTGTCTGAGTCACCTGAAACCCCCGACATAACCCCTCCCTCAAACCCTCCCGAAGTAGAACCGGTCATTTCCCTCAATGCTCTCATTGGCTTCTCCACTCCCCAAACCCTCAAGCTAATCGGTTACATCAAGCATCAGAAGGTCATCATTCTGGTTGATAGTGGAAGCACCCATAATTTTATTCATCGCCACATTGCCCAAGAAACTCATTGCTACATCCATGCCGTCAATAATTTTCAAATCATGATTGCCAATGGTGGCTCCATGAAATGTGGAGGGCGTTGTGAAAATGTGTATCTCCAAATTGGTGACTACCACCTGAAATCTCATATGTTTTCTATCGACATGGGCGGTTGTGACATTGTGTTGGGTGTAGATTGGCTAAGGAATTTGGGTCCCATTCTCGTGGATTTTAAAGAATTAACCATGCAATTTGACCAGGAGGGACACCAATATAAGTTCCAAGGCATCACCGCCGATTCACCTTAGATCATTAGTTCCCATCGCATGGAAAAGTTGCTCAAAAAGGGTCATTCTAGTGTTATTGCTCAACTCCATGCCATACAAGCAACAGAAACACCCTTTGTGCCGCAAGACCTCCAAGCCATCCTTTATAAACATCAAGTCATCTTTTCCACTCCCCAAGGAATCCCGCCTTCATGTGTTGTTCACGATCATTCCATTTCCCTTGTACCCAAAAGCCTTCCTCTCAATATTCATCCGTATCGTCACCCCTTTTCCCAAAAAAATGAAATTGAGAAAATGGTCCAGGAACTCCTTAATGTAGGCATTATCTGCCCTAGTATGAGCCCCTACTCTTCTCCTATGGTCATGGTCCCAAAGAAAAAAGGTTCTTGGTGAATGTGTCTTGACGTTCATGCCCTCAACAAACTTACCATTAAAGACAAATTTCCCATTCCTGTCATTGATGACCTCCTAGATGAACTGAGTGGAGCCCAATTATTTACTAAACTTGATCTTCGTTCGGGCTACCACTAGATACATATGAAAGAGGTAGACATTCCCAAGACTGCCTTTAGAAATCATGAGGGCCACTATGAGTTTTTGGTCATGCCCTTTGTCTTGTGTAATGCCCCCTCCACCTTCCAAAGCCTCATGAATCATGTCTTCCATCCTTTTCTCCATCATTTTGTCTTAGTTTTCTTTGATGATATCCTCATCTATAGCAAGACCTAGACATAATATCTTGCTCATGTGGATCGAGTTCTCCATCTACTCTCTCAACACCAATTTTTCCTGAAACAGTCTAAATGTGCTTTTGGTGCCTCAGAAGTAGAGTACTTGGGTCATCTGGTTGGCAAGGATGGTGTCAAGGTGGATCCTAAAAAGATTGAAGCTATGCAAGACTGGCCTCACCCAAAGACTCTCAAAATCTTTCATGGATTTATGGGCTTAACAGGTTATTATCGCAATTTTTTTAAGAATTACGGAAAGATTGCAGCACCTCTCACTGCTCTCCTAAAAAATAACTCTTTCACTTGGAATCCAATTGCTGCTCAAGATTTTCAAACCTTGAAGATGGCCATGTGCATCACTCCAGTCTTGGCCCTTCCTGATTTCACAAAGGCCTTTGTCTTGGAATGTGATGCTTCAGGGAAAGGAATTGGTGTTGTCCTTATGCAAGAGGATCGACCATCGACCTTTACCAGCAAGCAACTATTTGAAAGAAAACTGGGAAAATCTATCTATGAAAAGGAAATGTTGGCTATTCTGCATGACATTGATTTGTGGCTCCCTTATCTATTGGGGAAACACTTCCAAATTAATACAGATCATCAAAGCCTCAAGTATTTTCTGGAACAACGCATTTCCTCGCTAGAGCAACAAAAATGGGTAACTAAGCTATTTGGCTATGATTATGAGATCATTTACAAGAAAGGAAAATAAAATGTGGTTGTGGATGCACTTTCCCGCAAATATGAAGATGAAGGATCCCTTTTTCTCTTTCATTCATTGTACCAGATTGGCTCCAAGTCATTCGCCAGGAATGGCTACAAGATCCCAAAAGGTGGTAGTTGATCCAACAATTGCAGTCCAGTGCTCTAGCTCCCCCAAGTTACTCTTGGATCCATGATGAACTTCGATACAAACGCTGTTTGTATTTAAGTAAACAATCAAAGCTTAAATCCATGGTACTTTCTGAGCTTCATGCTACACCGACAACGGGGCACTCCGGGTTCACCAAAACCTATGACTAGGTCAAACGTTATTTTTTCTGGGATGGTATGAAACAGGGCATTCATAATTTTGTCACCGAATGTGATGTGTGTCAACGCAGCAAGGGAGAAACAATCAAATCTCTGGGCACACTACAACCACTCCCGATTCCACCTGCTATTTGGAAGGACATCTCTACGGATTTTATTACAAGCTTACCCAAATCGGGAAATAAATCAGTCATCATAGTGGTTGTTGATCGCCTTTCCAAGTATGCTCATTTCTGCGCTCTTCAACACCCATTTACAACATCCACGGTGGCTCAAATTTTCATGGATCAGGTCTTCAAGATTTTTGGCATGCCACACTCTATTGTTTCTAATCGCGACCCCACTTTCACAAGCAATTTCTGGCAAGAACTGTTCAAGCTACAAGGCACCAAATTGCATCTCAGTACAACTTATCATCCCCAAACTAATGGTCAAACAGAAGTTGTCAACAAGCGTTTGGAAACATATTTAAGGTGTTTTGCCTTAGAAAAGAAAAATCAGTGGGCTCAATGGTTACCCCTAGCTGAATGGTGGTACAACACTTCATACCATATAGCTACACTCATGACTCCTTTTGAAGCGGTATATGGACATAATCCACCTTCAGTTCTCTCATACTTATGTCCAGGTGGTTGACCAAACACTTATAGTTCGAGAGGCTATTCTCTGTACCCTCAAAGAGAATTTGGTCATGGAACAGAATCGCATGAAGCAACAAGCATATCACGGTCACTCTGAACATCAATTTGAAGAAGGGGATCATGTGTTTCTTTGCCTGCAACCTTACAAGAAGAATTCCCTCAAGGCTGAGCATTGTCAGAAGCTAGCGCCCAAATTTTATGGTCCTTATACAGTTCTCAAGTGTGTGGGACATGTGTCCTATTAGTTAGCTTTTTCGAGTCATTCGAAGCTACATCCTGTTTTTCATGTTTCCTGCTTAAAGAAGGTGATCGGAACTAAGTGCCAAATTAAAACCAACCTTCCCAAGTTAGTCGAAGAAGGATCCATTTGGCTATAGCCACAAACAGTTTTGGACCAGCGTGAGCATCGCCTGTGTCAGAGAACCATCAAGGAAGTGCTAATCCAGTGGAAAGATAGAAATCCAATAGATGCCACTTGGGAACCAGCTACCATTCTGCAACAATTTCCACATCTCAAGCCTTGAGGACAAGGCTGTTTTTAAGGGGGAGGACATGTTAGGGTCCTAACCCGCACATAGGTAGAAAAATATATTCGAATGTAATAAAGTTCAATATTAATAAGGCCTGGCAATAAAATAGAATAAGTTGAATGTAAGAAGACCTAGTAGAAGCTTATTCTTTTGGAAGGATCTTCCTCTAGATGCTTCTTTTGATAGACATATTTAGTATAAATAGGAGTCGAGGGTATGAGAACCCTAGCTTGGAGATTATTGTAATAGAACTCTTCTCGACTAGAGGTTTCCCCCTTGAAGAGGCCCATGAACATTGCTCTCATAATCAAAGTGTTATTTCTGTTGTTATTCTTATATCATTTCAGTGTTCTTGTGGTGATTATACTGGTTATATTGTTGTTATTCTGCTATTTCTAGCATTTTATTTCCGTTCTGCATACTTTTTATATTTGGTATACTACAAATATTCAACGAAAAGACCACCGAAAATTGTGCATACTGATCTAGATGGGCCAACTACAACAAAGGGTTTAAAAGGTGAGAAATACTTTATGTTATTAGTTGATGATTATACAAGAATGACTGTAGTTTGCTTTCTCAAGAATAAGTCAGAAACTTTTGAAAACTTCAAGATCTACAAGGAAATGGTTGAAAATGAAATGGATTTAAAAATCAAATGCTTGAGATCTGATAATGGAGGAGATTTCACTTCAAAGGAATTTATGGACTTAAAAAGGCAATTCTCCATTGCTAGGACACCTCAACAGAATGGAGTTGTTGAAAGAAAGAACATGACAGTACAAGAAATGGCTCGAACAATGCTAATGGATTCCAAATTGACAGATATATTTTGGACACAGGCAATGCATACAAAATTTCACATTCAAAACATAGTAATTCTTAGAAACAACACTAACAAAACTCCCTACGAGCTATGGAAAGGAAGACCAACAAATCTGAAGCACTTCAGCGTTTTTGGACGCAAATGCTACATCAAAAGAGAAGATGGAAACATGGGAAAGTTTGACTCTCATGTGGACAAAGGAGTACTCGTTGGTTACTCAAGTACAAGGAAAGCATACATGTGTTACAATCTAAGATTGAACGAAGTTGTAGAAAGCATCAACGTAACAATTGATGAAACAGGTAGACCAGAATCAAAGGAAGAAGAAAATGAATCAATGGAACAACTTTTCGAAGAAGAAGCAGAAGATGAAAAGTAAGTAGAAGAGGAAGATGAAGAGAATCCGATAGAAGCAGAAGAGCAAGTTCAACAAGTGCCTCCTAAGACACCTAGCAGACGAGTACAGAAGAATCATCCTTCAGATCAGATTATCAAAAACAAAGATGCAGGAGTTGAGACTAGAAGAAGAATTCGTTCACTAGAAAAAACACACCTAACACTCACATCTATGATTGAACCAAACTATTTTGAAGAGTCTAAGAAGGATGAATTTTGGAACAAGGCCATGGATGAATAATTGGATCAAATAGAGAAAAATGACACTTGAGAATTGGTTCCAAGACCAAAGATTAAGAATGCGATCGACACAAAGTGGGTATACAAGAATAAATTGAATGAAGATGGATAGGTTACAAGTAACAAAGCTAGATTGGTATGTAAAGGATATGCACAGGTTGAAGGAATCGACTTTGAAGAGACATTTTTCCCAGTTACCAGAATGGAAGCAATCTGATTGCTTTCAGCTTATGCATGTTCCAAAAATATTAAAGTGTATCAAATGAACATAAAATCATATTTTCTGAATGGGGAACTTGAAGAAGAAGTCTACATTGAACAACCAGAAGGATTTTAGTTATCAGAGAATGCAAACTATGTGTGCAAATTAAAGAAGACCTTGTATGGTCTAAAACAAGCTCCTAGAGAATGATACTCTAGACTGGATAAATATCTACAACAAGCAGGGTTTAGAAAAAGAAGTGTAGACAACAACTTCTACATCAAGGTAAGCCAAGGTAATATTTTATTAATTGAAGTTTATGTTGATGATATTATTTTTGGTAGTGATGATGACAGATTTGTTGGATTACTAAGAGGGGGGGTGAATCAATAATAACGAAATTATAATCTTTTTTTTTCAAATGTTATATCAATGTAGAATTATTATCCAATAATGAGCAGTAAGAAATAAACAATCACACACATACACGGTACACTAGTATTTTACATGGAAACCCAAATCGGAAGAAAACCACATAATGTTTTTTCTTAAATGTCTTGAAGAATAACATTCATTGGAAGCACCAACTTCCTTTGTTTTCCAGATGCAATTGGAAGGAGGCTCCAACCCCCTAGTTTCTCAGGCTATAACCTGAGGGAAGCTCCAACTCCCCAATTCTCTGGCTACAACCAAAAGGAGGCTACAACCCCCTATGTTCTCCGACTACAACCACCTGTCCATGCCTCATCCTGCCACCCTGATGTAGAAGTAGAATGATAGAACCACTGTCACACTATCATTGTGAGATATACCATTGTAATCATGTACCAATAAAGCTGAACTATGCATCAACCATGCATCCACCTGTACCTCAACCTGTACCATAAATAAGTGCATCAACCATGCACCAACTTGTACTAAACAACCTGTAATCAACCTATACCATAAAAAATTGCATCCAACCATGTACCAAGTATGTACTAATCATGTGTCAACTACTCATCAACTATTAATCATCAATATGTACCAACATCATCAACTATACACCTCATGTATGTTCCAACTCATCAATTCCTTGTCTCAACCATGTACTCAACATGTACCTCAACCAAAAGATCTCATCAATTTCATCATCCAAATCTTATTTGTAGCTTTGTAATAGACTCGATGTATATGATCACATTCCTGCAAACCTTCCTTAACTTTAACAACAAGAGACTAGCATTTTCATCAAACTTTTCTTTAGTCTCACATGCCTAGTTTTGGATTAGTAAACAACCCTAACTTGAAGTAATCATAACTTTGAACTTGTAATGTATAAAGATCTGAAACTGATATACAATGTTTTTTAGTGTGTTTTATGCAATTTCTCCAGGTTTCCCTACTTGGAACCTCTCAGAAAATGAGTTATAGAAAAAAATGGCATACCTTGCTGAATTCTATCTTATTCGAGAGAGCGACCTTGTAGAGTGTACCCCACATGAAATATTTGTTGAATTGATATGAAAATATTACAAAAAATACTAAATACTGTACCCTAACCAACACATTTGGTCTCACTGAATTTGGATATATTATGAATAAGTTCTGACGTTTTTACTCGAAACACCTGGTTTTGACTAGTTTCAGGACTAGCCACAAACCCTGGTTTCCACGGAGTGTAACTCCCAAAATAGAACGACCCACAAGCTTAATTTTTTACCATAGATACTTGGGTATGTTTCTCAATGGAATAGAAATTTCACGGTCTGTATCATTATAGAAAAAAAGTTATAGCGAAAATGGTTAGATAACCTGTAAATAACATACCTTAGAAAGCACCATCAAAAGAATTTATCCTTCCTTGCATTTCGGCCTTCTTTTCTTCACCTTCCCTCATAAATTCAGCTTAGATATCCTTGGTTACCTCAGACACCTATATATATTAAATATTCTCAAGTGTGATTAAAATGAGAGAGCCTTGCCTCCTATTTATACTCTCCAAGTAGCTTCCTTAAAAACATCTTCTAGGTCACTTGGCCCACTTTCCTTATTTTAGGGTTAACCCACTTCTAATTTCTCCATTAAATT
>ML804042.1:130453-145948 GCA_009831015.1 Picea engelmannii
AAAACATAATAAATAATGTACCCTAACCAACACATTTGGTCTCACTGAATTTGGATCTGTTATGAAGAAGTTATGATGTTTTTACCCGAAACACCTGTTTTTGACTAGTTTCAGGACTAGCCACAAACCCTATTTTCCATGGAGTGTAACTCCCAAAATACAACGACCCACAAGATTAATAATTTACCACAGATACTTGGGTATGTTTTATCAATGGAATAGCAATTTCATGGTCTGAATCATTATAGAAAAAACGTTATAGTGAAAATGGTGAGATGACCTGTAAATAACATACCTTAGAAAGCACCATCAAAAGCATTTATCCTTCCTTGCATTTCGGCCTTCTTTTCTTCACCTTCCCTCATAAATTCGGCTTATATATCCTTGGTTACCTCAGAAACCTATAGATATTCAATATGCTCAAGTGTGATTAAAATGAGAGAGCCTTGCCTCTTATTTATACTCTTTCCTTAAAAACATCTTCTAGGTCACTTGGCCCACTTTCCTTATTTTAGGGTTAACCCACTTCTAATTTCTCCATTAAATTTATTATTGAAATAATTTATTTTTTATTCACTTTGAATTATAACACACTCATCACTTCACTTTATTATTTACTTTGAATTATAACACACTCATCACTTCACTTTATTATTTACTTTGAATTATAACACACTCATCACTTCACTTTATTATTTACCTTTTAAAATCTCTTAAACCACTTTAACTACTTTGACCTTTTGGGGCTTCTAGATGACATATGAGGGTCCACCAACTTTGTAAGGCCATAACTCTCAAACCGTGAGGAGTTATGTGACATTCCACATAACACCAGAAATGGAATGAAATGTACTATCCATATAGAATAATATTACCTTCAAATATATCAAAAATCATATCGTTATTCATCAAACAAACTTGGGTACATTACCCAAAACTGGGTTCTCCAACTTCACATGGTCATAAATATCTAACCATAAGGAGTTATGTGACGTTCTACATACCACCAGAAATGGAATGACAAGCACTATCCATATAGGATAGTTTCCCTGACAAATTCATTGTCCTTCATCTCATTATTCCAGAATTAAGCATGGGTTCTCTTACTTTGCAAAGCGTCTTCCCATGAGGGATTTCACCATAAGGGAACCACTTTGGAGTTCATCCATATTTACTTCTTATCAACCATGAAAAAACAATAATGAGTCATATTTACATCAAACAATATTGGGTCCATTACCCAAACCTTTTTGCTACGGGGCTTTCTTCAAGGGTTGACATCGATGACAATCAACCTTAATCAACAAGGTTAAGCCTTGCAAGCACTGATTCCCTTATCGGATATGATTCTTTTGGTATGTCAGGCAGTCTCAAAATCTTGTTGATATAAACTCTAGCTCTACCTGGTGCTTGATGCATCGTACGTACATGGAAAAAGGTGTACACTCTTTGTCAGAGTGTCAACTATCACTAAAATCTAGTCGTACCTTCATGTTATTAACGACAATCCCAACAATAGAGTCCATCTAAATGCTATCCCATTTCAATTCTGGAAAAGCATGTGGCTGTAGTAATCTTTTCTGATGTCTATGTTCAACCTTCACTCGATGACATTCTAGCACCCGCCATGTAGATAAACATGTCCGCCTTCATCCCTACCAGAAGAATGAGGGAATAAGGTTTGCCCTCATCTTCGTGAATCCGATATGAGCCATGTACATTGCTCTATGATCTTCATTTAATATCAAACCTCTCAATTCTTCATTGGGAAGTAAGTAAATCCGGTTGTTATATCTCATTAATCCGTCGCTGTCCACAGTAAATCCCTCAAATTTTGGTACCAACAATGTGTTTTTTTTTTATAAATTCCTTAACCTCTTGATGCCAGACATTGTCGCACTAGTTAGAATCATTTCACATAGATTCATCTTAAAGAGGTATCACCAAAAATACGCGTAGTCTCTGACTCAATGCATCAGCCACTCTGTTCCAGTTCCCTTTATTTAGGTAATCTCGAAGTCGCACTCGCTAAGCATTTTTGACGAACGCCTTTGTCGTGCTTTCAAGTCGCTTTGCATAAAAGTGTTGTAAACCACAATGGTCCATTTTTTGTTCGAATTTCCATCCAATAAGGTAGTTTCTCCACAGTCTCAAGGCATACACAAAGGCTAATAACTCCAAATCATGCATCGCGTCAAGAGCCTTCCTTAGATGCATCGGTACACACCAAGAAGTCCTCGTCCATGTTAGGGACTTTTAGTATTGACGTTGTTGTCAACAACTCCTTGAGCCTTCGAAATGCTTATGTGCATTCTCAGTCCACACAAACTTCTTGTTCTTCTTCCACAATTATGTAATCGGATTGCTAACTTTGAAAACCCCCTAACGAACCGTTAATAATATCCTGCTAACCCCAGAATCTACGTACTTTTGGGATGTTCTTCGGTGCAGGAAATTTAATGATAGCCTCTACCTTCATTGGATTCACAACAATATCTTCACCGGAGATGTCATGCCACAAAAAAGAGCATTTCGACAGTTTCCCAAATAATTTGTTCTCTCGTAGACACTGTAGTACCAGGCGCAAAAGTTTGTCCTGGTCTCCCTCGTTCGAGATTATATCAAAATATCGTCAATGAGTACTTGAACAACTTGTCTAAGTATTCATGGAACACCCCATTCATCTAACTCATAAATACCCCTAGTGCATTTATCAGTCAAAATGATAAATCGTAGTGTCCAAACATCGTCTTAAGCGCAATCTTAGGAATGTCTCCCTCCTTGATTTGTAACTGGTGATACCCTAATCTCAATTTGATCTTTGAAAACACTGTCACTCCCTTTATCTGATAAAAAAATCATCTATCCTTGGCAATAGATATCGATTCTTGATCGTTGCCTTGTTCAATTGTCGGTAGTCAATGCAGAGTCTCCATGACCCATCCTTCTTCCGTATGAAAATAACATGCACACCCCACAGTGACACACTTGGACGTATAAGTCCTAGGTCCTACAAATCTTTAGTTGCATTTTCAACGCCTGTAACTCGGGGGTCGACACAAGATGAGGTGTTCTTTCCAATGGTTCGGTTCCAGGTTTTGAGTCGACGGTAAATTCCATCTTGCTTTTGGCGGAAAACCAGATAACTCTTCTGGGAACATGTCTGAAAGCTTTCATACTACTAGAAGGTCTTCAAATCCTTCCACCAAGCCCTTGTCATTCAATACTAGGATTTCATATAGCTTGCATCCTTTGAGAATACTCCTCCATATCCATAGGGAAGAGATGAATGGTGATGGTGAACCTCAAGGATTACTCCCTGTTTTCTTCCTACAATCACTCTTATCCTTCCCTCATCGTCGGTTCAACTCAACCGCTTCCCTCACTGTTGAGAATTGCATCAGGCAATTCCAACCAGTTTGTACCGATCATGATGTCATAAGACCCTAAGATCATGACGTACTTGTTGGACTTTGTTACATTATTCCCCAGGTTGAAGCGATAGTTCATAACCCTTCCTCCAACCATCCGGCTGGCACCCGAAGCCACTTAGATGAATCTAAACTCATCTAGTCCAATTCCCTTACCTAATCCCATCAACGCGGTACTAGAAATAGATCTCTCTATAGCACCGGGATCTAACAATATTAAAATTTTGGTTGGTGATGGTGTTGTTGCACACAATATGTTGTCATTCCAAACAGTCTTGTAGAAGTCCTGCCCTGACTCCCGTGGTCAATTTTCTTCGCTAAGAGTCCTACTAGACTGCATCGTGCCATGCCCGAGGCATTTAGTCCCTCACCTTCACATGAAATATGGAGTTAAGGCCAAAAAAGGACTTGCCTTGCTCAAAATCATGAAGCGCGAAGCACATTGCCTTGCTCTCCAGCCATGCCTCGACGAGTGAGCCATATGTGGCACTTGTTGACTCTGGAACTTAACCCTCTCGATTTTTTTATGGAATCTGCCAGTGTTGGCTGGGGCGTGCTGTGTACCCTCAGGGGATACATGCTCCCTGGCCTCTTCTCTATTAGATGGTTAATAGAGGCCTCTGAGAATTCCCTGGAAGGACCTTGTCAGACCACCCACATCCCTTAAAACATCGACTCCTGCCCACAGACTTGTTATTCCCCATGGGGGTTAGACTCCTAGGGAGCAGGCACTTATGGAGGCATCACACCTCCTTCCCCCACCCTACGCTGTGAATCTCGACGATGTCCTCTAACCATGATTACCGCATGGAAAGGTTAAATTTTTTAATTAACGCTAAGTTAATACTCAAGGGTTTAATTCTGTGGAAGGCGTGACTCTCCATAGTCACAGGATTGAACCCGATCTAATACCATATGTAATGGCCCCACCATTACGACAACCAAACTACATACAACACGCCAATTTTTTTATTATTTGAAAGCTATGATAGGAATATTTAAACATCATAATAAATAGTCAACATCATCGACACATCAATACCCTAAATTAACGAAACAATAGTAAAACATTAATAATCCAATACAACACATGACCGACATGTCATCACCATGAATCCTGACACGCACATCAATGTATTAACATAATAATTACAACAGCCCAACATCAATGCATTCTACCATTAATAACGACACATTACAATACAAATCCTAAACCTTCAACGCATCTCAGGAGGACCATCAATCCCTCAATTCTAATTCACAATTGAACATGGCGCACGGGTAACCATCATCATTATCAATCATACATCAACATTAAATATCTTCTTCCCGCGAGAGTAATAATTCCTGAACATTCTCATGTCAACTTAAGCAACGGCGTGAGATTGAACATCAATCAAATTCATTGTGTGAGTAAATCAATCACAAAAATTCAGCACCATTATCATTAATTCTGAGGTGCAAGGAAGAATGGCATAGCAATCATACGCCACTAAATTAAGGCGTGCGTGAAGCATCTTCTAAAACAAAAATTCATTGACATAAAATAATCTCTACGCATGCGAATCAACTTCTAAAACGATAATCCTTCAGCTTATTATAATCAATGCACGCGCGATCATTATACTCGATTAATCCATCATTTACCCCACAATAATGCAAGACGCAAGAGTTATCGAGTTTATTATGCAAGGCACAAAAGAATACAATTGATAGAACCCATCATATATCAGTTTTATTTCAAGGCACATGACTTATGATCACTTCAAATTTCAAGGTGCAAGGGAAAACTTCAGTCTATCTACAAGGCGCAAGCGAATCTAGAAAACCCAATCATCTACACATAAAAAAAAATGAGCGCACGAGAAGTTTTAATCACTTAAGAAATGAACATCAATGATCCATAACCGACACAATGAAATCTACTATTCATCCATTTATTTCCATGCGCAAGGTATTCCAATCAAGTTAAATTCATGGCGCACAAGAATAATTACAAGCAATCCCACAACGACTTATTCCAGGCACACAAGTAGGTTAATTACTAAGGTAATCGTGCATCACCATTATTCAAGGAACCCAGAGATCCATCGGTTTAATTCAAAATAAATCCTTAGGTAAATCAATTGTCTACAAAGGTAATCTATCTAGGATAACATTTGAGGGTTCCAACAACTAAGAGAAAGTTATTAACTAAACATCAATACACTTTTCCAGTGATTTTTCTTACCAAGAAGTAATTAAGCTCCATTGAGAGGCTATCAAGTAGTCACAATATGAGGAAGGTCGTGTAATAAAGAAGGTATCTCAAGGAGGCGCAACGTATGGTGGTTGTTAAAATTTAAGAACGATGTTTTTTTTGTATGGTAACTACGTTGAGGTATCTTAGAAGGAATTTTGTTTTTCTACGACGGTGAAGGAAGAGTAGGTACAACCTTGTTTTTCTTTCACTCTATTATGAATTTCCATCCTTTCATCCCCTTTCCAATATCCTAACAGTGCTAGCAATGGCAGGCTAGATATAATCTTAGGTCCAACATTAAGGGTGAAAGCTGGTTTGCTTCCCATAGGAGGTCTAATTGGTTTAATTGCCTCATGATATATGTTTATTGGAGGTTTATTTCAATGACTAAAATCCTCATGAATGTATATTCCCTTAAGACAATCTGAGTGTGGAGTCAGAAAGGCTTCATGTTGTCTGGGGCTTTGCCCAGTTTGAGCTTCAACTTGGTGTGAACAAAAAATGGTCTCGCATCCTATTTAGAGGAAGCTGAGTCGATTGCTAGTATTAGCGGAATTTCAATCTGGTTGTACATTACTTAATAACAACATGTACACATTCCTAACACTTATGCATTACTTTTAACTAGAAACTCCAGAACCCCACATGACCATTGATTTCTTATCATAAACACCTCAAATACAATATATATATATATATATATATATAAGCATTAAGGGTACTCAGAATCCGGTCGATGGAATCATTCCACTCCAGAATATCTGGGTAACCGCACATCTTGGTGATTATGGACCAACCATTATTTAATCTCGGACAATACCTCAGCAAGTCGTGGCAGGTGGCGTGAGAACCGGGTGTAAACAAGGGATAAAAGACATTCGAGTAACCACGAAAGGGCAGTACTGAAAATAAATTCTGGGAAAATCATGAGCAAAATTCGTAGTGGATATGCGAGGGAGGGTCGCCAAGGCGAATTCCCATGGCTGGGAGGAATCTTAGGCAAGGTGCAACAATAATCAAGGGAGGAAAAATGCGCCAATAGAGTACAATATCTTGACAATTTTTACTCTATAGGAGCAGAGATCAATGCGCTGTCAAAACCACTCGCCCAAAATGGATTGTGCTCCCACAGATTAAGAAACAAATCATGCAAAAAAAAGGGGTAGAAGGTAATATGCCTCAGCTAAATTGTGCAGAGAAAAAGGTAGAAGGTAAATATGCCTCAACTAAATCGTGCAAAAAAAAGGTAGAAGGTAAATACTAAAATACGCCTCAGCTAAATCATGCAGAAAAAAGGTAGAAGGTAAATACTAAAATATGCCTCAGCTAACTCACTCCCCTGTGCGCAAATGAAATCAATTCGACTAGAGGATAGAAGGTAAGCCAACCTTCTCACCCGAAAATTCATAGGAGGATTTGACCGCGCAGAGGTAAAATGATGCATTGTTAGGCGAAGGTTTCAACAATGCAGGGGTAAAAGTTAATGTGGTAAGGTGTTGTAAAAACGTTGTCAAGAAAACAAAACTTGCAGGGAGAGGAAGGAGGAATTCTCCAGAATATTACCTTCGGGGTGGTTTGAGCATCAAGATGCATAGAGAAGGAGCTAGGATGCTGGCCATAAGTGCAAAGGCACAGAGGGATTTAATCTCAAGGGAAACACATAGGTAAGAGAAATTAAAATGCAACAAGGTTTAATACCGCAATGCAAGGGGACATATACGTCGTCCTCGCAAGGAACAACCATGCCGGGAAAATAAATCGCAGAGCATGACTTAGAACGCATAGATAACTCCATGATAACTGAGAGTAAATAATTTTTCAAGTCTTTTTAGGTAACGGGCAAAGGCGCGTACAAGGTGGAATTGGAAAGACTTAAACACAAAGAATGCCAGGCTTTAGATTCGTTGTTTTAGGGTCAATTTGTTTACTAAAAAACAATGGGAAAATTCAAGGTCATGCAAAAATGTTTAATTGATCATCATGGTTAAGGTGTTATTTAATAATAATGTCCAAGACTATCCAAGTTCCTTCTACGAATTTCAACACTATATAAAAATTCATATAAAAGAAACACATCGATCTTGCACTGCCCCAAATTTATATAAAGCCTAAATAAATCCAGATTAAGTATCAATGAAAATCATTCATTCTACTACTCAATACGAACTAGAACACAACATTATAATGATATAATATATTAAACACAACATTACTGGAAGGTATATAAAGGACCCAACAACACAACGAATAATTTATTTGATGGACTGTGAAATACTTAGAACACACCCAACATCTCCTTATACATAAATTTTATCCAAGAGCATCGATCATGAATAATAAAACAATTAACCAATAAACCAAATTGAATAATAAAACTAATTCAGTATAGAGCAACTCAATGGAATACTTGAACCGACGAAGGTGATCTTGATTTTTCTCCTTGATGACTAATGTTTCCTCCACGCTCCCACTTTCTAATTGTCGAGACCTCACAGGTACCTCCCAACCAATGCTAGGGGTACTCTTCTTCCCCCTGGTCCCCCCAAGCCACAAAGGGGCCACACACACAACCATAGGAATCTATCTCCCATCTTGCCTCGCAAGGTCAAACTACCACTCTCTATCCGAACTGGGTATCTCAACTCCCACAAGAAACATCAATCAAGAGAAAAATCCGGCAACATAACCTTACGCATACCAGTCATCCCCCATTCCCCTCCTCTGCCTTTTCTTTTATAGATTTCTCTTAGTGATTAGTTTCCAAAATGCACTTTTAATTCTTTTTATTAAAATTTTCTTAGGAATATTCTCCCTCATACACTTGTCTCCCGATCCCTTAGTTGCACTAGAAATTCATTTAATTAATTAAATTAATTTTCCAATTTCCCTCACCCACCTAAAAGCGTTCCTAAAAACGCTCCTCGATGTCCCTTTATTCCCTCACATTCCCTTAAGGACTGACACCCTTCTTAAAGCTTAGTTGAGTTCATTTAGGGAAATTTCTCTATACTAGATTCCTTTCTATGTTCCACATTCCTTTTGCATTTAATTTCCCCTTTTTGTCTAAGTTCAGAATTAGCAAGTTTTGCACATAAACAACAATTATTATTTTTTTGGATAATTTAAATCTCCTTTAAATTCTAAATTTGATCTTTCTCTATCCTCCATTTATTAATGGATTAATTAATTTTTAGACCTCATACCCTATTTTAACCTAGGCTTTAATTTCACTAGGCTTAGCATTTTTTTTAAAGGGAAAATTTTATAATTAATACACTTTACTCATACAACATTTATTTTAAGGCTAACCAGGACAAAATGAGATATTTTTTTCTAGATACCTAGGTTCATTGACTCACCAGTGTTAAAACCATGATGTTCCCTTCAAGACACACTATGTTCTCCAAGGGTTCCACTCACCCTTATTCATGTTTCATTTATGTGACATGCCCTTCAAGACGCACTATGTGCTCCAAGGGTACCACTCGCCTTTTGAATGATTTTGGTAGACGCCTAACCCTTGGAGTCAAAACTCTGTCAGGCGACCTTGTGGGAGACTAAGGTCCTCTAAGGAATAAGGACCCTACCTTATTATGCACCCCTTAGAATATTCGTAAGCGACTATCTCAGTTTTCCCTCGCGGCATCGTGGATCTCTCGAACTAGGTAATCGTTAACCTAGAGTTCGAGCCACGACGAGAGTGCTAGTAAGATGTGGTAGGGATAATGCCACACCTCTCCCTCAATATCTTTGGTTTTCGTGCATGACCCCTTTACTCCAAACGTGATTCTGATTAGAAATCAATTGTTAGCATGCATCCATCAACGAAACATGTCAACGATCCATAAAAACATCATAATATACCAGTCATATGTCACATATGCGATAACATAAATACTCAAATCATATACAGTCCAGTCCCTGACTCAATCCAGAGTATAAGGAGGTCCATCGATCCCATCGACATCCTCAATATGTCAAGAGTCCTACACACTCAAGAGAAACCAATCAATATCACCTATCGATACATATATAATCAAATAACATATCATCATATCCAGAACACCGTCATAATCCATAAGTGAAATAGACAATCATATAGTGAACCAGATCACTTGCACGCAAGCGTCCTCAAGGAATAAGTCACATTAGGTGCATGCAAGAGCAAGATGTTATAAAATTCCAAATTCAACCTATGGGGATCCCTCTAGCTCAACCCAACAAGAATAATTGTCCTCATCAAATTGGTTCATTCTGTTCTCCCCATTTTCCAACTCTCCATGCTCTGGGCCCCTAGAAAATTCAAAGTTGAGATCTCCCAAGAAATAAGAAGATTCCTTTGGCAAGGAGGTTGATCCAATACCAAGTGGTTCCACCTCATAAACTGAAACATTGTCTGAGCTCCCAAATCTAGTGGGGGACTTGGCATCAGAGAACCTCATCTTCTCAACCTTGCTCTGGGAGCTAAAATCCTTTGGAGACTGGTAATGGGATAGAATGAATGGTGGAAAAAGGCTCTTCTACACAAATAATTTACCACAAACATAATCATCTGCTTAGACCTCCCTACACTGGCCCAAAATGGATCTCAAATATGGAACCTCCTAAAATCCTCTCTCCCCTTGATCCAAGCTAATCTTTCTCGATCCCCAGGAAATGGGAAAATGATTAAATTTTCCATAGACAAAATCCATGGCCTCCCTCCCTTAGAGAAATATCCTGCCTTGGTCCCCCTTCTTACTTGGCTATCCGATCAAGGAAAACACTCCCTCTATGACATATCCGCATGGAATATAATTTCAGATAAATGGTTAAGTTGGGAGCCTTGGTCCCCTCCTGAAAATCTCCAACCCCTTTCCCACCTCCTCCTTTCTAAGCTAATAGGTTGTGCCCCCACCTCTCTTTCGTCAAAAGAATATCGAAGATAGAACTCACATCATTACTCAGTAAAGCAAGGATTCATCACCATTCTCAAAGACACAGAGCTCCCACCCAAGATAAATCATTGGCAGAGTATTTGGAACAATGACGGTCTCCCTAAAATCAACCTATTTTGTTGGACTCTGTTGCACGGGAAAATTTTAACTGGAGAAAATCTCAGCAGAAGGGGATTCTTTGGCCCTTTCAGATGCCCTCTATGCAATCAAGACTCTGATACCATCCAACACATATTCATTGAGTGTGAATTTGGTCATAGGGTATGAATGATCATCCTCCAGAATGTCTACATTAGGTTCAAGTGGCCAAATAGCATCAACCATCTTCTCCAAAACTGGAAATCCAAGTACAAAGGTTCCTTAAAGAACAAAATTGTTCTAAACAGAATCTAGACTGCCTTACCAAAATATGTCTGCTGGAAACTTTGGATTCCAAGAAACAAAGCCCTCTTTACATGGAATCACACTCTCCATGTCTTGGTTGCTAACAAGACAGTCAACCTGCTCTTAGAACGCCTGTCACAACACAATATCTCAACATCTTTGTTACAGAATCTAGACAGTTTGGAAAGGGAGTGGGTTGAAAGTCTTGGCATCAATTTTACAGACTACACCTCTGCCACCCTGAGTTTCATGTGACAACTCAATATTAAAGTGACATAACTTGAAATATGGCTCAAAAACATAACCTCTTATTATTTGTTTTTCATGGTTCCTCTAAAAGAAACCCTGGGGTAGCAGGAGTGGGAGGGGTGATTCTCTACCTAGGAGGAAACATTGAAACTATTTATGCCTGGAACCTAGGCCAAGCCACTAACAACCAGGTGGAAAGCTTTTCCCTTCTAAAAGGATTAAACATCACCAAAGATAGAGGTATTCCCTCCCTCACTGTCTTGGGAGACTCTCGCCTCATCCTTTCCCAATTCAAATCCAACAAAATTTCCAATAACCTTCCCCTCAATTCTATTCTCACTCGAATCAGGCAAGAAATTCATAATGATTTAAGAATAAAAGAAGAAATAATCTAATAATAATGAAAATATTTCACTAAATAAATAAATATTATAACTTTTGACTTCCTTTAGCCATACTCTTTTCTTTGGTGATAAAAACATTTTTATCCGTTTCAGTATTGTTGTTAAGAAATGGTGAACATCTTGCCTACACCATTATATAAACCCATGGTATATATATTAAAAAAAAACAAAGGACCACGAGAAGCCTATTCACGAGGTTGGTTGGGCTGCCTACAATCATATTCAATCTCTTTTCCATATCGGAATACTTGTTTCATCAGGAAAATCTTGTTTTACCCTCGGCGGGGGAGTTGTATGCTCTATCATGGTGGGATGAGTTGTGTGCATCCACTGCAAATTTCAATGTTTATGTTTATTAAATAGCATCTGGAATTCAATGTTATTCCTTTAATTCTTTTACAGGTTATTGCCGAAAGAATTGATGGAGGAGTGGACTCCAGCATCGAACGCACAGGGAATGTTAAGGTGATGATTCAAGCCTTCAAATCCTACCATGATGTATTACCTCTGGGTCCTCTTGTAAATATAGTTGATTGCTTCCATTTTAGCAAATGCATATGCTGATCAGTGAAACAAAATTTGGTATCATAAATGTTGTGTTTTTCAAGGTTGAGGTGTAGTCGTTTTAGTGGGGTCCCTCATTCAGATGCAGTCTTTGCAACTAGTCCTTCGCATTTTTTGACCGAGAAGACATTGAAAGGAACCTTCTTCAGAAACTATAAGCCTCGTTCTGATTTTCCATGCCTTGTAGAATTGTATTTGGATAAGGTAAGACTTCTATCATTTATTTAGGGAAGTTATAATATATATGAAAGCTTACTATTCCTTGATGATTCATTTATTTGCTTAGATTTCCTGATAGAAACTGCTCACTACGGCCATTCTTGTTGATTTCCTTTCCTCGCATGTGATCTTTATGTAATATAAGTTCCTTCTTTATTGTTGTCTGCGGAAGCTTGAACTGGAGATATTTATTACACATGAGGTTTAATTTGCAAATATCAACAAGGCATTTGATTACATGACTAGAGGAGAGAGTCTGAGATGTGTGATTAACATGATTGGTGATTAAATGGTAGAGAGGAAGTCAATAGTATTGTCTTAAGTTTTCCGAAGTTTCTTACAAATTGTGTGGTGGATCGTTATGACAGTATCTTGCCAAGAGATTTCTTGATATAAAGAGGTTTTCCTAAAAGATTTGTTATAATTTTGAATTTGTAATTTATAACTTTGAAGAATTATTGTTCTTGTTCTTGAATTATTATTGTTATACATGGTGAACATCAGTATATATATATAAGACCATCCCATAGAAAATTGAAGAAAAATTGGTTAGTGGCCCTAACTAACACTTTTGTAGGTTGTCTCACTACAGACATACCCTTTAAATTTTATCTGATTATGAATTGAACTGATCTTGTTCTGGCCAAAATAATTTCTTGGCTCCATTTTTTTTTTTTAATTGTTCTCTTCATCCATGTTTCTTCTTTCCTCTCATCCTCTTCTTTTCTTTCTTTCTCCTCTCATCTTCGCTTCTCCTTTCTTTGTTTCTCTTATTCTCTTCTCTTGTCACACCAATAATTTATTTCTCCATCGATACATCACTTAAACAATATTTTTCTCAACTGATACATCGCTCCAATAATATTTTTCTCAATCGATATTCTCCACTTTATCACCACGAATTATTTTCTTTGTCGCTAAGAATTATTTTCTTTATCACCGAGACTCTTCTCTATTTTTTTTTCTAAGTCTTTATTTTTTGTATTGATCCGAAATTTTATCTTTCTAGTCAATGTATCAAGCCAAAAATTTATCTTTTCTTCCGTTGTTTCACTCGCAATTTTTTTTCTTCCATCATTTTACCCACAAAAAATATTTTTCCTTCCACTGTTTTGCCCACATATTTTTTTTGTTTTGTCATTTCACCCACAATATTTTTCTTTCATCATTTTTCCCACAAAAAATATTTTTTCTTCTGCGATTTCACCCACAAAAACCATCTTTTCTTCCATTGTTTCACCCTAAAAAATTATTCTTTTCTTTCTCCATTTCACCCACAAAATTTGTCTTTTCTTCCATCGTTTCACCCACAAAAATTATTTTTTCTTTTGTTGTTTCACCCACAAAAAAATATTTTTTCTTCCATCATTTTGCCAACAAAAATTATCTTTTCTTCCTCAGTTTCACCCACAAAAAATATTTTTTCTTTTGTTGTTTCACCCACAAAAATTATCTCTTCTTTTGTCATTTTTCCCACAATTGTTTTTTTCTTTCATCATTTCGCCCACAAAAATGATGTTTTCTTTCTTTGTTCACCCACAAAAACAATTTTTTTCTTTGTCAATTCTCTTTGTATCTGCCACAAAAATATTTTTCTTTGTCTATACTCCTTGTATCGACCACACAAACCTTTTTCCTAGTGATATAGATTGTATTGACAAAAAATTCTATATTTTCGACACTTTCTTGAAATTGAGCTCACGACCATCACATAAACCAAAGAATTGGCTCTCTAAGCCAATTTCAGCCACTTAACGACCAAATTGTCTCCCATACACAACCAAAATCATCACATAAAATCACAATTTTGGGCCTTGACCCCAATTTCTCATACTAGACACAACTGATTTTTCACCCAACCTTCACATGGAGTGAAAAATCTATCATTTTGTAGCAGACCCATGCAGGCTTGATGTTGAAACCATGGATTTGATACCACTTGTATCACACCCACTACTAACCCAACACAAATTTTCTCATTTCCATTAACTAAATACATATATGAAATGCAACATGATAAAAATGCACTTGAATCTAATAGGAAAATTGAAAACGTGAATGCACCCAAGTAAGCATACACACAACAACATGTAAATACTCAAAAACTCAGAGTAAAATTCACAACAATTAAGCTCATCATTTAACATAAATAAACATAGTGGATAACAACACTTATCTTTACAAGTATGCAACAAGATACAAAGGACAAATGTTCCACCCAACCATAGGTTTGTTGCTCCAACTCTCAGTAGTAATTCACCCTAGATCTGGGGCTATGAATCCACAAGAAGAAGGTGGTTCCTAAGGTTGGTCGATTCCCCTCGCAACAAGCTAATTCCTACAACCATTCCAATATACTAGCTCTCTTTCCCCTCAACCTGCACAACCCAAGGAATGGGATTCCCTTCTCTTCCATGTAGTCCCTCAGGCTATCCCACTTCCCTCCAGAGATCTAGCACATGTTGGCCAAGACATATATCTTCTAGGGACTCCAAGAAGTTACAACTACTACAAGAATTATCACAACAACAACTCACTTGCTCACTTTACAAATTCCTTGCATAGAATCTTACTCACATGCAATCACATGTCCAACAAGCTAGCTTACATGGCCACTATGATTGTCTACTATCTTTTAGTGCTCCACACATATTTCTTCTCTTCTACCCAACTAAATAAAACTACCTTCTTTCCCCATTTGAATTTCCTTTTACCCATGCAAGTTGAATCTCACGTTCCCCAATGTTGATTGTACTCAGTCGCATGCTCTCAATAACTATGTGAGGTGAGTTTTCACACCAACCCTCTTACATGTATTTGATGATTGGGGCTTTGAAATACTCAAAAGGGAAAATATAAGGTTCATACAAAAACAATTTTATAAAGGTGACTTGGGATTAATAGACTTGAATAATTCCCCCTTGGACCCCTTCTCTTGTGGAAACTTAGCCCCCATGACTCCATCTTTGTCCGTCTACAAATGATGATACATTTTATTTTATTAGTTTTCAATGTACATTGTTCACATATTACATAGTTGGGTCTGCGACCATACATCATATTTA
>ML804043.1:0-30218 GCA_009831015.1 Picea engelmannii
ACTTTGATTACTAAGAGCAATGTTCACTTGCCTCTTCGAAGGGGCAACCTCCAACAGAGGAGAGCTCTATTACAATAATATCCAAGACAAAACTTCTCGTAACCTCTACTCCTATTTATACTAAATATGTCTATCCAAAAGAACAATCTAGAGGAATATCCTTCTAGAAGTGGAAGCTTCTATTAGGTCTTCTTACATTTGACTTATTCCTCCTTATTGCTAGGCCTTATTAATATTGACCTTTATTACATGGAAAATTATTGTTCTACCTACGTGAGGGGTTAGGTCCTTAACATTCACCCCCATTTATTATAGTGGTCATTAGTACCGATCAATGTATCGATGTCATCGAGGGTTGTTTCAAGTGAGACTTCTGGATGGTTTTGATTTTCTCCTCCTCTTTCTTATAAATGATGAGCCATACCCATTTGCAAACATGTGTGCCGAAAATAAAATAATTGGGTCAAAAACCTGAATTGCATGAACTTACTTTAAATTAAATTAATCAAAATAGTCGTGGACTCATCCAAATGAGAAATGTTCTTTACAAAAATTTCTCCAATTTTCCACGATAAAGGGATGAATTGTTTTTTTCTTTTGTCTTTAAAGAAGTATGCCCAATATTTGTTATTTTTACACACTTTGATAGTGAAGAATTTTTTGGAAACATATAAAGGTAGCAAAGAGTGTTTCCCTTGAAATCCACAAAGTATAATAAAACTAAAAACTTCCATAGTCTCAAAAATTCCTTTCTCTACTAGAAAGGCTGCAATTTCTAGTGATAATCTTAACGTGGTGGGACTGTGAATTAGCCTTTTGAAAGAGTACAAGAAGGCGTTTTGTACTTCATAAAATCTGTATGGAGCCTTGTGCTTCCATAATGTTGGATACCATAAAGGAACTAGATCCTTTTTGAATTCTATATTCCTAGCTCTGGGCAGGTCCTAAAAGATGTGGCACTAGACTATAACATAGACAAGATAAGATGTAATGTAAATTTTCTTATTTTTCCTGATACCTACTAACTGAAATGAAACTTCATTCGAAATGATTTGTTCTCAATAAACTACATGATATTCATGAATGGAATGATACAAAATATATACAATATATTTTGGAGCAAAAGTTTTGGACACCTATCTAATGATCCTAGCAAACAACCATGAAAATTCTTTGTATGGGTATTTAAAAGAACATACCTCAATTTGAGTAGAATTTTTAGAATCACTTGACATATTTATAAGAAAGCTTTCCAAGAGTTTCATTCCCTCATTGTTGGCCTTTAGAAAGTCACAAGCTTCAGATTTCTTGAATATCGGAGTGGGTTCCCACAATCTCAACATTCTTCTGAAACTAAAGGTGCCAAAGAAATTGGTGACTTTCCCTGTAGCTAGATTACTTTCCTCTCACTGTAAAATTTATCAAAACACTAGAGAACTAATTATTTGAAATTAGATACTTCTAGCACACACATGGCTGATGCAATACTAGAGGTCCATACTTTGTTCGACTTGTTTTCCGGAGGTGGGAGAGAAGAGTACCACTTGAAGGATTTTGACCACTGAAACCTACGACCTTCTCGACCCAAAGTATTGATAGTATATTTGCAATATATATCTTTCCTTTTACTTGGCATATTTGACAAAGATTATTCTGTGTGAATAGGTGGTTCTTCTGTTAATACAATCCCTTTTTTCCAATGCAGATTTAATTCCTTATTTAATTTACCACGTATTTCCTTGATTATCAAATGTTGTAGCTCTTTGTTCAAAGTTTCCAATTGCACAATTTAATTCAAGATTCAAGGCAGAGATTTTAGGAAAATTGCACCACTTAATAATGATATTAATTCATATGAGTGATGGTTGATGTGGTGATGGGAAAATAAATGTTATCGGGAAAGGTGATATCATGTCATGGATAGTTTAAGTATGGGAGTGAAAAGTGATTAACATGAAGGAAATTTTTGTAGGATGTGGAAATGCGGAATGCGAGGTGCAGGTTAGGGAATGAAAGGTGGATATGAGGGAAGGACTCTCACATCCGCAATCAAAAAAATTTGTTGAGTATCGAAAGTGGTTCACTATCAGTGATGCAAAAGTAGGTAGTTATTTTTGAAGGTTGTGGGGATTGCGGGATGCGAGATGGTTTGGAGCTCCACAACGAGACTCCCATAGCTAAAGAAATGGTTAAGTGTTGGGGTGGTGGAAAAATAAAAAATAAACTAACTATAGGACGTGCAAACTTATGGTGAAGGTGGTAGTCTCCCCACAACCCGCTTTTAGAAAAAATGACTAAGTATGGGATATACAAGAAAAATGAAAAATAACTATGTATAGACCAAAGCACACAAACATTGATCAATGAATGTTTATTAGTAGGTGTATAGTGTCACGTCTCGAAAACCCATCCCCTACCCCGGGAAGAGGAGGATATATCTCTATAGAATACCTCCTCTCTCTGCCTACAAATATGTTTATCTATCGTCTTAACTTGAACTTCACTACTATGATGAAGAGGAACATTCCCATGGTGGGGGATTGCAGGAAAAAGAAACCCAGAGCCTACACTTTGAAGGAAATCGTTCCCGAGGAACCCTAATATGTAACACAGGTTAAGAAAGATGCTTGTGTAGTGACACACTTCTTTTATTCCAGGTTCCCTTATTCTATCGAAGTAGAATTGGAGGAAATGGAGGGTAGTATTAAGGAGAAAATAAAGAATCTATATGATGAAAATATTCAAGAGGAGTTCAAGGGATGGGTGCAAGACCCATGTTTTTCCTAAACACATGACACCAAATTCTTTAGAATCACTGAAACTTATTGGTTGGTTAAATCCCTCATAGACCAAGTCCTAGAGGAGAGGACAGTACAACAACGGGACATGCTCCATAGAATTGACCCATTGGATGGAAAATTCACAGTCATTTGCAAAGATGTGTTTGGGATAAAGATGATTGTTTCTCGGCTTTTGGATGAGAATGATGAGGTGGACCTTAAGGAGGGATCCCCTATCTCGAAGGGAACACATGACAACCCCATATGTTTAGATGAATACCCCAGCCTTCTGGTGTTGTGCATGATGAACAAAGGGACATTAAGAAGCTAGAGAACCAGCTTGTGGATGATAATGACATGCCTCCTATTGTCTAACTCAAGAATGGTCTATTGTTATTTAGTTTTATTTCCAGTTATTGCATGATAGTTAATATTGCTATCCATTTTTTTATATTGGACAATAGATGGATAATTCCAAAAGCCATAGACAAGTATGCTCCTATACAGTTGTTGGAGGACCTGGTTTCCCCTATGGAAGGCCTCCACCATAGACATTTGTACCATTTTTGTATATAATATAAAGATATGATTATGTATTTATCTTTAAAAAATGAGTAGATGGATAAATTTATTTCTAATTATGATGTGGGGGGAATTCAATTTATTTTCTTTGGGATATCAATTTCTCTAGATGCCAATTTTATGACTAGGGCCACTCAAATTCCACAAAGTGGGCAAGTAATTTTTAGCAATATGAAAACCTCAAAGGTGGAAAAGAATGATAAAGCCACTAATATGTGTCGCAATCAAGTATTTTTTCCTACGAATAGGTTGAAAATGTTAGATACACCTCTAGGAATGTACACAAGTTTGATTAGGATATTCCTAATAACAATTATGAATCACCAAAAGCATAATATTTTTGGTGATGCCCTTGGTCAATGACAAATCCCTCGACATTCCTCATCCTATGGCTAGTAAATTGTATCCTTCCTTGTAAGGTATTCAAATGTATAGGGTGAAATACAATCAAGTCAAGAACTAAAAAAATTGTTGACATATATCAATTCCATGCTATTGAGGTAGAGACTGTAGTTGATATCAAAATTCCATCCTCTTCATATTAATTTTTTACAGTTACATTACTAAAATGAAGGGCATGAAAATTGTGGATAATTAAAACAAAGGATGAGTAGAAATTAAAAATAGATAAATTGTTCAAGAGAAACATGTAGAGGATTGAGATAACCAACTAGAAATCCAATATAAACAACATAGCCAAGGTGAAGCATACAAATTTATTGTAAATGAGGAAGAATTTGGAGATTGGATTGATAGATGAACAAATGTATTTGTCACCTTATGAGTGTTGATGATTGGGTGTAATCCTGTGCACAATAAATAACAAAATCTGCAGAATAATCGAAGAGAAATAGCTTCACAAAAGATCGGTGGTGTCTAAAGACACTGTTACAACACTTAAACATAGTGCATTGTGATTAGAATGTCACAATTCATATTGAACATATTGACTTACATGATTCACATATCTTGATAGTGACTCATTGGGTCCTTTATTTATAGTCTCAAGATCTAACCAACTTTCTTGAAATCAGGAAGATCTTTTCCACATACAATCATTGGTTGTTAGAGCCGACTCTGTCAAATCTGCTCTGTCTAGTTGGTTGGTGAAATTATTTCAACATGAACATCCATTTGTCCATCTCATAGTTGATTTCCCAACTGGTCGATCCATCAATCGACTATCTTCAACTACTAGTCAACTATTCGACCGAAATGCTAGTCGACTACTCGACCGATTGATATTGAATTTTTGTTGATCACCCAACCGACTGTGTCTAGATGTTGGTTGACCTCCCAACCGACTGACTCCGGGAGAAGCCTGATGAACCATCAAAACCTGAGGTTCCAACCTACCCCAGCCCCCCCATCAACACACAACTCTGGAGATTCAAGAGGTGAAACTAATTCAGCAGGAAACCCCCGCATAATTGCAGCTACCTAAAGCCCAAGCATAGTACGAAGCTTGAGAAATGTAGCTTCAACAATCTAATCATCTATTTTATAATAGACAAGAGTGACATTTTTTTCATGAACCAACTATCTCAAATAGTGAGCATGTAGTTCGATATGTTTCATTTTACTATGAGAAACAATATTGTTAGCAACTTGAATCGCACTTTGATTATCATAGTAGAGTGTAGTCGAGGTATGTATAGGAAACCCAAGTTCACCCAAGAGACGGCGAATCAATACTACCTTTGTTCCTGCATTAATGGTGCCACAATACTCTACTTTTGTAGTCGACAAAGAGACTACCTTTTGTTTCTTACACGATGAAACCAATGGTCCAGTGCTGAAGCAAACAAATAGCCAGAGGTGGACTTCCAATCATCACTATCGTCAACCCAATCTGAGTTGGTGATGCCAACTAACTAATCTTCACTTCGAAGATAATGGATACCAAGATGAGAGGTACCCTTGAGATACCGAATAATTCCTTTTAAAATTTTCCAGTGGCTTTCTCCAGGATCCTGCATAAATCAAGAAACCACACAAAGAGCAAAGAAAATGTTAGGCCGACTATGAGTGAGATAAACAAGGCTATTGACCAAATATCGTTAAAGGGTGGCGTCGACCTTGGGAGACTGATAGTATTTACTCAGCTTAATTTTAGAATGAAAAAGAGTAGCACATGGTTTACAATTTACCATCTCAAAACATGTCAAGAGATCCACTGCATATTTAGATTGAGAAATGAATAAACCATCAATCGAGAAAATAATGCAGAAGCCTATGATCTTTCATATCAATGGAGTCAACAAGTTGTTTCTTCAATCTACAAATGAGATCAATTTTATTGCCAATTATGACAAGGTCATCAACATATATGATGCAGGAGCACCAAGAGCATGACTATGGGTAAGTCAAAAACCCAGTATGAGGATGATGATGACAGTGATGTAGGGGGAATAAAGGTACACATATGTAGATATGCGATGGAAGAATGGTTGATGAACCATGTAGGAGAAAGAGTTTCCTAAATAACTAGTGGATACAATTGTTTCCACTAGTTATTAGGGACCACAACCTGCTGCATGACGAGAAGATTGAGATGTAGAGGGTTCTGTCTCTCAATTTTGTGTGAGTTTCCTCTATTGTTTTAATAAATATTATTGCAGAGTTGCATGCCACATTGTAAGAGCTACTATATTGTTCACGTTGAAAAAGCTACTATGTTGTTCAAATAATGATAGAAAACAGATGTTGGGAGAATATTACCCACAAAAGAAATTTTTAGCATGATCTAATTGATTTATCTCTGAGTGTGAATGGTGCTCGTGGTTTCTAATCTCCTGTCGGTCTGGAATACCATAGTGATGTGTCGAGAAGTTTGTACCAGTTGTTGAATGGTGGTTGTGTAAACCGTGAGTGTGAAAGGAAGAGTGCTAGCTGTGAAGAGGAGCCGTCCCTCTAATTCACTTGAGCGACCGTTTACTTTTGGTGTTTTGTTTTCTTGCCACTGTTGGAGAAAATTGCAACCTGCTATAATCTAAGTGCCTAAAATCCAATTTTCAAGAAGCCACAAGCAACCGATTGTTAAGTGGTCGAGGAGATGCAGTTTCCAATTGTTTGGAGGCACCGTGTGTAGAGATTGTTGTGTATCAGAGGTGTTACGGAGAAATAGAGGCATTGTTGGTCGCAAGTCACTTGGTACGGACGCACAATTGGTAAGACATTATGTGGGAACCTGGTGTTTGACAAAGGAGTATGCATAAGGAGACCAGGGATCTACAAAAATATGTCAGTTTGCTTACACTTCCCTGAAATGGCTCAGTGAGAAGCTCGTTGTGATTGCTGAGTCGCATTGGTTTGGTTACAGATATTTTGCTTGATCAGTTGTTTTATGAAAAAGCATTTGGAAAGCATTTTCTTAAAATTCTTCACATACTATTTGTACAAAAAGTCTAAGTTTCATCCAAAGCTATTTTATAATAAAGTTGTAAAAGTGTCATGTGAATCCAAAGAACCGAGGGTGACTAAATTTATTTTAAAGTCCTGCAAAAAAAAAAGACTTAATGTCAAATTCATTGAAAGTAAATTGATGTGTGATTTATTGTATAAAAAGAAGACCCAAAGATTAAATTTATGGTGAAGCCATGTCATTGGTGTTATGAATCAAAATTATTTTTTCTATAATGAAAGTCAAGTCTACAAAATTTTAGTCAAAGTCTTGGTTGAAGCAAAGTAAAGAAAAACAAATTCTAAAGCAAATTGGAGTTAAAAGCAAGTTGAAGAGTTTAGCACATTGGGAAATTTGTCACAAGTTAAATTCAAGTCTATGGAGAGTCATAGAGAATACATGAAAGGTTCTTGGAATAGTTATGACAATTTTTGCCTTGTCAAATGTAAGTGAGTTAGATTGCAGTATCATCATGAAATATTTTGAAAGAGTCTTTTAAAAGCCGTTAGGATGTGAGTATGGAGTTAAAGGAAAGTTTGAGTGAAGAAAGGGTCATTTGAATTGTAAATGTCAAAGTAAGTCATGACACTGGTATGTCAATTAAGTTTGTCAAGCCAAGGTCATAGGTGTCTTGATGGACATTGTGCACATTCCAACAATAAACATATGTATTTTGTATGCATGTTAAAGGATATTGCAGGTGTCTTGTTGGATGGAGACGTCCTTCCTACAAGAAACTATTTTATGCAGGTAATGCAGTGGAAGATTCATGATTAATCAAGAAGATGACTAATAAAAAGAGAAGATGATGTTGACTCCAACACACAAAAATGCAAGCAAAAGGAAGATTGATGCAGAAAGAGAAAAGGTTGCAGACTTCAAGAGAAAAGGATATTTGTGGCAGAACCGTACAACAAGAAAGTTGTAACAGAAAGAAGAACAACTTCCAACTAAGGTTGAGTAGAAGTTGTTGAGAAAACTCCACAATCGCGATGTGGGTAGAGTTTTTGAGAGGAAGGAGCAGGTGAAGCTCTTTAGAGGAAGTGAGAAACTGCAAAAGTCTACAACTATGGTATATGAGGGGCAGAGGAAGCTCATAAAGTTCTAGCATAAGCAACCAGGAATACCAAAATACCAAGTTTAGGAGAGAAGCTTGGTGAGGTACTGTGTACCAGGGTGAAACATTCTTGTTACTGCAATGGTTATTCGTAACTCGTAGTGAGCATGGAGAAGCTCATAGAGGAAGAGAGGAGAATGACTATGGATAGTCAGGTAAAGTGTTCAGAAGGAATCCACAACAAATCCAAAGAAGACATAGACTTCAATGACAAGGAAAGTTGAAATAGAAGGACTCTTATGCATGAACAAAAGGAAACAAGAGGCGAGAGGAAAGGACATAAACAAGGATGTAAGGAAATCAAAATAAAGAAGCACCATAAGATAGACATAGCAAAGCATAAAAAATGAAGCAACGGAAGTGTGAAGAACAAAGAAGTAAGCAAAGCAAGGCATAATTAAAAGTATTGTGTGATTTGAGATGTAGATACAATAAATCCATGAATTATGACATCCATAAGAAGTTTAATGGTCTTTGGATAATGTATTAATGATGGTCTTAGTCTTATGTTTGTATAAAGACTAGATTTCCTAAGTTGAAATAAAAGAGTATGTACCTAATGAGGCATGTATTCCCCATAATTCGTTAAAGTTCGTGGTGCCCTAAAAAACACTTTGCAGTGTATGGTTTGCGATCAGTCGAAACCACTGATCTAATGAATGGTATTCATGGGAGAGAATTTTCTCAACCGTGGACATAATATCCTATTTGAGGTAGTCCACATCAAACTATGAAACATAAGCTTGTGAAATGACAGGGAAGTCATGGACACAAGTCCATGAATTTTGTTTTGCTTGGGAGTTTGATGCAAGAGCACAAATATCATGACTATGAGTAAGTAAAAAACCCAATATGAGGATGATGATGAAGGTGATGTTGGGGGAATAAAGGTACATGTATGTAGATACACGATGGAATAATGGTTGATGAACCATGTACGAGAAAGAGTTTCCTAAAGAACTAGCGGATGCAACACCTAGAAACCCATGTATTCTGGTGGATGTCTACTCTTTTATATGGACTTCAACTTGAATTTATGGTTGCAAGTACAAGATGGAAATTATAGAATATTGAGAATGAAGAAGACCAAAGATCATGGAAAACCGAAAAGGAAGATAAAAAACCTAGAAGAGAAAGGGACCAATTTAATGAAGATTTCTCTTGAAGAAGGGGACATTCCTATTTGCAATGTTTAATGAAAATATGAAGCAAAATGTAATAATGTAGAATAATTCTAGAAGTCTACATAAGAATGAGAGATGAGGAGGAATATGAGTAGAAGTAGGGATGAATATTTGTTGAGAGGATTATGGAGATATTGTGGAGAGATAATAGGAGAAAGTTAGGGAGATAGTTGAAATAATTAGCTAATTATGACATATTTATTATGGTCACCTCATATTATATAAAGGGACCATTTGTAGAATAGTAATAACATACAGGAATAGTTTGATAATAAAATTCCCCCCTTCGGGGGTTTGGGAGCATATTTCCTGATATCTCTTGCTTTGCATAAAGTAGTGTATAAGTGTGTTTTTAATTTTCCATTGCACCTTTGGTCATCAATATACAACAACATTTAAGGTATTTCCATGATTATAGAGTACATATAAATTGTGATCAGATTCACAACATTGGAAACCAAGATGGAGAAAGAAATGGTCAATATTATCATACCAATCTCTGGGAGCTTGCTTCAAACCATAAAGAGACTTCTAAAGTTGACAAATATTATTGGAATATGTCACAAAACCAAAAGTTTTTTCCATGAAAATTTCTTCAAATAAGTCACCGCGAAGGAAGAAAATTTTCACATCCATCTAGTGGATTTTCCATCCAAAACGAGCGGAAAGGGAAAGAATCAATCGAAAAAAATTCATCTTTGCAATAGGGGAAAATGTATCAATGTATTTTATTCCTTATTAGCGAGAAAATCCTTTCACAACCAAGCGAGATTTATGACACTCAACAACACCTTCAAAGGTAAATTTGGTCTTATAGTCCCATCAACATTTCACAATGTTCTTTCCTTGAGGTCGAGGAACTAAATCCCAAGTGTGATTCTTCAAAAGAGAATCCATATCAGTCTACATGGCTTGTTCCCATTAAGGTTGTCCTTGTGCATATGAGTAGGTAACGTGATCATAAGTTTCAAGAACACAAGTCATCAAAGAAACATTGGAATGATGCTTGTGGTTGTGAGTTTGTCAGCTGGAAGAAATGTCAATGACCTAAGGACCAACATATTCAATCATTTTAGCAACCCATCTAGGTAGGAAAGAAAGGGGTGAAATGACATCTACCACATAAGTTTGATTAGAATAAGGAACAATGTCAGTTGAAGGAAATGGAGGACCAATCAAAATAGAAATGAATAACTAGTCGACTCAAGAGAGGTTGACAACCTAGTCAAAACAAGAATAGAGTTCGATTGTCATGTTGATGAACTGAGAAAATGGAATAGGTGAACCATTGTCATAAACAACATCAAGGAGACCATCCTGTAATAAACTAGAGGAAGCATTCAACAACTTAATTCCTGAAGAATTCTCATCAAACCACACATTTCTTCTAATAATGATACGTCGTTTGATAAGGTCAAACAATCAATGTGCTTTAGATTCTTCAGAGTATCTCATCATGATGCAATCATGACTCTTTGCATTCAACTTCTTCTTGCAATCATATCTGATATGAACCCAAGCAACACATTCAAATACACAGAGGTGGCTAGAAAAGGGATTTATTCCACACCATCATTCAACTGTAGTCACAAAATTGACAACTTGAGTCAAAATACAATTCAGAAGATAGTTTGCACAATAAACAATTTTATCCCAGAAGCAAGTAGGCATATCTTTAGCCTGTAAAATACATCTATCCATTTTGATTAATGTATAATTATTGCATTCTGCAACACCATTCTGTTGAGGAGTATGAGGAACATATCGCTTCCAATGAATACCAAATCAAACAAGGTATTCTTCAAAAAGTTGATTCACATAATCAATACCATTGTCTGATTTCAGGCACTTGATCGATCAACTACATTACTTTTCATCCAATTCCCTAAATTCCTTGATTTTTTCAAAGACATGATTCTTATTTTTCAAGAAATAGACCCAAGTGAAGCGAGAGAGATCATCAATAAAGGTCAAAATATACCTTGCATCTGCTAAGGAAGGTAGATTCATACAACATATATCGTTTTGAATTATCTCTAGGAGGTTTTGTGCTCGCCATGCTTTGCCATAGTTGAAGGATGTATGATGACACTTACCTAACACACATCCTCTATAGACTCCATCAATGGAAAAGAAATTAGGTAGACCAACAACCATATTATGTTTTTCCATCAACTGCAAACTTCGATAATTTAGATGTCCAATTCATTCATGCCAAATTTGACTTCGTTAATTAGTGTGAGTAATAAGAGTAGTCGATTCAAATTCGGGTCGAGTCGAATCACAAAACTTGTACAAACCATCCTTTGGTTCGAGAAACCCTCTAGTGAAAATAGACTGACCATTTTTTAGATCCTTGACAAAGAACCAATCTAGCCAAATCTCCACAATCTTAAATGTTTGTGTTAGTTGAGAAACCGACCACAAATTTATACTCAAATTGGGAACATGATAGATGTCAACATTTTTTTCCATGCTGACAGGGAACATCACCATGACCAACAATGTCGAGAGAAAAATCATCAACAACGTAGATCTTCTACTCTACAAAATTATCTAGGGATGTGAACAAGGAAGCATCCATAATCAACTACCCATTAATTATACACAGAATGAGAAAAAAAATTCTTGAGAAGTTCCAACTTAGAAGGTGAAATTATCAGCAGGTTGATGAATAATTGACACGTGTCCGTCAAGTCGCCTCTTTAGATAGGAATTTTTCTTCCAACATTCCTTCTCAACATGTTCAATCCTTCCATAGTAAATATTATCCCCTAGCCTAGGGATAACTAAGATGATCATGTCTCGAGGCCCACAAGTCCTAGAAATAGAGTACCGAGAGCCATATGACTTAATCATGGCCATGGAGGGCCCCTCTTTTCTTCATTGTAATCCACATACCACCAACAACAATATTCATCACACCACCCTTGTCCTGAAGTAGCAGTGAGTCTTTCTCCATGAGGTAATGAGTTCGGGTATCATGGTATGTATCACTCTGATTTTTGAAGCACTTGAACATGTTGTATTGGATCCTTATTCATTTCATGACGTTTTCTTGGAAATTATGCTCTTTGCCTCATTCAAACTTGGAAGGGTGACACAGTTCTCTAGTAAGTTTATTTACCTTTAGGATGGGTTCCTACTGGGTGGATCTTTGAAACTTCATCATCCATTCCCTCCATACTTACCACTTTCCATCTTTCCTTTCCTTTTTGGGCATTGGGATTGGCTACACTAGGAAGGGTTGTACCTTACGTTGTGAGAAGAAGGGGCTAAAGGCCTAAAGGGTAAAAATAGCTGGCAAGAGTTAAAAACCATTTTTGAAACCTTTGGTATGATTTTCCCAGGGATCCCTGAGAAAGAAGTGAAAATATTCTCAATAAGAAAAGGGGACCCACAGGATAACATAAACACTCAAGGTACTAGTTGATGGATAAGAGGTATCATCATGAGCTGACCTATTATGAAAATAAACATGTAGCAATATGACATTACCACCTATCTGGTCACCAAACCAGGGTAGTGGCTCTTGGTGGCATAGCCAAGAGAAAGGGGGTCTCATAATGAGCCAACCTTCTCATTTTCGTGAAATGTTTGTGGACAACATTGTCACCTCTGGTCATCAAGCCAAGATAGTGGCCCTTAACTATTCCCTTGTAGTGCAAGAGAAAAATAATAAATGGAAATGAATGGGCTAGGAAACAATTGCATACATGACAAGGTGCAACTCACCCTCCACAAGGGCATCCATAGGTAAGATTCTACATTTCCCTGTTATCACATGCACTCCATGCCCAAATATTTACCCCATGCCACCTCATACACTTACATGACTTGGACTAGACTCCACCTGGGAAACACCCCAAACTTAAGGGGGATTAGCCCAATAGGACACCCTGAGACCCTCTCCAAACCTAACTTGTCAAATTGCATAACGTATTTGAGCATTTGTTTGGGGTTAAAGGGGGTTTGATGCACATGTTCAGGCGATTTAATTATTATATGTGATTTACATGCTATGATACTTGTGACTTATGAACCCTTGGAGGGCGTACTTTTGTTTTTGCAGGTCCTTTCCTGGTGGACAGGTACACATGAGGGAATGATTAGCTCGGACCTTCATGAGGGCTCAAATCCCACATATGGGCATTGGAACCCCATTCAGGGGGTAAGAAGAGATTGAAGGCTTGCACAATGAAGGAAGAGAACATTGCATTTGGAGGCACCCTGGTAGGCATAAATAATGAGAGGCCATCCTTCCCCACCTGGACGTTGTCTTTGGAGACCTTGGATGTCACCCTAGTATCCCAATGACATCACCCAAAGCTAAGGTTTGACATTGAGAGATGTCGGGCTACAATTTTGGCACATGTGACATGGAGAAGGGCCTTTGGAGGCCCAACATTTTGCTATATGTCCCCAACGTCTCATGGAGGAGGCGTAACGTCAACCTAGGGAGGATGATGTCACCCTCTTTAGGGTTTTAATGTTGAAAATTGATTTAATTTTGAATTTTAAGAGAAAATTGACATTCAGGCTCTATTTTATGAAACGACACAATTGTTGGATTAATTAGTGAGGATTTCCCATATAAATATGGTTGGATAAGTTCATTTTTACATCATAACTCATCACACACAAGTGGTGGTCTAAATTTTTCGCCCTCTTTAAGGGTTATTGGTTGAAATAACTAGTGTGCACTTCTTGGGAGAGCTTTATGGTGGTGTATTTTGGCATTTTTCATGGTGGAATGGTCTTCAACTAGGGTTTGACTTGATTATTCTTGGTGAAGTAAGTGGAAAATCTGCATTTTTATTCATGCTATGGATGTTTGTGGTAAAATCTACTTGTTTAATGTCTAAGATTATGAAATTGCTTGTTTAAACCCTAGGGGAGAAACAACAAATGCTTCTTTCTCTCTATAACTATTCTAGTAGATTGACCTTGCCAATTATACATTTTCTTGAGATTTATTATTAGAGCTAAGGAAGGAAGGTACGCTAGGGCCTAAGGAAGGAAGGTACTAAATTGTCTTTCAAAAATTCCAAGGAAGGAAGGTACGCCAGAGCCTATAAGTGTCTACTCTCTGACAAAACCTCCCTTAAAAAGGGAAAATGCTTGAGGCCTTGAAGTGCCAACACCTCTTGCCTTTACTTCTTCCCTTAGCTAATAATTATCATTATTTTATTTCCCAAGTGATATTGTTACTATTATTGACTCCATAAGCCCCTAAAAGGCACCGATTTCTACACTCTTGTGGATGAATGAGACCAAACAAACTTTCAACACATCTTCTTGAAACTTTCACTAACACTAACAACCATATTACCAATGCTATAATTGTTGTTACAACCCTTATTTAGAAGCCTTAATCATCATACTAACCTCTAAAACTAACCTAGAATTTGCATTTGCCTAAGTGCTATCATCCCAAGGGTCTAGTCTTCCTTTTGCTACTGTTCTAGGTGCAATTTTCTGAAGTTGTTGAAGGTTGTTGCTGCTGTTGTAACTATTGTTACAACCATCATTATTGCCCCTTAACAGCCCTTAAATTGTTTATAAAACCACTCAACACTTGTACTAGGAAAACTACTATCATTATATGCTAAAGTGTTTGTTTAAATTGCCTAATTTAAGTACTTTTTGAAGTGGTTTTGTTGCTGTCATAATCATTATTTTATTGTTGTTGCAACTGATTTGATAACTTATTCAAGTCACTTATTGACTTGCTTTAAATATTGAAATTAGAAGTGACAAAGTATTATCAAACTTGCAAGGTCTTTATATCATTTTTGTCATCATAGCTTGCAATTTCTAGACATATTTGTTGTTGTTGTACATTTCATCTTTTAGTGTTTCAGTAGCATATTTATATATTGAAGTCACTAATTTGAAACATCAATAGCATTGATTGCTGGTAAATTTTTTTGTTTCATTGGTAAAGGGAAGGTACCATTCATTTACTTTTCCTTTTTCCCCTTGAACTTTACCAAGTGATTTCTTTCCTCCAGTGACTAAGAGAGAGGGATGGGTTTTACCTAGTCTTTTTACCCTTCATCAACCAACTAGGTCTTGGGACGTCTCCGTTGGAGTGAGTTTCTTCTCCTCCTAAATAGAAAGAGGTATCCTATTGGGGTGACAGTGATAGGAATACCTCCGTGTTACGTCAATCTAGGCCTACTTTCCTTTAGGCTTTGGGAAAGTATAGATTGTGTGATAACAATAAAGACATGTTCTTTTATGTCTATTATTCTTCGTCGATGTCGACTCATCAGTCTGCACTTTAATTTTTTGGATGAGGTATTATGTCTAATGTATAGGGGTATCATATTGTCCTCTTTCTTTATGATTCAGCTTTCCCTTTCCCTTGACCAAGTGAGTTTGATGTTTATCACCAAGATTCCCTTCATTAATCAGTAATCCACATAAAAATTCAAAGGTATAATCTTTAACATATTAGTTTTTCATGCCTGCTAATTGGTTCAGAATGTTAAAACAAACACATCGAATGGTGTTCTCAGATTCACCAGGAACATCTCGATGAGTTGTCCATATTTCTTCTGATAATTCTTTCCACATTCACCCAATTTCAATTGGATCTCTTTCACACGCGCCAAATAATCCTCAATTATGTCAAAGGAATGAGGATCGAGAGAGATCAAATATTTCTCTATCTTCATGACTTGGCTTTCATCGACTTTGTCGAATAAGGATTTTGGTTTCTTCCATACTTGACGAGGATGGTGGATTCTGTTGGTATGGAAACAAATCTCCCATGAGATATAGGTCGCGATGATCCCCACAACCTCATCCTTCTTTCTATCGACAACAAACTTCATCTGGTCATCCATCGGATTTGGAATCATAGTATTCATATACTACCAAAGTCCTTTACTCTTCAACAAGGTTTCCATATCTTGTGCCCATATAGCATAATTTGATCCATTCAGAATAACGAGATCAATCTTTGAACCCATCTTTGATATCTAACACATATGATTTTTTCCCATGAATTATAGTTGGAAGACCATCAACCCAGAGTCAATCACAAGTAGATTTGTCTCGACTAGATTTGCAGACAATGGGAGAGATATAAACCAGGCACTCTGATATCATGTCAGGGATTGGGTGTAACCCTGTGTGAAACAAATAAAAAAATATGTAGAATAATCAAAGAGAAATAACTTCATGGAGTATTGGTGGTGTCTTAAGACACCATTACAACACTTAATCACAACACATTGTGATTAGAACGACACAATTCATATTGAACATATTGACTTGCTTGATTTTCATACCTTGATAGTGACCCATTGTGTCCTTTATTTATAGTCTCAAGATCTAATGAAATCCCTTGAAATCAAGAAGATATTGTCCACATACAACTATGGGTTGTTAGAGTTCTCTCCATCAAATCCATGATGTCCATTCGGCTAATCAAATTATCTCGACCCGACCATCCATGCATCCAACTTGTAGTCGATTTCTCGGTTGGTCAATCCATCAATCGATTGTCTTCAACTGCTAGTCAACTATCCAACTGACAAGATAGTCGACTAATAAACCAAATGATGTTACTTCTAGTCGCTCGCCCATTCGACTGTGTCCAACTATTGGTTGACCGCCAGACCAACAATGAGATGTTTTCATTGCCAGCTTTTGAAAAATTACAAGATATTTTATTTTCAAATGTAGCTTTAGGGTAGGAAGGGATGGACTTTGATAATGAGACTCTACCAAAAAGGAATGAAGAATATTCACAGTGGTGATAATAATCCCGAGCATGAACTAGAGGGCCAAGGTACCATGTGATTATTTTTTTTTCATTCCCTAAGATATTTAATTGAATTCCTCCTTTGAATTTGGTTGTTGAATATCATGAGTATGCTAGATTTGTTGCCCCATCCTTGATATTCATTTTACACCACCCATCTGATGGGTTTGTTGCTAGTTTCGTGTTTGTATTATTTGATCAAATGATTTCTTATAAACAAATATCATTAATGTATGAGGCTTCAACTATTAACAACTTGAAATAATGTGAAAAACTAAGGATAATATATTTTTTTCAAGTTTACAATAAACTGTGTAGTTGTAACAAAAGCTTGTGGATGAGCAAGAAAGAGAATGCAACATCGTTGAAAGCAAAGAATGATACCATTGATAAGATAAAGTTGGATATGAGAAAATTTTGTAATGAGAGAAAGAAGAATGTTGAAGATACTTGTAAATCATTTGAAAACTTACTTGTTAACTGAAGACAATGGATTACTTACTTGGAAAAAGAATAGGAAAAGAGACCCAAAATATATGATATTCCTCTATTATAGACTATACCTAGTCATGGCACTAGACATGAGAGGCAAGGTGAAAGATAGAAGATCAAATTGCAGAATTAAAGAATGGTTGAGAATACATATTAGAAACTAAAAAATTAATGCAAGAAGAACAATATCTACACCAACACAATATTAAGGAAACCAAAAAAAGAGTTAAGAAATTAGAGGACAATGTTGCTATGTAATCTAAGCTAACTTGATATTATCATTTTAATATAGAAGATTGAGGAGAAATAAAAACATGTTACTAAGGAACTAGGTGTTAAGGATAAGGACTTGATTACTTAGGAGAAAAGATTGAAAAATTGTATTGTAGAAATGAATTCAATGGGAGTTATTTATGTCCTAGAACCACAAATTTTAGCATTGCAGAAGAAGATAGATGAGGAATTTGCTAAGATTAGTGAGTTGAAGCAAAAGGTCTTGGAGAGCCATAAAGAACAATGTTTTAGATGTGATATGGGGATTAATAATGTTGAAGCCCAAGTTGTTGGTTTGCAACAAAGATTATAGTAGTGCATGTCCTAGTTTTTTTTATATTAGTAGGTGTCTTTACTCAACATAAAAATAGAATCGATTGAATGAGAGCTAATGAAAGAAGTAAAGAATATTTAACATTAACCAAGAGTTAAAATTAAATGTTACATGAAAAGAGAGGTAACATGAGTAGGAATATAACAAAAAGCGGCTTAGTTTCCTAGGATAAAAGGTCTAAGATAATATTCCCATCCCTTATGGGATCATGAAGCAAAGAAAATTAAAGTTTTGGAAAAACAACTACAAGACTTTGCACCAATTGTAATTCCCTAGGAATCAAAAGCTATTAAAAAAGGAAAAAAAAATATGCACTCATTTTTTTTCTTCTAAAGATGAGGCGTTGCATAAACCTCCCAATAACTCTCATGTTATAGAATAGCACAATGTATATATGTAAATACATTTAAGTAGTATTATAATGTTTTTTTTTTTGTATTTAATGTATTATGAATAATTTTCTTGTAATTAGTGTTTTATGTATAATTTTATTTTATTTTTATTTTTTTGAATGTACATTTGATATTGGTAATTAATTAACAAACACCATATTCTAATATGGAATCTTACAATGAAGAATTCAATTAATCTTTCTATTGAACTACTTAAATCATACTAGTGTCAATAAAATAATTAAATTTATAAAATACTACACACAAGTTTCTATTTCCGATATAAAAATAATCATTTTTCACATAACTATTAGCACAACTAAAACACTTATCACAATTAGAATCATTTGAAATGAATCTTTTCAATGATGTCTACTCCTAGTTAATTCAAAATTGAAAACAAAATGATATATTATGTTCAATATACTAAACATACCCAAAGTTTGATAGTTGGAAAATGACATTTTTGCCATTATTTAAATTCATTCAAGTTTGATAGTTGTTACACAAAATTAGGTGCCAAAAATGAAAAAATTATGCACAATTATTGAAGAGTCATAGATAGTGCTTTCAATGTAGTTTGTATGTAATTTGAATCATTGATATATCGATGCATGCACTTAAAGTGGTGTGCATTTTAATGAGGCTTGTTTGATATGAGAACAAGAGGAAAAACCACATTTGTATATTTCAGGTTGTTGGAAAAAATTAAGTGTGAAAATGACAAATTATGTGCACCCACTAAAGAGGCATCGAATCCATTTAAATGTGTTTTTCTTTTCAACTTGAATCATGCCAATTGGATGTATGAATGTAAAGTGCCATGCATTTTAGTGAGACTTTTTAAATAGAAAAATGTGTCAAAAATGAAAAACAATTATGCACACCCACTAAATAGACATAGATAGCCTTTTCAATGTAGTTGGTATGAAAACTTGAATCACACCAAACACTTTTTTAAGTAGAAAAAAAAATCATTTTATAAATATTTGTTCCAGATGAGAATGAGTGGAAAATTAACTAAGTATAAGAGCATGCATTTCAGGTTACCTTTTTTTTATCATGTTAATAGAACAAGAATTTTCTCACTTAAGTGATTTTCACACACATATATCTCTATTCAAGGTAATATTTCTTCTATGCCATCAAGCATGCATTCATCTAACAATATGAAATTCAGATGTCTTTAGACACCAAAATTCTCATTTCCATAACCAAATAGTAGTCCGAACACTATTTGTTTCTTACCTATTTTTTTAAATTTACCTTCCTGATGGGTATTTGGATTCCTTTAGATGCCAAAATTCTCATTTCAATAATCAATTATTATCTCCAGGGTTTAATTGATGTTATAACTTTACGTACTTGATAGGTATTTTTAAGCATTTAAACACAAAAATTTTCATTTCCATAACCAATTATTAATTCCAAGGCTTACCTAATTTTTTCCTAATTTTATAACTTTACCTACTTGATAGGTATTCAAATTTCTCTAGACACCAAAATTCTTACTTTCATAAATAATTATCAACTCCAAGGTTTACCTGATTTTTAGTCGTTTTTATAACTATGCCTAATAGGTATTTTGATGCCTTTGGACACCAAAATTCTCATTTCCATAACCAATTATTAGCTCCAAGGATTACCTAATTTTATAACTTTTCCTACTTGATAGATATTTGGATGCCTTTAGACACAAACTATGTTTTTCTTAACCAATAATTAGCTCCAAGGATTATCTAATTTTTACCCAATATAGATTTACCTACTTCACAAGTATTTTGATGCCTTTAGACACCAAAATTCACGTTTTCATAACTAATTATTAGGTATAATGCTTACCTATTTTTGTAACTTTATATACTTGATATATATCTGAGTTATTATTTTTTTATCATGTATGCTCGATACCTAATTTTGAGAAGCGAAATACATTAATCCATAAAAAAAATTGTTGGTTATATTCATGTGAATGTTAAAGAAACCCATACCTTATTTTTACCCAATTGAAAGTTATGACAATTAATGTATTTATGTTTTCCTTAATTATGCTCTCTATTTAGTTATAATTTGAAAAATATAGAAATTCACAAACAACACAAACATCCATCAACAAATACTAACATGGAAGTGGACCAGAGAAATAATTCAAATTAGAAAAATAAAATGGAATACATCTTGCTATGTGGTGAATCATGAAACTTCATATGTTTTTCATTGTCATTTAATACACTTTTTGAAATATCATAAGATTCTTTCACCATTTTCTCTTGCAATGTTGCTTTCACATCATCTTGGGATTTTTTTCCTTTTATTCTTGTCTCTTACCTATAACAACACCATTTTTATTACAAATCCTAGATTCCATCATTAGGATATAAAACAATTGCCCCTTGCATTATAGTGTTTCACCACTTTTCCTTACCTTGTTCTTTGAGGATGAAAAATTAGTTTAATTGTGAATCCCAAGTTCCATAATTGGATATCAATAACAATTGCCCCTTGCACTTCTTGTGTTTCACCATTCTTCATTGCTTTGTGTCTTAAGGATGAAATATCATTTTTATTGTGATGATCAATTTCCATCATTAGGATATTGACAACAATTATCCCTTGTATTTCATGTGTTTCACCACTCTACCATGCCTCATTTCTTAGGGATGAAACATTTGGAGTTTTATAGAGATTCTCAACTTCCATCATTGGGATATCAATTGCTACCACCCCTTTCATTTTTTTTTGTGTTTGATCAATATTTTGATGCTTAAAACCATACAAAAGAAGCACCAACTATTAATCAATATCGAGGAATATCGAGAGGAAAATTAGGATTTATACCCATTTCTAGAGCCTAAGAGGTTCTCAACTTCCATTAAGTGTTCCTTACAAAGAGTACTTACATTGGAGTGGGTAGGAAGAAGGATAGAGAAAACACTTAGGTTAAAACCAATTTCATTCTTGTTGTTATTGTTTCCTTTTATGTTTTATGTTATGTTTATCAATTTTATTATTATTAAGGAACTAAGGCTTAAATAAATTGAAAAAAACAATAAGTGAATGGCCTTGACCGTTTACTTGAACATAACATAAAACAAACAAATTGTTGTTACTATTACCCTTATATTTTTTTTGTATTTTTGTTAAGTTAAATAAAACTAGCATTGAGAAGAAATTCAACAGAAATAGTAAAAAAATAGCAAGACGATTTATAAATCCCAAGTACGCTTATAGTAAAATAAAAGTGCTAAAGAGCTTGATAAATAAGAATTGTGCATAGATAAAAGAAAATGAATGGTCAATAAATCAAAGTGACAATGACCAAGTATCATGCTTTGTTCATAAGGATAATATTCATGTTCATATTCAACAATACTATGGCAATAACAACCTCAAATAATGAGCTTAGAACATTATATCCAATCCTGAGGCTTAAAAACCCTGCAAGGATCTATAATGGATTCAAACCAATAAATGAAATAGATTTATCTGAACTCAATGAAAGTACATAAATTATGTAATCATATTAAGAAATTGACCACTTCAAACATTTATAATAGGTACAATAATTAGAACAAATAGAAATAATATAATTCAATGCCAACCTCTAATAGATTCACCCACTCATTGCTTGAAGCTTTGGGAGAGAATTGATACTATCAGCTAGAACCATTAAATCATTAAGAACACAAAAGGATGATGTGAAAAATGAAAGATTATATCTCTAATCAGTAGAGCCTTAACATACCTCTTTTTGCCTTACTTTTGTCCTTTTGTCTTCTTCACTTAAATAGTTAATTGGAGGACACAAAATGATTACCATTTTTTTTTAAATACAATAATAAGTAAAAAAATAAATATGAGACCTTTTAGGGTTCATATTTAGAAGGTCACAAAACAAAGTTTCCAAAGGTTCATAACTTAAAAGTGAAACTCAATAAGAAAATGGGGGACCACCACCTACTTCCATAACTTAGGGCACTTAGGTTAACAAGATGTGAGCTCCTAGAGCTTGATCATTCTCCTTATGGCTACACAAATTTCCCCTCCTTATAACTCCCAAACCATTGTATATTCAACCTCCATGCAAACCATGCATAAACAAATAATACCACAACATAACCATCACACAATGCTATAATCATCATAAAATTGAAATGAGGGAGGTAAGGATAGGAAAATTTTGTTCTCACATCAATTTCCTTACCAAAGTTAGTTTTATATAATTTATATACTGCCTCACAAATGACTTAGAAAAATTGCTCAAAGCCATTCTTACAAGTTAAAGTACACTTGCATTATGCCTAAAAGAAAGGAAATCCAATGTTATTTTATTAATAGCTAGAGGGAATACATATTTCTCAAGTAAAATATATATAATCATCAATAAGAAGAATAAACTCAACATTAGATCTATTATGAAACCAATTGAAGCTCCTTTCAAAATTTCCCAAAATTTCAACAAGAGTCATATTCTCTAGTTGTAATTCTTCTGAAGTGCCTTGATCCACATTCCCTTCATTAGGATCATGTTTATTTATAAGGATGATGAAACCATCATTCAAGGAAGTCACACTTAAAAAAATTACAAGACTACAATAAATAAAGATAAGTTGGTCAACCAAGAATACTATCCAAAACTCTTACTCATCAAGACCTATGCTTAAATCAAATCATGCATTAAGTCAATCAATAAATATGTGCTACCAATCATAAACTTATGACAAAGAAATCACATTGTATTAACAAGCTAAATGACATAGAAAAGGATAAACCAAGATAGAATGTTGGCTTAGGGTAGGTACTTTGCTAACTAAGAAAGGTTAAAATCGATAAGTGACACTCATTTGATAAAAGTGATCAGTTGTACATCTATAAACAAATATAAAACTTTCTCCAAAAAAACCCACGAGCCAAAAAAATAAAATTAAGTGAAATTTAAACAGATTAACTACTGTAGGATTTTGCAAGGACTATATGTTGGGAAATTTTACCTTTAAAACAGAGCCATTAGGCACCTCAAAGAAGATGCAACATAATCAACTTTAACAACATAGCAACAAACACTTAAATAAAACATGAAATCATTGTGAAAATTGAATTTTGAAGTAATAACGAGAGGGAATGAAAAAAGGTGAGAAAATATTGCTTTTATAAGCATAGTAGGCATGATACAAATAGGATTGGGTACTCATATTAAGCTTAAAAGATTAATGAAAAGTGATAAATGAAAACTATACCCACATGACAATAGATTTAGTGAATAATTTCCAAAAATAACCTATTAGTAAGTTATGTATAAGAATAACACAAAAATCCTTATGAGACTACATCTCATTGCATCAACCAGAGGTAAAAAAACTTCCAAGCATTCAATGATTATAAATCAGCAAGAGTTAGTAATGAAAATAAAGCCCAATAATAACAACTAGATATCATGTTAAGCAAAAACCCAGCCATTTAATTCATATATCAATTTGTTGGACTACAATTGTCGCTAGACAAAAACTCGCAAGTGTTAGTCTCTGCCACAATCCTCGGGGTTAGAATCCACAAGAGGGGGTTAACCCATATCATGAAACTTGTGGGAAGCATTGAACCCAATGTCCAATAATCTCCCCCCAACACATGTCAGGCGAGTTTCAAACTCGAGACTTGTTGCTGTGATACCATTTGTTGGACTGCGATTTCCATTAGACTAAAACCCGCAGTCCTTAGTATCCACCACAATCGTCAAAGTTAGGATTCACAAGAGGGGGTTGACCCATGTCACTTAACTCGTAGGAATTTTCGAATCCAATATCCAACACATTCTAGAGCCTACACAAAGAAGTCATAGGTATACAAGAATGCTCAAAACATCTCCAACAACAAGAAATTCCTCTACACACTATCCTAAAAAGAGCTAGTGTAATAACCCTTCTACCTAGGAGGGTGTTACCTATAATTGGAAATTTCTTTCTAATGTTCAAGTCACAACTAAAGTCATTATAATATAATTATATCCAAAATAGAAGTACATCATTGAGACCATCAAGGCCATTTCAACTATGATCAAGGAAATCAAACTATAATCCATCAAATCATTAAGTAATAATTAGAGCAACATAAAATATAAGATAAATGCCTTTAGATCCTTCACCTTGATGAAGTATAGTTGTTGGTCCAAACTAGTAGTTCACAAATAGGTTTCCAACTAGGGAGAAATCACACCCAAAAGTCGATTTTCTACCCAACCAATGCAATACATGTACCAGGTACTACCCTCTAAGCAAGGCTCAAATTCAATGAAGGATAAGCACACAAAACCCAACATATGACTCACACAAATCCAAAAACAACCCAAGGATCAAGCATCCAATTGATCAATCATAGTGTGATGAAGAGGCTCCTAGACTTATAGAACCCACATGCCACTTATAGTTCTAGTGTGTAGGGATCTTACTAGCACTCTAGCCCCTAATGAATGTCACTGTTTAATTTAGCATTATACTTAGTATTGGCACCCCTTTGCAAAGATTTTACTATCACCTTAGCCCCTTATGAATACCCCTAGATAGGTTAGTATTATACTCAGTAGTGGCATCCAAAGGGATAAAATTAAACAATATATAGGTAGAAATGAGCATTAGTACCCCTTAGCGGGAGATTACATTCCCAACCTCATAAATACACTTCGACCAGGTTAGAGTAGCAATATGTCAACTCTTAATATCACAATTTAGAACTCGCTTTATTATTCATGTAGAATTTCCCCACATCCTTTACTGGATAGGCTCCTCTCATAAGGCTTCACCCCCTTTTAAAAATCCCTAAAGAGTGTAATCACTTCTCTCCAAGAATGTCTCTTAGCCTTCTCATTCCCTACTAGATTCTTGGGGCCAGATCTACATTAGAGGATTTTTGAGGTAAAAAATGAGCCTCAAAACAAAAAATGTGCTATTAAAATAAAATTTAAAAGAACCAATAGGATTCAAGATGATGATGTCAACCATAAGGGTAAATATTTTTGGAGGGAAAGGAAGAAAACTACTTTTTTAATCATATTTTTCACTTATCTTGTTATAGGTTTACTCAAATTTCAAGTGTAGGCACTCATTGGATGCAAAAGTTAATTTTTCATCCAATTATTTACTATGCTACATACTTTTGATATACCCACAATGAGATAAACTCAAAATACATGAAAAAATGTGTTTCTTTGACTTGTTGTGAGATAAACTCCAAATAGATGAAAAAAATGTTTTTCTTTTCAAAGAAACACATTTTTTTCATGTATTTTGAGTTGATCTCACTATGGTTCTATTAAAATTCTGGAAAGTGGGCACTTGTTGCATAATTTACTTCTGCATCCAACGAATTCCTACACTTGAAATTTGAGTAAACCTATAATGAGATAAGTAAAAAATATGACTAGAAAAGTAGTTTTCTTCCTTTCCCTTTGAAAATTCATGACTCTTGTTTTATTATTTTCCTTAGGAGACCCATTATAGACCTCAAATTTTCCCTAATTCAAGTGTCAAAAAATGGGTAAAACGTGAATGATAGATTCCCCCCTTTACGCTTTTTACCCTATTTAACTTTAGGAGGCATTTTCAAGTCATTTCCCCTTCTCAAGGCTTTCTAGTTACTAGGATTAGGTATTTGTTGATGAAAATGAATGGCTATCCTTGTACCAATTTTTTCAAATCTTGCTAGGCTAAGGAAAGATAAGCTAAATTGTTACCCTATTTTTATAGCCTTTTGCAAAAATATTAATTAGTCCTCAAGAAATATGTTCTTGGTCCTAATGTTGTCTTTTATGTTGAATTATGACAAAATAAAGAAGTGTTTATAAAAAAAAATTATAACAATTTTATAAACATTCATAAAAACATAAAATATGAAATAAAGATTACACATACAGTCCAAAATGAGACTCAAAAACCATCAAATGTTTTCCCTAATTTAGTTCTAAAATACAACCAAAAACATTCTTTCATACCCCAAAATGGGTAAAGACCAGAATAAGGCTTAGAAGTCAGAGGTGGAATGTAACATCACACAGGGACAACTAGTGTCTTCTAAAGAAAACAAAGACAAAAAAAAATGTATAAACAAGCCACAGTATGCCATTCTCTTGACTCTAAAAAATAATTCCTAATTAGCATTGAAAATCAATTCATAAATCCAATAAGAATTTACAGACTATCAGAAACAAATGATTAACCTTTTGAAGCATGTCAACAATGATTCTTGGTCTTTCTTATTGCCACCTTCTGTAATACCCTACTATCAACAAGAAGTTCTTAGATTTTAAGTGATTCAGAAATGACTGAAGTAGTAATGTAATCTCACTCTAGAGCAAGAGAAAACCTTATAAGAGTTTTTTCTTCTACCTCTCTTCCTCCTTTTGCTTGTCCCTCGTGTTCTCCTTTTATTCTCCAAAAGTATTTTTGAGTACTTCCAACTACTTTTAGTTAAGTTATTTAAATAAATTTTAGTTAGATAGGGACAAATCATAATTAAATATTAATAAATAATGATAAGGTTATAATAGATATTAGCTAATAGGTGGGGAACCCCTAATTAAATCTATTGTTTAATTTTCAAAATATCCCCTTGTTCCTCCATCAACAAATATGCATTAACGTCAGCAAAACATCATTATATACACATATCCCAATTAACTCACACATCAAATATTTCAAAACATACTTGTGACTCCCAAATACCAAGTATATATGCCTATACATGCCCAAAATAAGTAAGTCAACAAGTTGCCCAAAAATATACTACTGCCAAAAAATAAGTAAAGTCTGTCCCAACAATGAAGCCAAAATGAATAACATGATAAAATCATAAATTATATTTTTTATGTGAGGCAGTCTTCCTCTTTCCACTTTTCTTAGATTTTTTCAACTTGGGCATATGTGAATCTGCCTTGATGGGCATTTTACCTTTAACTATTGATGCCTCTCAGTGCATATCTCCAAAAGAGATGTGTTTATCCTCATGACTGGGTTGTAGGGAATGGGATGTAACTGAATGTGGGAATATCTCAGAATGGATGGACTTAATAGAGTGGACAGGTCGTTTGTCTTTGCTAGGCTCTGGCACTTGGCATTTGAAAGCTTTGGGTAATGCATGTGAAGTAATGGAATCAACAGGTTGAGCAAGTTGCTCAAGAGGAGGTGGTAGTGACAATGGTAGAGAAGTTGTTGGCCATCCATCAAAATAAGGGGGAGGAGGATGTACAATATTGTTCTAGCCACCATTGACTGTGACCTTGGATGGTAAGGACACAAGTGGTTGCATTGTTATGCTAGATATGCTAGGATGAGGGTGAAAAGGTGGTCTTTCAGGTGGAGGAGGAGATTGGAAGGCCCTTTTTCTAGCTAAGTTTAGGAAACTTGTTTGTAATAGTTGATTAAACTCTTCGAAATCAACATCAAAGTGAATGGAAAATCAGAGTCTCTTGTTTCCTCCCTTCCAAAAATCATTTGGCCTTCTTCCTCTTCCTCTATTTCCTTTTCAATGTTTGCCTCTACTGAAAAAACGCATCTATGAAACATAAGTCTAGGTTAGGGTATGTATACAATAACAAGTGAAACATCAAATACATTTTGCATTAACATAGTTTTATAAATATCTCTGACTTGATCAACAAGAAAGCACACATATAACCAGGGATAAAAGGGAATTGAGACTCAAAACAAGCTTTCATCTCTTCTTTGAAATAGATCCATATCTTACCACCTCATATAACTGGCGTTTATTTAAGAACATGGGAATTACAATGTAATTGGGAAAATGAGAGGCTTTATAATGTATGGAAAGTGAACATAAATGGTAATGAAAGAGTGTTACATGTTCAAAATAACAACACACTAGCCATCAATCACTTTCCAATATCTCAAAGTCTGTCAATAATCATCGCATGCATGTCATGTCAAGCATCATCTATATCAAATGTTAGCATATTCATTGTCCACATCCAAAAGAAATATTTGAATTTGCTCATGTATCAGGGGGAGAATAACATGAAAGAAATAATGAAATACGATTTTGGGAATTAAGGAATAACATATGTAAAATGAAAAATGAAGAGATTGGTCCCGAAACAACATATATTCATTCATTTCCATAGTTTATGTCATTTATCCAAAACTGTTTTTTTTTCATTATGGAAGACAATCATCTTGACAATAAATCCTTTTCTAATCTGCAAAATTCAATCATATATTCCCGTTATTTTTTTCAAACTGATAGCAACTTTTATCTTAAAAGAAAAATATTTATATTTCATACAACATGGGGGGAATAAGAATGAAATTTAAATGATGCATGTCCCCGGGAATTAAAGGAATGACGAATGAAAAGTGAAAGTATGAGGGATTTGATCCTATATGTAGAAATAAAAACTTTTTCTAGTTCTTAGACAACCCAACCAAATTCAAATAAGTATGCCTCAGAAACCAATGACTAAATATCCTTTAATTGTTTATTCCAAACAAACTCTGCATTTACTAGGAAACTTAAAATCTACACATATTTTTTATATTATGGCTTTTAATGATCATCAAATAATCTACAACAAGGCTTATTGAATATGTTAAATAAAATTGATGCCAATATTTCAAGACCCAAAAATGTATGGTATAACTGTCCCAATCACTTCTATTCTTAGCTTATATTGTTCCCAACAAGCCATAAAATATAACACAAAGTTTAGAATCCTTTCTTTCAAATGTTTCTTCAATCAAACCAGGTGAAAAAGACTTAAAATACTTGTGTATATAACTCATATCACAACTATATAAAATCATCAAATGTATATAGCAAAATCGATGACGGTTCAAAACTGGGTAACGTTACCCTTTTTACTTGTTCAAAAATATCAACCTTGGTCAGAGTCTTAACAATTTGTTTTTGTAAGGAATGCAGAGGTATCAGTCCAGACAATAATCCAAAACCCTCATAAGTTTGAGTTTAAAAAAAGACATCTTCATGCCATGAACATGACCTAAAAATCTAGGGTTTATCATGGAACAATATGATGAAATAACTCTTCAATCTTAGAGTTATGGCGCAGGAAGTAGGGTTTTTTTAATAAACAAATCTAATGATAGGATAATGCCCAGATTAAATCTTTGTAAAACAGGGTTAAGCAAAGGATAATTTTGAAAGACATGGGTTTGAAACTGAGTAGTGGTAAATGAATGTACATGTAGAAGAAAACCCGTGAATCTTTTCCACTTTTTTGTTCAAGGCTTCAAGTACTAATGAGTGGAAAAGGAAATTGCTACAGAGCATGTATTTTTTTTTAAAAGAACATGAACTAAGTTGCACCAAATAAAAAAATGAGCTAATTACAATGAATTCACACAATCAAGACCGAGAGGTAATAGTTTTTAGGATGAGGGTTAGTGCCAAAACAATAAAACAAGGAACATTCTTTTGAGAAGTGACAAAATGAGTTCAAGAAGATAGTCAAAACAAGCATACTCATTTACCAGCCAAGCAGATCTATCACAAAAACAATTACTGCAAAAAAAATATGCATTTGATGGGTACAAGCTAGAATATCCGTATCTTTCCTTGGTGATTCAAATACCTTCTAAAAAAAAGTCTCCCAATTACCACAACTACCACAGTCAAGCTTCGGAACCAGAGTGTTACTCAACCAGCTCGAAATCAAATGGAATGCCAAAATCCCAACACAGGGTAGTATACCTAAACGAGTAAATGTTTGTGTTTCATGCATTGAATGTTAGGATATTTAGACACTTAGGAGTTAGTTAAGATCTACTTGGTCTAATATGTCGTTAGGTAAAAGTGTGTTTCTTTAGTATGCATTAGTATGCATTTGTAGTTAGGAAATCCGACGGTCACGATATGTTCCCGA
>ML804043.1:35517-78931 GCA_009831015.1 Picea engelmannii
GCGTTGGCTGGGGCCGTGGATGTTTCCCCGTAGGGGTTTTACCACGTGAAAACATCGGTGTGTTGATCTTTGATCTGGTTATGTGAGTGGTTACTGAAGGTGTTCGTCCTCTGTTGGAATACCTGTGTTGTCGAACATTGAATGCATGGGGCATTACTTTCTTAAAAAATTATCAACAAAATAATTTTTTAATCCATCTCATATTCCACTATCCACCATAAAAAAATAACAGACGTGGAATATTGCCAAGTGTGTGAGAAATACCATGCTATATTACCATGTCAACAACCACATAAAACTTCTAGCTCAAACAACGACCCAAAATTCACATCGAACCTCAATATCCAAAATTTCATTTAAAACCACATTCGATGCAAATAATCGATGTAGTGTATACATATATTCCAATATGAGTGATGAAATGCAAGTTTTGAGTGATGGAAAGCACTATATAGTATCGATGTCTAGTTCATATAATATACCATATGCAATATGCATAAAACACTTCCTACTCTTTAATTGTAATGCACCACCTTTTCCTATATAGAACCACCACTTCTTGTACATATGCGATGGCATTTGGAGTTATATAAGGTATTTTATATATTTTAAACCATATCATTATACCTTATTTGAATAAAATGAACTTTCCCTCTCTTTTAAAGTATATCATGTAATTAGAACTCAACCTTTGTGATCAATGTTTGCTGAGATACAAGAGATCTAAGTAAAAGAAAACCTTTAATGCCTCATAATATTCTTGTATAAATATCAATAGAATTTTATGAGTGGAAGGTGTTGTTGAGCACTCAACACACCCTAAAAGCCTTATCAAATTTTGTCACTTTTTGGGCACCACTTGTTTATTCACTGTTTGACTTGATTTCATTTTGGGAAATGGTTTGTCGTTGCTTGTTTCCATGTCTCCTATCGCCTTGTCAATTTTTTTTGAACTTGTGAAACTGCATGTCTAAAAGACCTTAACACCTGAATTAAAAATCAACAACTAAACACCACACCTAACGCGCTCAGGTTCGGCATCAAAAATAATTCAAGTAAGTAAAGGAACCACACAAATACAATAGTTTTCGAGCACCAATTCTCATCATCATCGAAAGAAGGCGGTTTTGGGTTTGCATAAGTTATTCGCATAAAGGTTCGAGAGATAGTCGATCCCCTTCGGCATCGACAAAATATGAGAAGGATAGACGTTAACAAAAGACGTAAAGAAATCATCGATAGCCGATGCCTAATGCACTTTATCGGGATCGGGGAAATCCAAAAAAATCACAACAATAATTTCGACCGCGATAAAGTTATCTCTGATCACCGATCCTCGATGCGTTTTCAGAATCATGACTTTTTCGAGGGAGTCGATCTGAGAGCACTTGAGTAAGTTTATCATCGATCGTCAATCCTTGACACTTTTCGGCATCAACAAGATAGGATTGGGTTGTAGAATGTATGGCTTAAAGAAAACCCCAACTCTGATTAACATGAGCAATTAAAGCACTGGTCTCGAATGCCATGTGTCTTTACCATGTAAGAGGGTCGTACGATCCAGTTTTATCCTGAGTCATTTTGGTTCCCTAGGTCCTAGTCACTCCTCCTAGTCATCTTTTCCTCGTCAGATATGTACAACAATATTGATAGACGTCGAAGCTTTTGCGAGAAGATATCAATGAAAATGTTCACAACACAATTCTGACCCCCGATCCACCAACTAAAAGAGCGAAATGATGGGAAGTTTGCAGCATTAGATACGATCAGATTTTGGACATTTAAGGAATGAGTTAATGCTCGATTCCACATTAGTTTCTACCTCGTGTGCCGATTAGAAAACATTATTTTGAAATTGCCGATAGACCACATTAACACCCATGCCTCTATTGTCAACACACGATGAATTTAATTTTAAACATCTCTAAAGATCTGGCGGCAGATTTGTTGAAATTTCACTCATAACCGAATTGAATGGCTGATGTGACACAGTAAGGTCATCCCTGTTTAAATCGCTAGAACCATTTTGAACAAATTCATTTTGCTCATAATTTGAATTCCAGAGTATCCGAAGGAGAAAAGTGAGAAACTCAAGACTGTACTGACCCTTTTGACTATCAAAACCAGGTTTAACAAGCTTCAGAGGTATGTATCCAAGTCTATCAATTCATTGGTTATAATTTATATATGTGCACCTGATTTTATTACACAGTCTCTAAACTTTGCTTTAGTTGTAGGAAAAATGTCGCCGAGAAAGCCAACCACCGGACGCTTTCCAAGGGCACCCAAGCTAAAGGAAGATGAAACAGGATAAGGCTCTTCTCTAGGGATTGCAAGGAAGTTGGAGTACACTCCCAAGGTGGAGCCTGCCATCAAAACCTCAAAAAAGAAAGTTTTTTCCCAGCCTCTGGCCTTCAGTGATGTTGAAGTAAGGACTGGGTCCAAATTAATGCTCCCACACTGGGGGGATCTCCTTAACAGGATCAGTCGAGAAGAAAACCCAGAATATATCCCACACAACAATCTAGACACAAGGATTCTTGATGACCAGGTGTTCCTGAACATTAGAAGGTCGTATTTACACATGGTGGCAAGTAGAACCCTAGTTTTTCCCTGCATAGAGGTTCTGAAATGGATCATCGACCACACGGATGGGCATAAATGCTTGATCAATGATGAGAATGGTGGATGCGTCAGATTTTTCCTCCCAACATAAATCCAGAAGTACTATAAGCTCAGGGACCCAAAGGAGCAACTCAACACAGACTTCGTGGTAAATTTCTATGAGTTCCATGACACCAACCGATTGATGGACTCATGGTGGAAGGAGGACAAGAAATTCACTAACCAGAGAAATGGCTAGTATGGAATGATTAATGTGAGGGAGCCATACATCTATTTGATGGCTCTCATTTGTCAGTTATATGGAGAAAATGACTTCTCCAACTTTTCGGAAGCATGGATGCCTTTGGCGTACACAGTGGCGATTATCGGAAGCAGCTTCAACTGGGGAGAGATAATCTCGAAACAATTGAGCATCTGTGTAAAACGGGCTCAAACACTGAAGGAAGGGGAGGCACCCACTTTCTACATGGCCTCGTACTTTCTTGACGTCATGTGCGGAAGGAACGTCTTCGTCGGCATGAATCTAAGCAGGCATGTTGCGGAGCTCCCGGTTCATGTCTACTTTAGCATACTATGGGAGAACAAGTACAAGAATTCTTATACACTCATCTGCGATGAATTCATCACTCACATTTATTTTATTATTTTTAAGAAGGAATGCCCAATACTATCTGCGGTAGCCAAGAAAATGATAGCAAAGGTAGGTCAATGGTATTCAGTCGAACACTCAACCTACATCAGAGTGTTTGGGTCCATCGGAGCACCACATCTCCTACCCGCTCATGTCCCAGACCGACTCGTTTTGGGGGAAATATGTTATCAGACCATCCTGCAAAGCTATAATGCCACATTGGTCAAAGACAAGAAACGAGCTTTCATACCCTACAGTTTTCATATAGGGTTTTATCTGGTGAAAGACACTGCTCAAGCCAAACTGGAAGGGTTGAGACAAATTGAGTTTAGGTTCCTGACAGGCCGATTCTTCAAGAACGAACCTAAAGGCCTTGTCCTCCAACATGCTTCGTAAGTATCATCCTGCTGGTTGTATGCTCATGATAAATTTGAGGATGGAATTTTCACAGAGAGCACCTAAGACTGGGACGAGGTAGTGCAGAGGATATCCAACCCAAACATGACCAGGTTCAAGGCCATGAGCGAGGATGAATAGGTGGAAATGATAGAGAATTCATCTCAAGAGGCCATTAGGTCCAGGGAAGAGATCAGAGTGGCAGAGAAAACAAAGGCACGAAGAAGGGGATTACTCTTAATACAAGAGGCGCAGAGGATCATCGACCAGTTTCAAAATGACCCCAACTTGATAGAAATGAGGAGGATCCTGACCGATGACCCATTCGAAAGCCGAGGAGAACCTAGTGGCCCAAAGATGATACAAATTGAAGAAACCACCTGGTCAGAAAACCCTGAAGCCCCATCACCATAGGTCAGATCATCGGGTAAGATTTGGTTCAGCCCGAGATAGCGAGGACATTAGGAAAGACAAGTATATCAAATTTCTTGTTCGATTTAATTACATATACAATGATGAGGAGAGTTCAGAAGTGTCCTTGGTCACTCTAGTGAAAATTACAGAGGAGAAAGAACCTTAGAAAGCATCCACCCCGGGTCCCGATGCTCCAAGTCAGAGTCATCCATAGAACGAGCATGAGGTAGAAAGTGCCTTGGATGCTGAGCCACTCGACATACCGGGAACCCCAATGGAAAGATCGAGGGATGAGCTAGGATCAGGCGAACAAGGAGAAGAAATTCCACAATAGGAAATCGACGTTTCAATAACTGATTACCAAGTAAGTACCGAACCCGCCCATGAGTCCTCATTTTTGGTCGGTACCTTGCCAGCCGATGAGAAGCAACCAGAGGCCGAGCCATCGGAACAAATATAATAGATTCAGGAACCCACCCTTGAACATATACACATAGTCGGCATCCTGAAAAATACTCTAACTTGGGGAGAAAAACAAATCCCCAAACCAGTTGATGAGGTCATTGATATACAAGAAATCTCTTACGAATGAAAGAGGAAAGCCATCGTGAAGAGAACCACCAAGAGAAGGAGGCTTACTTTGGACAGTTCAATCCTCATCACCACAGAGGAGAAATTGATCAACATGGAGAATGACAAGACGTCCAAGCTTATCGGCGTAGGATGGCGATCATAGATGCCACCCTGGATAGAGAAAGGAAAGATGAAGAGGAGTTGGCCACTGCGCTAAAGGAGTTGGAGCATCTGTGCCATTTGGCAAAATGCTATTAGGAGTCCACACAGGCAATGATATTTCTGAGAAGTGAATTCCAAGATGCCTACAACAAATTCACGAATAAGCGACACCTTTTCACTGCAGGGATAAACAACTTCCAAGAAGACACCCTTATAGCGCTAGAGATGTGCAAAGACATGGAAAGATGGTATGAGAAGGCTCACCAAGTGGTGGAAAGAATTGATTACATCAACATGGTTCAAAAGGGTCAAGATGCCGAAGAGCATGACATTCGGGTGCTAAGGGAAAACAACATCAATCGTATAAGGAAGCACGACATTTTTTTTACTTAGCTTGCACTTTTGATAGTTATTTTTAGTTATTAATTTGTTATAAATAAGAGGATTGACCTTTGAGAAAAGGTCGATGGTTTTGGCAAAGACCCTCATTTTTTGGAATTGTAAAGAACTATTTCGGAACTACCTTAATTGAGATGTCTTGTTTAAGACTGGAGACAAATTTATGTTTTACATCATAGGCGTATGTGATTGGATCATAAGGAGGAATTACTTATGACTTTATCTCATGAATGGATGTTGTAACGAGTAAGAGTTTCTGAATCTATTGATAAGTTAGTTGATTCAATATTTTTATAGTTCTTATCTCTAATGATGGAAAGAAAATCATTGTGTTAATGTGTGATTAATGGTTAGAGCTAAGGAAAATATTTTTCTTGCCATCATTTTATTGCATGTATGTTTTCTTTCAATAATTGTATCTCAGTCAATAATTAAAATACCAACAAGTTGTTGTATTAGTACTAGGCTTGGCACATGTATGAAAATCTTTGTCTGCATGTTGAAACACAAGGGTTATCCCAAGCTCAGCCTTCTTCAGTAGTTAATATTTCCCCTTTACCCAGCCGGCTTATACCGACAGATATTTTAGCAAACCCACCTATTAAAATTAGAAAATACAAAAGAGAACGTTTAAATTGAAGGAGGAATTTTTCATAAGAAGATATATTGTCCATCACTACGTAAATCCCATTGATTATTTGGCTAGATCAAAATATCTGGAGAACCATTCCACTATAAAACGTTGCAGAGTCTAATTGGGCCTTGATGGCGGGTTTGGTTCTTGTTGTTGAGTTAAAGGGATTTAGGACCCCTCAACATAAATGGCGCTAGAAGGGGGGCCATGAATGAATGGCTAACAATATTTCTGATATAATATTTCACACAACCTATAGATTCAAAACATCCCACATGCATGGATAGTCATTCTCAAGACATCCCACACACACTAAGTACTCCTAAAATGAGTAAATCACCCCAGGAGGAGGAAGAACATTTATTCCATGAAATACCTTACGTTCTTCCGCATGAGGAGTTGAACCAGTTCGAAAGAATCACAAGAGCATATGCCTGACAAATTGGGGCACTACCCTTAGTTCTGTTACTTCCTCGTATAAAATAAGTAAGGAGACCAGTGGTCGACACCCCCGCCCAGGTTTTTGTTCACACAGTAAAATACCTGATAGATTTCTCCCTCACTGAGATCAAACATCCCCTCAATCTAATCCCTGAAACACCAACCGATAACTGCTCTGAGCCCGATGATTTTGAATTTGACGAAGAAGTGTTTAACTCAGAACACTCAGTTTTGGAGTTAAATGACATGGAAGACAACAATGATCATAATGAAGAAAGGGGAAACCCACCTTAGAATAATCAACCTTGGTTGGCCAGGGATGATCTGGCAATCCCTAGACGAGTACATAACCTTCCTCAACATCCAGAAAATTTACTACCTAAATTTGACACTGAAACCTCAAGATTTCTTGAAGACCATATCAAAAAATTCATACTATCCATTAGATTGATGAATGTCCAACATGAAGATGTAGTATTCAGGATTTTCCCCTATACTTTTGAGAATTCGGCCTCCACATGGTATTTTAACTTTCCTGTAGGGTCCATAAATAGTTGGACGAAGTTTCAAAAGGATTTTTTACACAAATTTGCAGAAGAAACCACTTCGAGTGCTTTGATGGATGAGTTTTTCGCCGCCACCATGAGTTCAAAGGAGAAGGTTAAAGACTTCATTCAATGATTCACCACTATCCTAAAAAAAATTCAACCAGAAGCTAAACCCACTAAGGAGTTGCAAATTGAAGTATACACTAATGCTTTCCCTGCTTCCATTTCCATGTTTGTAAAAAGGGCTGCCGAAACAACCCTAGCTGATAATTTCAAGGAAGCCAAAAAAATGGAATTCCAAATGAAGGGATGTAAAGAAGGTCAGGTCTCATTAGTCAAGAAGGAAGCTCAACCTCCACTTAGGAGAGGACTCTTGTTGACCAGACCCCCAGCGAAACAAACAAAACAAGGTGCCAAAAACAGAAGTGTTGACATAAAATACCTACAACAAATGATAAAGAAGTTGTCAAACAAAATCATAGACATGAAAATAAGTGCAAGGGAAGGAAACCAAGGTCAAAGGCCCTATAAACCCTTTTTTTAAAGAAATCCATTGTTCAAAGCAATTGAACCTCCCCCAGCCAACTTGAACATCGACCTGGGAAATGTGGCATCCGACTCTTTCTGTACCTATCACCAAGAGAAACATTCTGAAAGAGACTGCCCACAATGGGTGCATGCCATGAATTTGATGGCCAATCAGTTTCTAGATGAGGTTTCCCTTACCGAACAATTGAGCGGCTCATCTATGAATATTGTTGATCGGGAATAAGTTGACCCATTGGAAGAAACAACCATGATGTTATGGGATCTTGACCTACCGATGCCTTCCGATGATCTATTTGAGGTTCAAGAACCACCCACGAAGGTCTTGGTTGTGCAAACATGAAGTGGGGGAGAGCCAGTCTCAAACGACCTTACCGTTGCCCACACTTCGAGAGGAAAACAAACGTTCGATCATTCGAAAGAATCTTTTGTCTCCAAAAGAAATCCTATAAACATCCATACACGAGAATCGCCCAAGCTAGACTACAACATAGTAGAAGATTTGAAAAAATTGAAGGAAAATATATCGGTCATGGACATGTGTAGAATCCCCCAACAAAAGTACTTTTTGTTATAGGCTTTGAATTCAGTAGAAATTCCTATAACAAGCACTGACCAAGGAGAAAATCCATCCCTCACAGATCTAAGAAATAAGCCAACTGTGAACGCTTGCTCTGAAGATAATAAAGGAAATCCTTTCACCCCACAGTTCATCTTGACATTTGAAGTATTCAACATAAACCTCCATAATTGTTTGGTTGAATCAGGGGAATCCTCTAATGTTATGCCATTATCTATATGCAAGAAACTAAATGCAATCCCTCTCAAAAGTGATAAACATGTGATACAACTAGATAGAACCCAGGTGAAAGTTATGGGAAAACTCAAGGATGTCATGATCAGAATGGTGACACACCTGAAATTTGTCCAAGTAATTGACATCATTTTAGTAGATATACCAGAAGCTTATGGACTTCTACTTAGTCGAGACTGGTCCGAGAAGTTGAATGGATACTTTAGCATAGACTGGGCTCACCTTTCGTTTCCATTAAAGGGACACGCAAACATGATTAGGATCAATAGGGAAAGGTATCTAAAACATACTGTCACCGACCTAGAAGCCCTCAATGAATCCTCTTCGGCAGATTTCCTCGTGCTAGGAAATTATTCCCGTGACTCTGATTTCGATAATTTCTCACCTCTCTCTTCTGATGTCCCTCTTACTCAAAACTCTGAAATGACTTTTCAAGAAAAAATTTCGACAACAGCAGAAGAAATCCTCTTCTTTCAAGAACCTCTTTTAAAAACCACAAAGCAGATAGGAGGAAAGGAGGAAAGTGGTAGGAAAAAGGAAACTGATGGTTTTCTCTCACAAGTTTGGACCTTATACTTTGATGGGTCTAAGTCGCAAGAGGGATCAGGAGCGGGGTGTATCCTCATTGATCCCAAAGGTAAACTAAATTTCTTGTCCTGCAGACTAGAATTTGAATGCACAAACAACACCGTTGAGTAAGAAGCTTTAGTACAAGAGCTAAATAAATCCATATACTTAAACATTAAAAAACTAAAGGTTTTTAGAGACTCTAAAATCATTGTTAGACAAGTAAGGAACACTATACACTGCAACTCTCCTCACCTGAGGAATTATCAACAAGAAGTGCATAGACTAATAGAACATTTTGAAGCCTTCAACATTACAACGATCCCCGGAACAAAGAACACTCTTCCTGATTCCCTGGCCACTGTTGCCACAAGGCTATCCCCTTTAGAAGACTATGAAGCCTCCTGGATCACTTTGAGGCTACTCTACAAACCGTCAGTGCCCAACAATATTTCTAATTAGAAGGTATTTGAAGGAGATGAACATATCATAATTTTTTTAACCAATCAAGATAATTTTAAAGATCTGGCTATTGACGATGAAATATTTTAGGAGCAACTAGTAGAAACCGATCCCCATGTACAAAGAGCTGAAATAGATCAATTGACTGACAAACCAAGGTTTCACATGATACTGAAAGGGGTAGACAATTTAGAAAACCTTTTTGACTTAAGGAAAAGATTTAAGGGATCAACAAACACAAAGACAGGGAGTGTTTGTACCATGTATGAAACCATAAATCTAGGAACCCCGGAGAACCCTAAGAATATAAATCTTGGAAAAACAATATCTAAAGAAGAGAGGAAAGTCTATCTCAAGCTGTTCAGAGAATATTAAGATGTTTTTGCATGGTCCTACTGAGATCTGAAAACTTATGATATTGTCATCATCTAACACACAATCCCATTAAAACTCGGAGTAAAACACTTCCAGCAGAAGCTCCTGAAGTACCATCCATCCCTGGAGCCTCTCATGTGTCAGGATTTGAAGAAATTACTAGATGTTAAAATTATCTTTCAGGTTAGACACTCTACATGGGTAGAAAATTTGGTTCTTGTCAGGAAAAAGTATGGGGATATCCATCTATAGAAACCTCGACAGAGCATCTGAAAAGGAAAATTACCCAGTCCCACCGATAGAGAAGCTCCTACAAACCATGTCTGGCTCTGAGATTTTCTCCCTGCTGGATGGTTTTTCAGGTTACAACCAAGTTCTAGTTTTAGAGGAAGACCGATTTAAAACTACCTTCTGAACCAAGTGGGGAACCTTTGCTTATAAATGCATGCCCTTTGGGTTAATCAATGCAGGGGAAACCTTCCAAAGGGCCATGAACATAGATTTTCAATGACTAATCAACAAATGTGTAGTAGTTTATTTGGACGATGTGACTGTGTATTCAAATAATAGAGAAGATCACATCCAACACCTAACCCATATTTTCGAAAGGTGCAGGAAATATGGTATATCTTTAAACCCTATGAAGACTATCTTTGATGTCAAGGATGGGAAACTATTAGGTCATATTATATCTCAAGAAAAGATTCGTATATACCCAGAAAAAATTAGGGCAATAACTCAACTTCCATTACCCCGCAACAAAAATGATATGCAATTTTTCTTTGGGAAGATCAATTTTGTGAGGAAATTCACCCCCAATTTCGCTGAAACTATCAAACCCTTACAAAAATTTATCCATAAAGATGTTAAATTTAAGTGGGATGATGAAGGAAAAAGTGATTTCAACAATATTAAGACTGCAATATCTCAAGCTCCAGTGTTGCGAAGTCCCGACTTTAGCAAATATTTTTTCCTCTACACTTTTTCCTTCGACCAATCGTTAGTTGCAGTATTGACTCAGAAGGATGATGACAACAATGAGACCCCTACTATAATCATTTATGAGCACTAATATCCAAGGGGCCGAACTAAATTACCTTGCTATAGACAATCAGGCTTATGCGGTGTACAAGCCAGTAAAACATTTCAGATCTTACATCCTAAAAAACCACACGAAAGTCATTGTGCCTCATCCTGTAGTCTGATCCCTATTCACTCAACATGAGATGGGGGAAAGAAGAGGAAACTAGATGGCAGTAGTCCAAAACTTTTATCTATATATAAAACCTACCAAGTTGGTTAAAGTACAAGGATTGTGTAAACTGGCAGCTGAAGCCCAGGACCAAGTGAATGAAGACTCTGGGTGGGAGAATGAATTCACATTATGGTGTAGTGAAGCTTCATATGTCTCCCCAGGGTAGGAGTCTTGGTATGAGAAGTTGTCTTATCTCCTGCATCATGGGACTTACCCAAAAATCCTAAATCTTAAGGAAAGGAGAGCTCTCAGACTAAAATTGGCACAATACCATCTCATAAATTCAGTGCTCTTCCGCGTTAATTATGATGGGGTACTTTTAATATGTATCAAACAATAATATGCAGATAAGGTTCTGAAGGAGATCCATGATGGTCTTGCAGGTGGAAACTTCGCAGGGAATACCACCGCTCACAAAATACTGAGAGTCATCTATTATTGGCCTACTCTATTCAGGGATGCTCACACATATGCTAGGAACTGTAAAACTTGTCAAATAAGAACAGGGAGGGAAAAGAGAGTATCTGTCCCACTCCAACCTGTGGCCATTTTTAGGCCATTCAAGAAATGGGGGTTAGATATCATAGGAGAAATTACACCAATTTCTTCAAAGCAACATAGATACATACTGATTTCCACAGACTATTTCATGAAATGGGCAGAGGCCGTCCCTCTGACTCATGTAAACGAAAAGGTAGTTATCCAATTCATAGAACAATAGTTGATCACAAGATTTGGCATGCCTTCTATTCTTGTTTTCAATAATGCCACCTACTTTTATTCCACACTATTAACAAAGTTTTCTCTAGACAAATGAATCATAATCAGATACTCTGCAAACTACTATCCACAGGGGAACAGAGTGGCAAAGTCAACCAATAAGAACCTAGTGAGGATATTAAAGAAAACAGTTGCAGACAACTAGAGGAATTGTCAAAATTCACTTCATAATGCCTTATGGGATGATGGAGTAACACCCAAAGAAGCTATAAGAAATTCCCCATACTTTCCAGTATACAGACAAGAATCCATTCTCTCAAACAGACTATATCTTCCATCTCTTCAGCTTGCTCAGGACTCTAGAGGAAAACCCTCATCAGTTATTCAACAAAGAATTGATACATTCCTCATGCTAGAAGAAGAAAGGGAGAAACAAAAATCAAAGTTCATTGCTCATCAACATATAGTTAAAAGGTGGTTTGACAAACATAAGGCCAAAGAGAATAATTTCAAAGTAGGAGACTTAGTCCTGAAATGGGACAGAGCAAATGAGTTGAAGGGAAAACACTCGAAGTTTCAGAATCTATGGCTAGAACCTTTTCAGGTAGCCGAGAAACTTGGGGTATGCACGTATCGGTTGAAAAATCTAAGGGGGGAACCTAATTCCCTCCCAGTGAATGGACAAGCCCTAAAACAATATTTATGTTAAAAATAAAAATAAAAATAATGTGTGTGTTTTCATGACATTTTGTTTTTAGGTAGGTTGATTGAGGAGTCCTTCATTTTTGTTTTCTTGTTATAGTATTTTTTTTTCTTTGAAGTTTGTGTTTCGAAAGGTAGTGGTTGACCTTAGCTCATGTGGTATAATGAACTATGTTCCTGAATCATGCTTACATACAACACAATAAGTGATGGGAGAATTGCATTTGTTTTGAAGGAGTTCTGTATCTAACCTGTGCAAATAAACAACCTTGGAAAAGTGATGAAGTGTCTGCTTGGTGGTCTGGTAAAACATAAAGGGAAATATGGTAAGATGGAAAGGACCACATGTACCTCAAGATAGAGCTAGCAAAAATTCACCTTAACCATCTCATTTTGCAAATAACAGACGTCCTCTCCCACTCACTCAGGGAATTCTGCCAAAATAAAATCAATTATATCAAATGAGTGCAAAGTATGAGAGGGTATGCAAATAACTCCATCGGGGCTATGGACGCTCGCTAGAAGTGGAGCAAGGTCTTTGAAGTTGGGGTGACTCTGTCGGGGCTATGGACGCTCGCTGGTAGTGGAGCAATGCCGTAGCAAGTGGATGATGATAACTAAAAGGCCTGGTGCCAATGAATTCTTTACTCGACTCATGTCAAAAGAGGGCATGGGTCATGGTTAAAGGAAATGAAGGAGGAATAAAATTTGAAACCCCACAGGTAGGCCCAGATTCACCAACTAGGAAATTTCAAACGCAAGGATAGAAGAGGCTCTAATAAAAAACCATTTAAGTTCTTAACCAAATTCTGCATTAGCTGAGCCCGGGGAAGGGACAAATATTTTTCTTTCGCCCAATAAGTCGCCATTTCTTGAGCACTCAACACACCCTAAAAGCCTTATCAAATTTTGTCACTTTTTGGGTACCACTTGTTTCTTCACTGTCTGACTTGATTTCATTTTGGGACATGGTTTATCTTTGCTTGTTTCCATGTCTCTTATCACCTTCTCAGTTTTTTTTGAACTTGTGAAACTGCATGTCTAAAATACCTTAACACTGGAATTAAAAATCGACAATTAAACACCGCACCTAATGCGCTCAAGTTCGACATCGAAAAGAATTCAAGTAATTAAAGGAACCACACAAAGACAATAGTCGTTGAGCACCAATTCTCATCGGCATCAATAGAAGGTGGTTTTGGGTTTCCATAAGTTATTTGCATAAAGGTTTGAGAGATAGTCGATCCCCTTCAGCGTCGAAAAAATACGAGAAGGATAGAAGTTAACAAAAGATGTAAAGAAATCGTCGATAGCCAATGCCCGATGCGATTTATTGGGATCGGGGAAATCCAAAAAAATCACAACAATCATTTTGACCACGATAAATTTATCTTCGATCGTCGATCCCCGATGCATTTTCGGCATCGAGACTTTTTTGAGGGAGCCGATCCAAGAGCTCTTGAGTAAGTTTATCATTGATCTATGATCCTTGACACTTTTCAACGTCGGTAAGATAGGATTGGGTTGTAGAATGTATGGCTTAAATAATACCTCGACTCCAATTAACATGAGCAATTAAAGTCGCTGGTCTTGAATGCTACGTGTCTTTACCACGTAAGAGGGTCATACGATCCAGTTTTATCCCAAGTCATTTTGGTTCCCTAGGTCCTAGTCATGCCTCCTAGTCAGATTTGCCACGTCAACTCTGTACGGCAAGATCAATCGACGTTGGAGCTTTTGCGAGAGGATATTAATGAAAATCTTCACAACACAATCCCGACCCCCAATCCACCAACTGAAAGAGCATAGCAACGAGACGTTTGTGACATTAGATACGATCGGATTTTGGACATTTAAGGAACAAATTAATGCCCGATCCTGCATTATTTTCTACCCCGTGCGTCAATTAGAAAACAATATTTTGAAATCGTCGATAGACCACATTAACACCCGCGCCTCCGCCATCAACACATGATGAATTTAAGTTTAAACATCTCTGAATATTTGGCATCAAATTTGTTGAAATTTCACTCATAACCCAAATTGAATGGTTGATGTGACATGGTAAGGTCATCCCTGTTTAAATCCCTAGAATCATTTTGAACAAATTCATTCTGCACGTAAGTTGAATTCTAGAGCATCTAAAGGATCAAAGTGAGAAAATCGAGATTGTACTGACCATTTTGATTGTCAAAACCAAGTTTAACAATCTTCAAAGATATGTATCCAAGTCTGTCAATTCGTTGGTTATAATTTATATATGCGCACCCGATTTTATTACACAATCTCTAAACTCTCTTCTATTTGCAAGAAAAATGTCACCGAGAAAGCCAACCACCAAACGCTCGCCAAGGGCACCCAAGCTAAAGGAATTTTAAACAGGATAAGGCTCTTCTTCGGGGACCGCAAGGCAGTTGGAGTTTTCTCCCAAGGAAGAGCATGCCATCAAAACCTCGACAAAGAAATATGTTTCCCAGCCTCCTGCCTTTAGTGATACTGAAGCAAGCACCGGGTCCAAAGTAATTATCCCACAGTGGGGGGATGTCTTTAACAGGATCAGCGGAGAATAATACCTAAAATATATCCCACATAATGATCTAGATGTAAGGACGCTCAATGACCAGGTGTTCCCAAACATCCGACAGTCGTATTTACACATGGTGGCAAGTAGAACCCCGATTTTCCCTTGCATAGAGGTTCTGAAATGGCTCATCGACCACACATATGGGAATAAATGATTAATGAACGATGATAATGGTAGATGCGTTAGATTTTTCCTCCCGACATAAGTTTAGAAGTACTATAAGCTCAGGGACCCAGAGGAGTGGATCAACATAGACTTCATGGTAAAGTTCTATGAGTTCCATGACACCAGCCAATTGATGGCCTCATGGTGGAAGGAGGACAAGAAATTCACTAACCGAAGAAATGGATGTATGGAACGATTAATCTAAGGGAGCCATACATCTATTTGATGGCTCTCATCGGTCGGTTATATGGAGAAAAGGACTACTCCAAGTTTTTGAAAGCATGGATTCCTTTGGCATACACAGTGGCGATTGTCGGGAGCATCTTCAACTGGGGAGAGATAATATTGAAATAATTGAGCATCTATGTACAAAAGGCTCAGACACTGAAGGAAGGGGAGGCACCAACTTTCTACATGGCCTCGTACTTTCTCGATGTCATGTGCGCAAGGAACGTCTTCGTCGACATGAATCTAAGATGGCATGTTGTGGAGATCCTGGTTCATGTCTACTTCAACATAATATGGGAGAACAGGTACAAGAAGTCTTATGCACTCATCTATGATGAATTCATCACTCACATTTATTTTATTATTTTTAAGAAGGAATGCCCAATATTATCTGTGGAAGCCAAGAAAATGATAGCAAAGGTAGGCCATTGGTATTTAGAAGAACACTCAACCTACATCAGAGTGTTCGGGGCCACCAGAGCAGCACATCTCCTACCCTCTCATGTCTCAGACCGACTCTTTGTGAGGGAAATATGTTATCAGACCACCTTGCAGGTATATAACGCCACATTGGTGAAATACAAGAAACGAGCTTTCATACCCTATGGTTTTCATATAGGGTTTTATCTAGTGAAAGATACTTCTCAAGCCAAACTGGAAGGGCTAAGCCAACTTGAGTTTATTTTGCTGACAGGCCGATTCCACAAGCATGACCCTAAAGTCATGGTCCTCCAACATGCTTTACAAGTATCATCCTATTGACTGTATGCTCATGATAAGTTTGAGGAAAAAATTTTCACAGAGAGAACCCAGGACTGGGACGAGGTAGTGCAAAGGATGGCCAACCCAAACATGACCAATTTCAAGGCCATGAGTGTGGACGAACAGGTGGAAATGATAGAGCAATCATCTCAAGAGGCCCTCAAGGCCAGGGAAGAGATCAGAGTGGCAGAGAAAACAAAGGCAAGGAGAAGGGGATTACTCTTAATACAAGGGGTGTAGAGGATCATCGACCAGTTTCAAAATAACCTTGACCTAATAGAAATGAGGAGGATCCTGGCCGATGACCCAGACGAAAGCCGAGGAAAACCTAGTGACCTAGAGTCGATACATATTGAAGAAACCATTGGGTCAGAAAACCCTAAAGCCCCATCACCACAGGTTGGATCACCAGGGGAAGCTTCGGCTGAGACCAAGATAGCAAGGACATAAAGAAGGACAAGTATACCAAATCCCTTGTTCAATTTAATTACCATTGACGATGATGAGGAGAGTTTGGAGGTGTCCCTGGTCACTCTGATGCAAATTACAGAGGAGACAAAACCTAAGAAAGAATCCACCCCGGGTCCCGATGCTCCAAGTTAGAGTCATCCGCAGAAAAAGCATGAGGTAGGAATTGCCTTGGATGTTGAGCCACTCGACATACTGGGAACCCCAATGGACAGCTCGAGGGATGACCTAGGATCTAGTGAACAAGGAGAAGAAATTCCACAACAGGAAATCGGTGTTTCAATAGCCGATTACCAAGTCAGTATCGAACCCACCCCTTCATTTTTGACCGGTACCTTTCCAGCCAATGAGAAGAAACTAGAGGCCAAGCCATTGGAACACATAGAAGAGGTTCAAGAACCCATCCTTAAACAAATAAACACAGTCAAGAGCCTGGAAAATACTCTAACTTGGGGAGAACAACAAATCCCCAAACCAGTTGATGAGGTCATCGATATACAAGAAATCGCTTGCGACGGAAACAGAAAATCCATCGTGAAGAGAACCACCAAGAAAAGGAGGCTTACTTTGGACAATTCGATCCTCATCACCAGAGAGGAGAAATTGATCAGCACAAAGCATGCCAATATGTCCAAGCTTATCAGTGCAAGGATGGAGATCACAGATGCCACCTTGGATAGAGTATGGAAAGATGAAGAGGAGTTGGCCACTGCGCTAAAGGAGTTGGAGCATCTGTGCCATTTGGTGAAATACTATCAAGACTCCACACATGCCACAATATTTCTTAGAAGTGAATTCCAAGATGCCTACAACAAATTCATGAATGAGCGGAACGTTTTCACTATAGGGATATCCAACTTCCAAGAAGACACCCTTATGGCGCTAGTGACATGCAAAGACATGGAAATATGGTATGAGAAGGCTCACCAAGTGGTGGAAAGAATTGATTACATCAACGCGGTTCAAAAGGGATGAGACGTCGAAGAGCACGACATTCGGGTGCTAAGGGAAAAAATCATCGATCATATAAGGAAGTCGGCCGAATACTGGGTGAATATGGCCCAAGAACCTTAGCGGGAGATTCAAGAGAAATGGGCCGATTACGAAAGAAGATGGATCAAGATCAATCAGGGGATGAGAGACATCGTTCTCCCAGAGTTTGGCTCACCTGAGGACTTCGTCGACTTGCATGCCATAGTCAAACAACAAGTAGAAGAAGACTCATCGTGGACTGCAGAGATAGCAAAGGTGGCGAATATGGCGCCAGTTCAAGTACAACAGTTCATGGAGAACTCGATCAAGGCTCGGGTAGTATTACAATAGTTAAGTGTTAAAGTAGTCAAGTATCAGGCATGGACAATAGAAATAAAGGAGACCCTTTCGGCCTCGATGGACCAACACAGATTCTCGTATGCCAACACATGCGAGGAAATATTCATCAAGTGTTTAGAATATGAAAAGAGTCATCCACTTAAGTGACACCATTTGATGACTCTTATAATACATATAGATGGAAGTGCCATGTGGCGATGTTTTGTTTTACTTAGCTTGCACTTTTGATAGTTATTCTTAGTTAATAATTTGTTATAAATAAGAGGATCAACCTTTGAGAAAAGGTCAATGGTTTTGGCAAAGACCCTCATTTTTTGGAATTGTAAAGAACTATTTCGGAACTACCTTAATTGAGAAGTCATGTTTAAGACCGGAGACAAATTTATGTTTTACATCAAAGGCATATGTGATTGGATCATAAGGATGAATTACTTCTGACTTTATCTCATGAATGGATGCTGTAACGAGTAAGAGTTTATGAATCTATTGATAAGTTAGTTGATTCAATATTTTTATAGTTCTTATCTCTAATGATGGAAATTAAATCGTTGTGTTAATGTGTGGTTAATGGTTAGAGCTAAGGAAACTATTTTTCTTGCCCTCATTTTATTGCATGTATGTTTTCTTTCGATAATTGTATCTCAGTCAATAATTAAAATACCAGCAAGTTGATGTATTAGTACTAGGATTGTCACAGGTATGAAAATCTTTGTTTGCATGTTGAAACACGAGGGTTATCCCAAGCTCATCCTTCTTCAATATTTAATATTTCCCCTTTACCTAGCTGGTTTATACCGGCACAAATATTTTAGAAAACCCACCTATTAAAAGAAAACGTTTAAACTGAAGGAGGAATTTTCCATAAGAAGATATCATGTCCATCACTATGTAAATCCCATCGATGATTTGGTCAGATAGACAGATATGGAGAACCATTCCACTATCAAATGTTGCAGAGTCTAATTGGGCCTTGGTGGCAGGTTTGGTTCATGTTGTTGACTTAAAGGGATTTAGGACCCCTCAACAGGTGTGTAAGATAGAGGATATTTTGAATTTTCCTGTGTAATCAAATCAACAGTAAAACTCATAATCAAACCAAAGAAGGAAATATTATCACTACATAATGTAAATGAGACCATTTCAGCACAATGATAACGTTCAATCCTAGGGGATAGTTGAAATTAAACATCCTTTCTTTCTCCCTAGGGGGTCCCACCTATAGTTATATTTATTATATCATAGATAATAAAAAAATTAAATTTTTGACTTGAAACTATTTGTAGGTGGATAGTTTGTGACTTTGCAAGTCAACATCTAGCGACACCATAGGGTAGGAAATTTTATAATGGATAGAACTGAGGAATCTTTGGTTCTATTGGTATCACATTTTTTTACAAATTTCCAAGCATTTGTTTGATACACTCTTGCAAAATAAAACTGTATGTAGGGAAGAATGAGAAAAAAAAATGGGAACAACTTTGCACATCATGTTTCAACAAGAAATCTGTAGGCATAAGAAACTACTACATAAATAGTGTTACAGACCCAAGAGAATATCGTATGTATTCTTCTGTTCTTGTCAATTTCACAGTATATTGGAAAATTTTTGCATCTATCATGACAACATAAGTGGCTTAAGTGATCCAATTCGACTCAAACATAATGTCAAAGAAATCAAACTATCCAGAATTGATTTAAAAAAAATAAATCAATTGTACAGATAGACAAAGAAATAGACTTAACCAAAAATAAAATATACACAGAAATCATTTAAAATATGATGAATCAAATCATTCTAGTTAAACATAATTCTTTAAATGTGAACCATTTGTTGTATATGGAAACAATCGCTCTTCCATGTCTTTTAATAAGTATGAATTGTTACCTACGACAAAGGGGATTTTGTATGGACTTAACCAAAGCTTCTAAAATTTGAAATGTTTCCCTTTATGAGTGTGTTAGAATCCCAAAGAAACACTTTTTCATCAACCCTAAAGATACTACATTTAGCCAAAGTATTTCTTAACAATTTGTTTCCTTTTTCTCAAATATTCTAAAGCGTTGTTTCTTTGTTCTTCCAAGGCAAGAAAAGCATTTATTCTTTGAAAAATATATGTCATGTTCATTTCTTCAACCTGTAATGTTAATCAAAGAGAGGTAAGTTCAATTTATACATGCATAATAACTTATTTTTCATATAAGAGCTGGAATGGAGTATGGTCAATGCTAGATTTGGTAGTGGTGTAATCTGCCCAAAGTGCATACGTGAATAGTGTGTGCCACTGACGGGGTTTATCATCTATGATCTTACTTAAAATTTTGACTAATTTTTATTAGTAGACCCAGCTTATCCATTTCCTTATGGATAATAGGTAGAAGAATTAAAATGTTTCACACCAAATTTACTAAGAAATTGAGTGAATTTTGCAGAAATGAAAGCTGGCCCATTATCAGAAATAATTTCAATAGAAAGACCAAAATGAGAACATATATTATATTCCAGGAAAGAAATGACTTTCTCATCTTGTGCACGCTTGAGTGGTACAACTTCAATCCACTTAGTAAATTAATTTTTTTGTTGTAAGTATAAAAATTATGTCCAACAAGAGATGGAGGATTGATAGGACCGATGAAATCTAAACCCCATTTAGAAAATGCAAAATCAGGAAGAACAAGTTGCAAGGGCATGGAAGAAAATTGTTCTTTATCAACAATTTTTTGGCACTTATCACAAGCCCTTGTAAATTTAAAAGAATCTCTAAAAACGAAACGCCAATAATACCTTGTTCTCAATATTTTAAAGGCAGTTGCCTTTGTTGAAAAATGACCATCGATATGAATGTTTGAATCTATTGATCCATGGATTTCTCTCAATATTTTCTGAGTTGTTGCATCATCTATACATATTAACACCAACCCATCAACAAATCTTTGAAATAAATAATTTCCCAAGATCATATATTTAGAGGATTCAAGGCATAGCCTCCCACATTGATGAGATTATAGGTGATTAGGAAACTTCTGAAATTTCAAATAATAAACAAGGTATGTATACCAAGGGTGTTCAACAAGATCAAGATTCCAATTTTCAATAAAAAAAATAGTGTCAATAAGGCATTTTCATCGTTTTCAGAAGAATCACTTAGTTCATGATGTTGAGCCAAGTGAAATGCTAAGTCTCGTCCCTTGATCATTTTTTATGTTGTGATCGTTAAATCATGTTCTTGAATTTTTGCAAGGCAATGTGCAAGTTTTCCTGAAAGAGGAGTTTGTGAGAGTAAAAACATGATAGCAAGTAAAGGGACTTTTACTTGTGTATGCTTGCCAAGAATAAAGTGGCAAATTTTTTCTATAGCCTTAACAAGAGAAAAAATATGTTTTTCAATAAGAGATTATTTGATTTCGTCATTAGATAGGCGCTGACTCATGTAATCCAAAGGTTATTCATTGTTCTGATCATCTTTTTCAGAAGAACAACATAAAGTGTTTCTTCTTTTGAGTTTGTATAAATAATAAAGTCTTTATCAAAATTTTGTTTCACCAAGATCGGTGCAGAACTAATTTCCCTTTTAATTCCTACAAAATATTTTTCAACATCTTTTGTCCAAGAAAAAGATTGATCTCGTTTCAACATGTTATGAATAGGCTTAACCATTACAACAAAACTAGGAACAAATCTTCTAAAAAAATTAAGTATGTCAATAAAAGATTGAATTTCCTTTTTAGATGTAGGGATTGGAAGATTTAGAATGGCGGTAACCCTCTCAGGATCAATGCCAATCCCTAAATTTGAAACAATGTGACCAAGAAGTTTACCTTGGGTGACGTAAAAAATAGATTTGACAGGATTTAGAGACATGCCAAATTTTATGCATCACAAAAAGAGATTTTTAAGATGATCAAAATGATCTGATAGATTTTTAGAATATAGAGTTAAGTTATCAAGATAATTTGAATTATCTTGTTGTTAAGATCATTGAAAGCTATTTGCATAGCTCTCTGAAACGTGGCACATGCATTATATAAGCCAAAAGGCATCTACTCATAGGCAAATGTGCCCCACCGAGTTGTGAATGCGGTTTTATCTATGTATGTCCTTTTAACTTTGATTTGATTATAACCATAAAAACCATTAAGGAAATCATTTGTGATCTTGCAACTTGCTGCAAAATCATTTCCATATTGGGAAAAATAAAGGTTATCCTTAATGTTAGCTCTATTAAGTGCATGGAAATCCACATATAAATGAATATCACCATTATTTTTCCACACAGGAACCAGATTAGACACCCACTCAAAGTGTTTAACCAGAAATATTATATGAGCATTTATTAACTTTTCTACTTCTTTTCTAATGGTAGCTTCAAGAGTAAGATTAATGGGCCTTTTTTTCTTCATGACAGGTTTTGAACCTTCCTTAAATATATGAATATCATGTTGGATGACACTAGGATCAAAACCACGAAGATCCTCATAAGACCAGACAAAAGCATCTTTAAATTCACGGAATAAGTCCATGAATTTATTCTTTTCATCATCAGAACATTGGGATCCTATTTTTAAAATGTTTGGATTCACTTGAGTCCCAATGTTCACAGGAATGATATCTCTTATTTTCCACTTTGACTCCTCTTATTTATGAACTTAATTGTTTCTAACATCACTAGTTGAGAATGAGATTTCAAGAGGATTCAATCCTTTAGGAATTTTATTGTATTGTAGAGAAATTATTTCCTTTGGCTTATACATCTCATTCTGAACAAAAGCACAAATGATTTCATCGTCATGGAAAACTTGCCATGATTCCTCATTATGAGGTCAATACAAGGATAAAAATGTGCAAGCATGTCTTTGAGGCAATGGTTTCCTTGTAGGAGAAGTTCGAAAAACAACTAACCTATCAACCATTGAATTCAATTACATTTTCATGTGAGTGATGTTAAAGGAAAACATATTTTGGATTAAATTCCAAACAACTCGGGTGTATCTTTTCAACAACTTGTTAGTAGGATTATAGATTTTTCTAATTAGATTGACAACAAGTTTTGAGTCTTCAAAAATAGTGAGATGATCATAGCCTAGGTTGTAAGCATTTTCTATTCCTAATAGCAAGGCCTCGAATTTAGTAACATTGTTTGTACATGAAAATTCTAATCTATAGGAAAAAATGTGAATTTTACCTACAAGGGAGTATAATATAATTCCTTCTCCATTACCTTCACTTTAACATGCACCATCAAAGTGCATATTTCATATACCATCATCACAATCATTAGTTTGTTCAAGAGGAGCATCATCTTCATAAAAAAAATTGAATATACACCTACATCTTCCTCAATATAATTGACATTGGGTTGAGGAACCTTCTTAATTCTTCCTTCCCTTAAAAAAATGTCATTCTTCCCATTTTTAGGGATGGATAGATATGAACCATTTAATGATAGATAACCACTGGTTAAATCCTACCAATCCCTACCCAAAATAATTGAGTAATTACTAATAGGCATGTCAATAACCTGAATATTGAGAGTGGTTCTAATTCTGGGATGGGGGAAAAGGGATAGAGTTACATCCTTAATTTAATTGATTATTGATTATTATAGGACAACATACTCCTCACATTTTCATTCATGAAAGAGAGTCCTAGTTCTTCCTTAATAATATTGGACATGGTGCTAGGGCATGATCCAACATTTATTAAGAAACAATGTGTTATCCTATCCATTATTTTTATAGAAATATAAAAAGGAGGATTTTTTTACAGGATTCCTAAAATTATTTACACCTATCCTACTTATATGTGATTCATCCCCATCAAGTTTTTCAGATATGCTAGTTATTGAAGAAGTTTTACCTTCGATACAATTATTTAGATGTTGTTGTTGTTCTGGAACAATGACCATATCCAAGAGAGATGCATTTGATTTTATGTTATCTAGTTGATTAAGAATGTTATATCTGGATGGAGGAAAAGACACTGATGTCTCTGGAATTTGAATTTTCGTGACAACTTGAGGATTTGTTTTTTGGGAAGAGGAACTGGGAGAAAAGGTATTTTTAGGAATATTACCCTTCCCTTTATCCGCGTATGATTTATTTCTTATGTTTATTAACATCACATCTTCCTCAATAGCCCAATCTAAGGTAGTAATAGTTATTTCATTCATTTTGCCAAATATTCTCTCTTGTTCCCATTCTTAACCTCACAAGTACTTTCTTCACGATTGTCATCACAGAAATTACATCAAGCCCTGGAGAGAATAGCCTTTGGATGATTAAAAAATGAAGAATTAGTTGGATGATTTCTCAAAATAGCTTGAGAAGAAGACTCAATAGGAGATGAGCTTGAGGTGACACATTTCCTCTCATAAGAAATAATTTGATTTCTCATATCTTGAACAAGCTACAAAATTGTTGACATATCAGTCTTCTTTATAGAATCTTCCTTGGGAATACCTATTCTTTCCTATTTTTATTCATACTCTAAGCAAGTTTGAAGTCCAGACCCTAAGTTGGTTACATTCTTCTCTTCTAATATTTGAAAATAAGAAGAGGGAAATTCATTATAGTGTGGAATAAAAGCAATTTGGTTATGAGGGTGGATTAACTCATGGATTTGATTGTATAACTTGGTGAAGCAGAGATTAAAAGACTTGATTGTTTGACCATTGTTATAAACAATATTATTATATTCCCTTAACAAATGTGATGGGTTTTTAGGCTTCCCATAAGTTGATTTAAACCAGTAGGTCAATTCATCCTAAGTCGAAAAGACTTTAGGAGGTAATTCAAAAAAATCAGTTGCAACTTTCCCTTCTAAAGAATTCACAAATAAGTGCATGTAAGTGTCATTATCATTTGCTCCCATATTATGGCACGCATTAGAAAATGTAGTTAAATGTTCTTTAGTGGAAATGGTGTTATTTCATGAGAATTTAGGAAAATGATCCTTAAATTTTGGAAGGGGATTTGCAGATGGTGTAAGATTCAATGGTGAAGATACATGCCATGGTGTATTGGTCACATCTTCTTCAAACTAAAATAAACCAAATTTCTTGATCACTTTGGCAGGGTTTGTTGTATATTGAACTGGGATGTGATGACTGAAAATGCTTCCAATTATGGAGAGAGATATTTGTGAAGGGTGAGATGAAATGGAACTAGAAGAAGTTCTTGAAGATGTCATCTTGAAAGAAATGGGAATTAAGGACATTTATGAACTAGATGAGTCAGATAAATATTTTCAGACGTTAGGTTGCAGATTCTTTAGAACAACTTTCATTCTTCTAACTTCAAATAAAGGATTGAACTCAGGAGATAAACCTCTTGTCCTTCGAGAAGAACAAGATATATAGGAAATAATTCAACCTTTTTACCGAGGGGGTTTATTTTTGGCTTGCCTTTGTTGGGATTTCCATTGTTCAAGGATTCTAACGTCTCTAGCAATAACCTCCCAAGAATGATGAAGTTCTTCACATGTGTGAGATGTTTCTAAAATCAGATTGAATAAAGGAAAAGAAATACTATTATGATCATCCAAACCATCACTAATGTTAGGTTGTCATGCAACAAGAAAAGTCATGAAATCAAAAAATAAAAGAGGAAAACTAAGTACAAAAAATAAAATACAACAACCATAAAACTATGGATGAGTTCCCCAGTATGGTCGCCAAATAAATGTTGATGAAAAGGAATGGAAATCCTTGTACCAACATTTTCGAATCTTGTCTAGCTAAGGAAAGATAAGTTGGATTGTTACCCTATGTTTATAACCTTTTGAAAAAATATCAATTAGTCCTCAAGAAATATGTTCTTGGACCGAATGTTGTATTTTATGTTGTATTATGACAAAATAAAGAAGTGTTTATCACTGAAATTTATAACAATTTTATAAATAGTCATAAAAATAGAAAATCTGAAATAAAGATTTCACATATAGTCCAAAATGAGTCTCCAAAATAATCAAATGATTTGATTAATTCAGTTTTGAAATATAGAAAAAAACATTCTTTCATACCCCAGAATGGGTAAGGACCATAATAAGACTAAGAATTCATAGGTGGAATGTTACATCACACAGAGATGACTAGTGTTTTCTAAGTAAAACCAAGACAAAAAAAAAAAACCAGATCAACAAGCCACAGTATGCCAAGGTCTTGACTCTTCAAAAAAAATCATAGTTATCATTGAAAATCAATTCATAAATCCAATAATAATTTACAAACCATCAGAAATAGATGATCAACCTTCTAAAGCATGTCAACAATCAATGCTTATTTGTTCCTTCTTATTTCCACCTTCAGTAATACCCTACTATCAACAATAAGTTCTTATATTTTAAGTGATTCATAAATGAATGAAGTAGTAACGTAATCTCACTCTAGAGAAAGAGAAAACCTTATCATATTGTGTGCCTCTATATCTCTTCCTCCTTTTGCTTGTCCCTCATGTTCTCCTTTCATTCTCCAAAGTAGTTTTGAGGACTTCCAACTACTTTTAGTTAAGTTATTTAAATAACTTTTAGTTAGATAGGGACAACTCATAACTAAATATTAATAAATAATGATAAGGGTATAATGAATATTAACTAATAGGTGGGGACCCCTAATTAAATCTATTATTTAATTTTCAAAATAACCCATTGTTCCTCCATCAATAAATATGCATCAATGTCATCAAAACATCATTATATACATGTATCCCAATCAACTAACACATCAAATATTTCAAAACATACTTGTGACTCCCAAATACCAAGTATATATGCATGTACATGCCCAAAATAAGTAAGTCAACAAGTTGTCCAAAAATAAGTAAGGTTTGTCGCAACAGTGAATCCAAAATAAATAACATGATAAAATCATAAATTTTATTTTTTATGTGAGGCAATCCACCTCTGTCCACTTTCCTTGGACTATGTCAGCTTGGGCATCTGTGAATCTACCTTGATGGACATTTTACATTTAATTGTTGATGCCTCTGGGTGCATATCTCCAAAAGAGATATGTCTATCCTCATGTCTGGGGTGTAGGGAATGGGATGTAAATAAATGTGAGGATGTCTCAGACTGGTTGGACTCAATGGAATGGGTAGGCCATTTTCCTTTGCTAGTCTCTAGTTCTTGGGATTTGAAAGATTTTGGAAATGCATGTGAAGTAATGGAATCAACAATCTGAGCAAGTTTATCAAGAGGAGGTGGTGGTGGGAATTGTAGAGAATTTGTTTCCATCCATCAAAATGAGGGGGAGGAGGATGTACAATATCATTCCAGCCATCATTGATTGGGACCTCTACTAGTAAGGAAAAATGTGGTTGCACTGGTATGACAGAGATTCTAGGATGAGGATGCAAAGTGTTTATTTTTAAATAAGCAAGGTTAAGCATGAATTTCATTCAATTTTATCATTTAACTTAACCATAACCAATAATGTTGTGGCAACCAAGATCACAAGAAGAAACACCATGCACAAGAACACAAGAAGTATCCTCGGAAACCCTTCTCAACAAGGGAAGAAAAACCAACCAAAATCCTTTGCTATATTCTTCAAGAGAAATACCTTCACCACCAATGAAACCTAGCACACAAGAGGGTGCTCAAACCCTAGAATAATAACACCCAAGAGAGGCGTGCACTTTTCCCAAGAAGCTGTAGTTGCTGAAATTTCCAAACTCACACAAAAGATATGATTCCTCAATGGGGAATTTACCTTTACTTATACTAGACTGAACCTGTCAACATAAGTGTCTATTGGCACAATAGGGCCGATCTCACTAGCTCAAAATATAATTAATATTAACCATATTAATTATCTTTTACATTCATTATTAATCGCATTAAGGTGGGGAAGACCTATACCCTTTACATTACAATTAGGGTTACAGGAAGGTCTGACTCTTGAACAATAGAGAAAGGGATTTTATACACCCAATAGTGCTCATCCACTAGGGTCACATCCATAGGGATGTCTATATCTCTGGTTCACTGCATTACAAAAAATAACCACTTCTTCATTAGTGCTCAACCACTAGGATCACGTTCACCTGTGCTCGTCCACAGGCACATCCACTCAACAAATCTTCTTTCCTACTGCATTACACAGGAGAGACATCTGAAGTTTCTCATCAAATCTTCTGCTAAGAGGAGGCTTAATACATCATCTTCATTTATGTTCTCATGACGATGGACCCAACACTTTGGGATTTCACACGTTCACCTTGTGCTCAGCCACAGGCACATCCAACTCTGTAGATCTCCTTTCTCACTGTGTTATACATGAGAGTCATCTGGAGTTCTTATCAACTCTCTATAAGGAGGAGGCCATCTCTACATTCCAACTCTATCTCATATAGGAACCAAACACCCCTCTTAGGGGATTTCTCTCAGGTTTGTAAGCTGGAGAATGTCTCACGTAGCTTCATTCATCAACACTCCCTCTTAGCTAGGGAGGAATTCTTCATCATGCCAAGTCTCACATGAATGTACTTTGAACTTTGTCTTGGTTGGAGTCATCAACACTCCCTCTCAACTAGGGAGGCATTCTTCACCAAGTTACTTTGGTGAAGATGTCTGCAATCTGTTCATGTGTAGGAAGGTACTGCATGTGTACAATTTTCCTCTGCATCATATCTCTGATATAAGGATATTTCATCTCATCGTGTTTCGATCCATCAGGAAACACTAGGTTCTCAAGGAGATTTACACACATCTCTTGGTTATCATCATAGGATCCATCTCATGGTCAAGTAAATCTGTCAGAAGCATGTGAAGCCATATGGATTCTCATATTGAATGTTATATACTTCACTTCTATGGTACTCAAGGCCATAGAGTTTTGTTTCCTACTGCATCAGGAAATCATGGCAAACTTCACAGTAAGATAACAACTAGATGTGCTCTTTCGGTCCATTGTACTCTCTGCTCAATCTGTATCGGCATATCCTGCAAAGTCAAGTTCACACTGGAGGCATATCTCAAGCCATATCCAACTGTGCCTCATACATATCTCAATACATGCTTTACTACTATCCAGTGAGTCTGTCTCGGCTGACTCATGGATTGACTAAGTACATTCACTACATTGTATGAATTTGATATGGTGTTAACTAGATACATCAATGATCCAATCATATATGGATCAATATCATATGAATCATAATCATTCATTTTCTTCAAATCCATCACGAGGGTTTTGCATTCTGTCATGCTGAACTTCTTTAATATTCCCATTGTATATTTTCCTTAAATCAGGAAAATCTCATCAATCCTCTATCATACTTCTTGTCCAAGAAGTAGTGCATCATGCACATATCCTTCATCTCTAAATCAGAAGTCAAAGATAAATTGTATCAACAAGGCTATATGAATAAGTCATCAAAATCAGGTTATCATCACCAACACTGTAATAATATAGGTTTGAATAAGCAATACTCTTGTTGAAACCCAAACTCATCAAGAATCCATCCATATGATATAGTTTCCAATTCATGGATGGTAGTACGGATGGAAGTGTATTAGGCTTACTGGATCAAGTGTCTCATCATAGACAACTCCCTCTATTTGTGAGAATCCTTTGGCTATAGATCTTTCTTTGTATTTCTTGACACTTCCATCAATTGCATGTTTGATCTTATAGATCTACTTGGAAGTTACCATAGACTTCCCTTCTAGTCTCTGAACAATATCTTGAGCATCATTATTTTAAGATATACTGGTATTATTTTTTTATGGAATCTTTCCATACATGTTCTCTTATTGCTTCTCCAAGAAAAGGAGGCTCAAAATTAATGAAGTGGCTCACGACTGAAGGATAGCTCAAAAATCTCTTTTGATTTCTTGGGATGTGCCTTGAGTGGCTTGTACATTTCTCTACCTCCTGTAGAGTGAGAGCCTAGGCAGGCCTTTTATGCCCTACTACAATATATCTTGGACATATCAACTAGAGCAACTGGATCAGCTAGAATAATGTTTGCCTCCCACTGAAATGTTGAAGGGGGAGAAGGTATTGTCTCACTACCAATATCCGTCTGAGATTCTTTGGATTTTTGAAAAGGCTATCTCTTCTTCAAGGAAAAAATCTCTGCTTGTCTCAATATTTCTCTGACTAGGGATGTAGATCTGGAATGTCTTTGATGATTCACTATTTATCTTGTAGATGTATCCTTTCTCCCTGAAGGGTCTATCTTGGACTTCTTCTCTTTGGGTACATGCAAATACATTGGGCACCCAAATATCTTGAAGTGTTCAATCTTAGGCTTTACTCTAGTGAATATTTTGGGAGTTATGTTTTTCAAAGTCTAGTGAAGCCTCTTGTTCTAAACATATATTGTGTCATGCATGCTTCTACCCATGGAATCATAGAAATATTATGATCATGCATTATTGCATTGATTGTCTCAAGGATGGTTTTATTCTTCCTCTTTCTCAAATAGTTTTGACTCCCTCTAAGGGATAAGCATATTCATGTGTTCTTAACCTATCTAGAACAAGAAAACAAGAGGAACCAAAACAAGAATATCTCCTAAAGGAGAATAATGAGTACATCTCTATAATCAAAACAATTTAAGGATTGTTGTCACAACTACAACACCTACTTGTAATGTAGCAACCTTTAGAAATATAGGTTAGAGGAATGAAAATTACAATAATCAAACTTGGAGTCTCCACTTCCAGTGTGTTGTTCCTTTGAATGCACTGAGATCCCTCTGGATCCAAGACTTCAGCAAAAGGTTCCTTCGCCCTGAAATTACCCTCATGACAATGATACAAATAATATATATACAAGTGCATAAATGAGGGTGCTAATACGATTTCTCCAATGGCACATGGTTGATCTCTGTCCTCTGACATCTTCATGAAGGAGGTATGTCATAGTGACACCTTTTTGTATCACCCACAATAATTCTTCCTTTGAAATCTTGTATTCCAGGAACTTGAAGTTGCTTGATCCATCAAGCTTATCTTCCATCATAGTTTTTTTTCATCATAATTTTAGATTCTTCACAACCCTTTGTCAATTGGGTTAGAAAACCTAACGGCTAGGCTAGGCTAGCACTTTGAGGTTTTTTTGAACTTATGACTACCATTAATAATCCTTTGAAAGATATGAGAACACTGGTGAGTTGAAGAGCTCCTTCAATGAGTTGCAGAAACCCTAATACTGAAATTTCTACAGAAATTAGCGAAACCCTAGAAACCCTAGGGCCAAAATTTCAAAATGCTCAGAATTTTGATCTAAAGCTTGTTGGAGGTGCACTGAAGGAGGTTGTACACTCATATTCCCTTTTCCCCCAAATTCCAAGTGCCAAGTGCTGAAAACCTCCAGAAGAGCAGGTCGTACATATTTTTTGGGAACCCTAGGAGGGTCGTATGGTTTCTGTAGAAGAGAGAGAGGATGAATGAAAGTTGTTTGTCCAATGGGTTCTTCAAGACCTATGCTCTAATACCATGTTGATTTTTCAATAATCAAGGTTAAGCATGGATTTCATTCCATTTTATCATTTAACTTGACCATAACCAATAATGTTGCAACAACCAAGATCACAAGAAGAAACACCATGCACAAGAACACAGAAGTATCATGGGAAACCCTTCTCAACAAGAGAATAAAACCAAACCAAAATCCTTTTCCATATTATTCAAGAGAAATACCTTCACCGCCAATGAAACCTACCACACAAGAGGGTGCTCAAACCCTAGAATACTAGCGCCCAATAGAGGTGTGCACTTTTCCCAATAAGGTGTACTTGTTGAAATTCCCAAACTCACACAAAAGATATGATTCCTCAATGGGGAATTTACCTTTACTTATACTATACAAAACCTGTCAACAGAAGTGTCTATTGGCACAATGGGGCTGGCCTCACTAGCTCAAAATATAATTAATATTAACCAGATTAATTATCTTTTACATTCATTATTAATCACATTAAGGTGGGGCTGACCTGTAACCTCTACATTACAATTAGGGTTATAGGCAGGTCTGACTCTTGAACAATATAGAAAGGGATCTTATATAGCCACTAGTGCTCATCCACTAGGGGCACATCCATAGGGATGTCCATATCTCTGGCTCACTGCATTACACAGAAGAACCACTTCTTCACTAGTGCTCAACCACTAGGATCACGTTCACCTGTGCTCATCCACAGGCATGTCCACTCAACAGATATTCTTTCCCACTACATTACATAGGAGAGTCATCTAGAGTTTATCATCAATTCTTCTACTCAGAGGAGGCTTAATACATCATCTTCATTTATGTTCTCATGACGATGCACCCAACACTTTGGGATTTCGCACATTCACCTTGTGCTCGACCACAGGCACATCCAACTCTGCAGATCTCCTTTCTCACTATGTTACACAGGAGAATCATGTGGAGTTCTTCTCAACTCTCTGTAAGGAGGAGGCCGTCTCTACATTCCAACTCTGTCTCAGATAGGAACCACACACCCCTCTTAGGGGATTTCTCTCAGGTTTGTAAGCTGGAGAATGTCTTATGTAGCTACAATAATCAACACAAAGGTGGTCTTTCATGTGGAGTAGGAGGTTGGAAGGCCATTTTTCCGACTAAGTTCAGGAAACTTGTCTGTAAGAGTTGATTAAACTCTTCGGAATCAACATCAAAGTGAATGGAAAATCGGATTCTCTTGTTTCATCCCTACCAAAAATCATTTGGCCTTCTTCCTTTTCCTCTATTTCCTCTACCATGGTTGCTTTTACTGGAAAATATCATCTATTAAGCATAATTCTAGGTTAGTATATGTATACAGTAGCAAGTGAAACGTCAAATACAATTTTCATTAACATAGTTTTAGAAATATCTTTGACTTGATCAGTAAGCAAGGATACATACAACCAGAGATAAAAGGGAAGGGAAACTCAAAACAAACTTTCATCTCTTCTTTGGAATAGATCCAAATCTCACCACCTCATATAACCAATGTTTATTTAAGAGTTGATTAAACGTGTCTATAAGAGTTGATTAAACTCTTCGGAATCAACATCAAAGTGAATGGAAAATCAGATTCTCTTGTTTCACCCCTACCAAAAATCATTTGGCCTTCTTCCTTTGCCTCTATTTCCTCTACCATGGATGCCTCCACCAAAAAAACTCATATATTAAACATAAGTCTAGGTTAGGGTATGTATACAATAGCAAGTGAAACATCAAATACAATTTGCATTAACATAGTTTTATAAATATCTTTGACTTAATCAACAAGCAAGCATACATACAACCATGGATAAAAGGGAAGGGAAACTCAAAACAAGCTTTCATCTCTGCTTTGGAATATATCCAGATCTCACCACCTCATATAACTGATGTTTATTTAAGAACATGGGAATTACAATGTAATTGGGAAAATGAGAGGCCTTATCATGTATGGAAAGTGAACATAAATGGTAAGGACATAGTGTTACATGTTCAAAATAACAAGACACCATACATCAATCACTTTCCAATATCCCAATGTTTGTCAATAATCATCTCACGCATGCCATGTCAAACATCATCTATATCAATTGCTAGTGTATTCATTGTCCACATCCAAAATCAATCTTTGAATTTGCTTATGTATCAAGGTGAGAAGAACATGAAAGAAATAATGAAATATGATTTTGGGAATTAAGGAATAACATATGTAAAGTGAAAAAATGAAGGGATTGGTCCTAAAACAATAGATATTCATCCATTTCCATATTTTATGTCATTTATCCAAAACTGATTTTTTTACATTATGAAAGACAATCATCTTGATAAAAAAATCCTTTTCAAATTTGCAAAATTCAATCATATATCATCGTTATTTTTTCCAAACTGATAGCAAATTTTCTCTTAAGAGAAATATTTTATATTTCATACAATAGGGGGGGAATAAGAATGAAATTTAAATGATACATGTTCCTAGGAATTAAAGGAATGACAAATGAAAAGTGAAAGTATGAGGAATTTGATCCTGTATGTTGAAATAAAAACATTTTCTAATTCTCAGACAACCAAACCAAATTAAAATAAGTATGCCTCATAAACCAATGACTAGATATCCTTTAAGTGTTTATTCCAAACAAACTCTGCATTTACTAGGAAAATTAATATCTACACAGAGTTCTTGTATTATGGATTTTAATGATCATCAAATAATATACAACAAGGCTTATTGAATATGCTAAATAAAATTGATGCCAATATTTCGAGACCCACAACTATATAGTATAGCCATCCCAGTCACTTCTATGCTTAACTTATATTGTTCTCAACAAGCCATAAAGTATAACACAAAGTTTTGAATCATTTCTTCCAAATGTTTCTTCATTCAAACCAAGTGAAATATCCTTAAAATACTTGTGTATATAGCTCATATCGCAACTATATAAAATCATTGAATGTATTTATCAAAATCAATGAGGGTTTGAAACTGGGTAACGTTACCCTTTTTACTTGTTCAAAAATATCAACCTTCGCTAGACACTTAACAATTTTTCTGTGTAAGGAATGCAGAGGTATCGGGACAAACAATCATGTAAAACCCTCACAAGTTCGAGTTTAAAAAAAGATGTCTTCTTGTCATGCACAGGACCTAAAAATCCAAGGTTTATCTTGGAACAATATGACCAAATAACTCTTCAATCTTAGAGTTATGGCACCGAAAGTAGGGTTCTTTTTAAATAAATAAATCCAATGATAGGATAATGCCCATAAGAAATATTTGTAACACAAAGCTAAGAAAAGGATAATTTTGAAAGACATGGGTTTGAAATGTTCATGCAAAAGAAAACCCATGAATCTTTTCCACTTTTTTTCTCAAGGCTTCAAATACTAACAAGTCATAGCAAACGAGGCTTCTATAGAGACTGTACTTTTTTTTGAAAAAGAACATGAACAAAGCTACACCAAATTGAAAAATGAGATAATTACAATGAATTCACACAGTTATGATTGGGAGGTAATAGTTTCCAAGATGAGGGTTAATGTTAAAATAATAAAATGAGGAACATTATTTTCAGAGGTGACAAAATGAGTTCAAGAAGACAGTCAAAACAAGCATACTCATTTACCAGTCAAGCAGATTTATTCCAAAAACTATTACTGCAAAAAATATATATACATTTGATGGGTAGGAGCTCCCTTGGGTACGAGCAAAATCTACCTCCAAAAAACAAATCTCCCAGTTACCACAACTACCACAATCAAGCTTCGGAACTAGAGTGTTACTCAACCATATTTAAATCAGATGGAATGCCAAAACCCCAACACAGAGTGCTCAACGAGTAAATGACTGCATCTCATGCATTGAATGCATGGGGAGTCACATTCTTCAAAAAAATTCAACAAATTAATTTTTAAATCCATCTCATATTCCACTATCCACCCTAAAAAAATCACAGACATAGAATATTTCCAAGTGTGCGAGCAATACCGTGTTATTTTACCATGTCAACAACCACATAAAACTGTTAACTCAAAGGATGACCCAAAGTTGACATTGAACCTCAATATCCAAGCTTTCATTTAAAACCACATTCAATGCAAATAATGGATGTAGTGTATACATATATTCCAATCTAAGTGATTAAATGCAAGTTTTAAGCAATGGAAAGCACTATATAGTGTCGATGTCGAGTTCATATAATATACCATATGCAATATGCATCAAAAACTTCCAACTCTTTAATTGTAATGCACCACCTTTTCCTATATAGAACCAACACTTCTTGTACATATGCAATGGCCTTTGGAGTTATATAAGGTCTTTTATATATGTTAAACCATATCATTATACCTTATTTGCATAAAATGAACTTGCCCTCTCTTTTAAAGTATATTATGTAATTAGAACTCAACCTTTGTGATCAATGCTTGTTGAGATACAAGAGATATAAGTAAAAGAAAACTTTTTAATGCTGTATAATCTTCTTATATAAGTATCAATAGAATTTTATGAGTGGAATGTGTGTAAGATAGAGGTTCTTTTGAATTTTTATGAGCAGAACCTTTTTCCTTCTTGTGCAAGCAAATCGACAGTAAAACTCATAATCAAACCGAAGAAGGAAACATTATCACTGCATAATGTAAATGAGATCATTTCATTAGAATGGTAACGTTAAATCCTAGGGGATAGTTGAAATTAAACATCCTTTATTTCTCCCTAGGGGGTCCCATCTATAGTTATATTTATTATATCATAGGTAATACAAATTTTTTTTTATTCCTTGCAACTATTTGCGGGAAGGTGACTAGTTTGCAAGTTTGCTAGTCAACAGTAGTCACCCTCATTAAACATGAGCCCCTTTCCCTTGGATGTGATTCCCCAAGCTCTTAATTGAAGTCTCAACCTGCAAAAGGTTAGTATTTTCTAATAATACAATTACAAATATATATATATATATATGTGTGTGTGTGTGTGTGTGTGTGTGTGTGTGTGTGTGTGTGTGTGCACCAAAACATGAGCTATCACAACATCATGAATCAATACATATCATAAGAGGAAGTGTAATGTCAAGGATACATATACACCGCCATCAAGTTAATAATGTATTCCCATCACTATCATTGAAGGGATATTCATCATGTACCTTCCATCAAAGAAAAAATCATGATGATGATTAAGTAAACACATATATCTTAATGCTCAACATAAACACCCTAGATGCAGGTGACCACGCCCACACCCACTCTCCTGGAAAGCATCGTGATGACTGGATGCATGCCACCTCACCCCCCTCATGGTCCTTAACTACCCTCTGAGGTGCTACGCATTCACTATGCCCATGGCCCCTTCCCCTCACCCACGTGCTCTCTACAACCGTTTGCATCTCACACACTCCAATAGTCTGGTGACCATAATGGCACCAGACGTGACCCCCCCCCTCCTGCATGCTCTTCCTTTGGTCACCCGTGCTCATTCCCCTCACTCTTACCTTCCCTCCCCTGCAGACGATCTCTCTATGATCCTTCGACGTCATTGTTGACGATTGAAAACGTCAACGTAGTTTCTCCCACAAAGTGTTGCTTAAGCCTATTATATTAAAACTAATAATACTAGTAGGTGGGACCCCCTTGAACTATTAAAGAGAAGATCTGTGCATTTTTTACGTTGAGACAATGTGCGACACATGGTTGATGAAGATATTGTGTTATTGGTTATAAAACGATCTTATGAAAGGTTGGTTGCTTACGCTACTACGACATATGCTATTCATTAATGTCATTTCGATCTGTTCTTATTACACCTGCATAACAAATATGTTAGTGAAAATTGTAGAAAGGCAGTTTTTAGAAAGAGCAAAGTACTATATCTAATGCAAAAGAGACCTAGTTCTACATTACTACATGCATGAAAATACTGGTTGATAATTAAGTTCTAGCTAACAAGAAAATAGCCATGAAATTGTGTTTTAATTACACGATTTATATGCATGTGGTTGAAAAGTTGGTGGCACATTTTGGCAAAGTGATAATGCAAATGGTTATACAATGGTTAATGGAATTAGGTGGCCAATATATGTATGATATGGAACATTGGTGTTATACTTTGGCAAGGTCAAAATGCTAATGGTTATGCGAATCGTTACATGGAATTTGGATTATGCTATGGCTTAAGTTAGAAATGTGGCATGGTTTATTGGTTTTGAATGTGTTGATATTCTCGATGCATGGGTTGATTAATGGTGTTAATGGAGGGCTTGTTGGCATGTACTGTTGAGTAAATGATATGTGGGTGGAGGCGATGTTCATTTAATGCACGTCACCTTTACCCTTCCCATTGGCCGCCACCCTAGTCAGATTATTGTTTGATCTTGTTGTTGTGTTCGCGCTCCGGATTTTTGGCAGGGTGAAACCGCTCGACCACCTCCCGTATTAAGGATTTCGATTAACAGGTATGTCTCTTTTGGAAATTCTTGACTTCACTCTGGTTATGAAATAATTTTGGTTCAGTTGTGTGGGTTTTTGTTTGTCCTGAGTGTTGCAACTGTGTGAAATTTTGGTTTTAAATGGAAAATGGATGGGTTTGTCATAATAGTTTTAAGTTCATCAATGTTGTTAGTCTTCCTGGGTGATAGTTCTTTGTTACCATTGCATTTTGGTTGAAATGTTTTGTTTAAATCATGGTTGGATGGTTGCCTTTGTGATTATGGGGTTTAACTAGAGCCATGTCTTCTTGTTTCGGCCCTGTAAAGGAACTGTCTCTCATTCACAAGTGAATCATAATTCTCCTTGTGCATACAACTGTGGCCTCGAAGTTTCACTGCAGTTAGTTTTTTTCCTCCTGTGAAGGCTACCGTGCAAACCCTTAACCCTCTAGACTGGAGTTTCATAGGGAGACTATCGAGTCTGCCAAATTGTTCCCAGTTATTGTGGTCTATTACTTTGAATACGGGCTCATCCGTTGGTCGTATAGTAGTCGTGTTGGTATGGATTTTGTCACTGCCTCTATGATAATAGTGTGAACCTTACATTGCCATTACACTTCTAAATTTCACAGTCACCTGCCTGATGTCAAAGAACTCAGTTTTTTTTAAGGGAAGGGCCTCCACCCATTTCGATTGGATGTGTGGGTATACACAGCTACCACGGCTTGTTCGGTCGATTGATTTTTTATACCTCAGTGGAAAATTGTTGGTTGATGTACAATCACTAGTTTTGCACTTGTGGTGATTTGGTCGATGGGTGACATTGGTCACAAATGCTTAGGGTTGCTCACATAGGTCACGTCTGCGTATGTTGTTTTGCAAATGAAACATGAGGAATCATAACTATGGTTTCCCTGGGGCCGAATGACAATCAACTGGATAACTATAGAAGGCATATCCACGAAATCCTCATGTCATTGGTTGAATAGGCCTAGGTGCACATGGATTTGATTCAATCACGGTGTCACTTAAATGAACCAACCACTTATTTATGTGCACATCCCTAGCATGATATGTTGAGTTATTGGCACGACTGTGTTTTTTTTGTGACAAGTGGAAATGTTGTATTGTGGAGTTTTGTTGGTTGCGCTCTGTGTGTAGTATGGATAGTTTGTTTTATACTCAGTGATACCCTCAGAGTTTTTAAGCATGTTATTTATTGAAATTGACCACTATTGATGACAGTCGTGTCGGGTATTTGGCTTGGCTTTTAAGTCACATTGAGATGTTTTGTTTTACAGTGGCATGGTTACATTGCCTTGGACATTTACTCCTGCATAGTCTGTGCCTAAATGATGATTGTTGGTTGTATAGTCAATTGTCATTTCAGGCGTGGCATGTGAGGTTTTGATTATTTTGATATTTATACTACTTATATATATGGGAACGAATATCATTACAGATCTTGATTGGCTCTATTACAGAAATAGTGATTTCATTATTATTTTGGAGACGCTACTTTTAAATATAGATGTGGATTGAGGAAATGTATGGTAGTGGTGGATGTTAATGATTACGGATTGGGAATAAGTGTTGTTGTTGACTGTTATAAAATGCAGAGTGTGCAAATAAAGGGAACAAGACCTCTTACAAATTGTGTGAAATACTTATGTTTTGTAATGGCACTATGTTGGATATTAATGGAGAGTGAAATTAGGCAAATACATAGGAATTATGACTCAGTCATCTGATTGTTGGTTGATGCATATTTTTCTTACTACAAAATATGTTATGGATTTCTTGATTAATCTCATGAACAATAAACATTTTTTTCCCTCTCATTATCTCATTTTCCGCTAATTACAACCCCCTCACATATCCCATATTCATTTTGTTTACTCCCTGTTTTGATATTAATTCGGCCAAGAATTTATGTGTTAAGTGGATGAAGTGGCAGTGTCTTAAGTGGATTGCAGTAAGGTTTATTGGGTTGATTTATAGTTAAATTGTTGTTGTCATTTGAGCAGTGACCATTTCTTCTCCCCTTTCATTATATCATATTTTCGTGCAATACAAATCCCTTACGTATCCCAGAACATTGTTTCACCCCCTGCTCATTGATTAATGTTAGAACAATTTGTATGGATTGGATTGCAAGAGCTGATACATTCTGAGCCAAATCTATTTAGGATTTTTAAGGAGTTGTCATGCATGGTTATTTAAAAGACTATTTGCTAATCGTTAACATATGGAGGATGATTTTTTTCATTCGAGGAAGCCATGGACGAGGAGACAAAGGTAGAGGTAACTGGAACCGAGGCCCAAGAAGGCCCAGGTTCTCTATACATTTTGATGTTGATTCAGAAGAGCTTGGCCAATTGTTTCATGATGGATTCTTTAATTGGATTGGGCAGGGAATAGTCCAACCTAGACCTGAAAGGCCTCCTTTCCAAGCCCATGGCATCCCTGTGCCTCCTCCTGTCTCTTTATAGCCTTAAGTCCCTGAAAATGATCGGTGGCAGGAGATTGTTCAACCAACAGTCTCCCAAAACTATGGCTGGACCAACTTGACTTTGCTTGCTCCTCCACCTTTGAACCCCATTGTCCAAGTTTCCCCTAACCACTCGCTAGTGCAATCCTCCCATGCCAACAAGAGATTGAAGACTGAAGACCACCATGCACTTGATAAAGGAAAAGCTATTGCTACGCCTTCATCACCCTCCGATGACTCCAACAAATCCATGTCTTCACGTATGCAATTGAGGGATGATTTCTCCGATGTGATCAGTGAGATAAATCCTAAAGGCTCTGCCCAACCCATGGAGAATTATGGAAAATCAAGAGGTGACAGCAACAGCCAAGGAAGGGTTGCATCACAGACTAGAAAATATGGCTTTTGAATTTTATGTTATCTATTGTTTTATGACAGTTGACTTCATGGATTTTGGACATCATGTTTTATTTTTGATATATGGATATTATTTTCAAATATTTTCAAATTTTATGAGCTAAAATTGCCAAAAGTAAATATGTTGAGGGGAGGCACAAGGTGTTGTGTTTTCTTAACAAATGGATTATGTTATAGTTGTTATGATTGTTATGAACTAAAGGGAGTCACAAAGGGTCCCACCTGCTAGTTATTATTTATTTATGACCCTATTATTATTATTACTCCCCCCCTCCCCCCCAAACTAAAGTTAGTTGATTCTTTAGTTAGCTTAACTAATAAGTTGGTTCAACTACTTCAACCAATTCTATTTTGTTAAAAGCAGAAGTAAGGGGAGGAACAAGAGGAGGATAGAAGCAGAAGCATGCCAAGGTTTTCTCTTTGAGTTTGTGTTGAGATAATTTAGTTTTCATTCATTCATATATTCATCATAGCCTAATTCTCTTTCATGATAGCAGGGTCTTATTGTAGAGAACAATATTCAGGGCTGAATCAAATCATTCAGGCACTTGTTCTTCAGAGGTGTTGATCTATCTTTGATCATAGTCTTTGTAGACTTGTTTGTTTGTGAATTAGTTTTCATGACTGACAAAGGATATTTTGCAGAGTTGAGTGGGCAACAATCTGTGGCAAGATGATCTATATTTTAGAGTTCAATTTTGGTTTTTTTTCAAAGGTCCTTTTGTATGTTCCATTGGAGATGTCTAAGTTTGGCTTTGGTCGAAGATTTTGGTATGAGATTTTGTAAAGAAAATGACTCTTTGGTGAATTGGAATGAAATAAAGGATTTCTTTATGTCTCAATTGTCTTTATTATCATCTTGGTGTCTCTACTTCTATTCTTACATTTATTTCAGGAACTAATATGTTCATAAAAATACATAAAAAGTGAATTTCCAGCAAGCTTTTGTTGATTAAAGACCAACCTAAGCACTTGTAATTAATACTTGTGAGTTAGGATATATATTTTTGTTGGCTATAAATATAGGGTGATATTCCCATCTACTTTACTTTAGCCGAGTAAAGTCTGAAAATGCTTGAGTAATATTAATCCATATCTTTTCCTCAACATTTATTTGGCGACCGTACTGGGGATATCTTCGATATCTCTCTGGTTAAATTTTATACTCGATTTTCATCGATACATCTTTCTTTTTCTCATTTTGATTCTTTGTCAGTTTTGCTTTTAATGTTTATTCATGTTGCAAGGCATCCCAATATTAAGCCTGGTCTCCAAGACCAGACCAACATTGCTTTAAACCTATTTCATACTATTTTAGACACTTCTAGGACCCGTGTTGAACTTAACCATTCTTGGGCATCAATTGAACAAGATATTAGTACTCAAGAACAATTGGAAGCTAGACGTAGGCAGCCTAGAAATCAACAGTAATCATTTGTTTCTTCAGTTTCGTCCATTCTTTCATTTCCTTTGACTCTCGCGCTTCTAGAAGAAGAAGAGGATTGTCACCCAAAATTAGTCTGATTGTTGAGATAGGAAGGAGAAACATTGTGCTATCTTCCCAACAAAGTGATCTAAGGAGAAATTTATCCAATTCATCGAGCTCGTCTTTCTTTCCCTCAACTATCATCTACAAGATGGCATCTAGTGGTGTCTCTGGTGGCATAGGAAGTGCTCCATATTCCCAATCTCCATCGTCATCGGTGATTGGTAGCTTGTACAACCACCATATCCCTGTCCAATCTACTATGAACCCTACCAAAGTCATCAAGAAGTATGGACTTTTTTAGTTTGAAGAAGACGCCACAACTACACCATGGCATGTGTCCTCTCCTCTTAACCTATCTCCTGCTACTCACCCACTTCCAAAGTTTAAAGAGCATTTTCCTAAGTTTCCAGGAAATAACATTGTCGGTACCATTGAACACATAGTGGCATTTTCTAATGCTTGTCATAACATAGGGGCCAACGACAACGATACTTGCATGTGCTTATTCATCAATTCCTTGGAAGGGAAGGTTGTGGATGATTTTTTTGACCTTCCTCCTAAGATCTCTTCTACATGGGAGGAATTAATCTACTGGTTCAGATCCACTTACGAGCAATCCAAAAGCCCTGTTGAGAAGTAAAGGGAGTACAATAACATCGCTTACAAACATGGTGAGACCATCAGGTCTTTCAACTTGCGTTTCACCAAGTTGTATAATCAAATCCTTGAACTTATCCGCCCTCAGAACCAAGTCGCCTTCATGCATTACTACAATGCATTGCCTTCTCCTTACCGTCATAGGCTTGAAGAAAAATCCATTGATAATCTTGGTTCTGCTATGCACACTTGTTCATAGTACGAAGAACAACTTGAATGAACTGGTCTACACCAGGGAGAATCAGTTAGACAAACAGACATGCCCGCTCTCTTACAACTAGTACAAGATATGAACAATCATATGATAACATTTGAGTGGAAGGGTATTGTCTCCCCTCTCACCCCTGGAGCTTCATCCTCTTCTGCCCCTCCTTTTAGAAGTTCAGTTGAAAATAAGTTTTAGCCCAAACCTATCCTGTCTAGGAGTTGGTGTAACTTTTACGAGGAACACCATGAAGAAACCACGTGTGAGGTAAGGAAGAGTGCCAGAGACAAGATCTTTGGTAAATGAACAAAAGCCACTATCGTTGTCCTAGATTTTGACGAGCCAGAATATGTCATGGCTATCAATACCAGAAACAAAGCCTATGCCCCAAAAGGCAAGTTTGACCCTCCTCATAGTTCTTCTAGCCTGAGATCATCCTCAACCGTTGTTGTGCCCCAGGTTCCTAAAATTCCCGAGAGTCAAAGAATCACTCCTCC